>JAGXJF010005835.1:0-330690 GCA_019208055.1 Stipa capillata | reverse complement strand
CTCTGAGCCCCATAACGCCGACAACGTCCACTATATATGTTAGGTATGTTTGCAAAGACAAGTACACATATATGATGTTTTATACTCATATATAGTTGAGATGGTGTATGCACGAGAGCAATGGCTTGTATGCACTCATGGTTTTAGGTGCGGTCCGTGCACTACATTGCTAGTTCACCATTCAAAAGTTTTGAAAAAAAAATCTAAAATAATTTGACAGCATTGACACAACATGCATCTATCACGCTTAAATTTTTAGGTTAAAATTCGACTCACAGGTCAAGAGAAAAAGATAAATTCGATTGTCAATAGTACTAAATAGCATCAGAATATTGTTTATTTTAGATTTCTATTGTTCACAGCTTAATTCGTCATTTTAGTTTCTTAATGTGTGGATTGAATTTGAATCTGAATTTTTCTGCCATACATGCTGTGCGAATGTTGTTAATTTTTTTTAAAAATTTTCATAACCTTCCAAATGGTGAGTACCTAATATCTCTAGTGCACCTAAGTCATGCCATGCACTCATGCTTGAGTTTACTTTGGCTTCTCCAGGAATTATGCTTTACCTTTTTTGATAGAATCTTAATCTAGGATCCATGGAATAGTAAAGACAATATTTCCCCACTTCCGTCAAAACTAATGCTCTTTTCCAACTAACACAAGACGGTGCACTGCAGAGATAGAGTCGTTAATTCATATCAAGCCTATGGATGGTGCACCGCAGAGATAGAGTCGTTAATTCATATCAAGCCTATGGATGAAAACATGTTTGAGAATAAGAAACCGAATGTCAAGTTCCCCATAAGAATTCTAGCCTCACAAGTCACATCTAAATAGATTTTGGACATATCGAGATTTTGACTGCACGGTCAACAGGACCTCCCTACGCAGCCGCACGTACAGCTCTGACGAATTGCAAACTAGCCATCATTCTTAATTATAACGTTTGCCCTCGCGCACATCATTCTGCTCATATCAAACTTTGTATACATAATCGTATAATGATTCACAATGGCAACTTCATCTTTGCGTCTCGAGCTGCAAGCCAGAATAAGAAGGTCAATGTGTTCTACTAAGATTTTAGCACAAGAAACAGAATCTTGAATTCTCCGTGAGAATTCCAAGACTAATTTTGAAATCAAGTTTTAGACCAAACACGGTCATAAAAGGATGTCTAAATACTACTACAGTCTCTTATGACTACTCCCTCCAATGTAGACTTTCGTCTTGTTGGTCCTGAAAAATAAGACAGTGACCTTGTCACCAGGGAAAAGAATTCCGACGAAATTTGTCTGAAATTTACGAAATTAGCGATTCTTGTTGGAGGGCGAAAAAACCCAATCCAGTCGAAAATTTCATTGTAGTTTGAAACTTTTTTGGAATTGACACATTCCAAAGTAACAAAGCTGCCAATTAATCACAGGTTCTAGCCTAACGCATCGTGGAGAGGCTTGGCTTGTATTGGTTCGTTCTTAGGTTCCGACTCCCAGATAAAAATTTCAATTTTTGGCTCTTTTCAAATACCAGAATTTGTATTTGGCCAATTTTTTAAATTTTTTCTCAAAATTTCCTAACTATTGTGAAAACCACGAATTTTGAACAGAGATGAAAGAAGTTTATGAACTGAAATTTTGTTCCCTGCTTGTCACAAGTCCTTCGTTGAGGTTCTCTTTGGATTATAGGAATTTTATAGAATTTTTGTAGGATTTCAAATCCTTAGAAATGTTCTCTTTAGATGTCATTTGGATCTAGGAATGATGCTACTAAATTCCTATGGTTTATTTTTCTAAACTTCAATTTCATAGGAGTTTCAACATCCATTCTAAATTATTTTTTAAATACCGGAATTTGTATATGGCCATTTTTTAAATATTTTTAGCAAAATTTCTGAAATTTTGCCAAAACCACGAATGTTGAACAGAGATGGAAGAAGTTTATGAACTGAAATTTTGTGCCCTGCTTGTCATAAGTCCTCTATTGAGGTTCTCTTTGGATTATAGAAAATTTACAAGATTTCTGTAGGATTTCAATTCTTAGAAATTTTTTCTTTAGATGTCATTTGGATCATAAGAATGATGTTATCAAATTCCTATGGTTTACTTTTCTGAACCTCAATTTCATAGGAGTTTTAACATTCACTGTAACTTTGTTTTCACATATTCGTGTAAAATCGACACTCTTCTGTGTTCCAACCAAACGACTATTTCTATAATATTTTTGTGTTTTGTAATTATTTTTTTTACACTTGTGTTTTTTTTCTTTTTCTGTTCCTTTGTTTTTATTCGTGTGATCAAAAGAGGTCCTCAGGCCAGCCTGCCCCAAAATTCTTGTCCGAAGACATGGAGCACACCGGAGCTTGTTGCATTGCTGATGGCAATCACAAAAGAAAGGAGAATACGCCAATTTGTTGTCGTCTACTCGAATTTTGTCATTTTGTCCAATTTGGAGAATACGCCAATCTGTTGTCTTCTGCTCGATACCATTCAACACACTAATTTAATTTAACAAAATTATGATTACATGAACATATTTTTCGCTGAAACCTCGATGCCATTTTCTTGTGGCAATATAGAAACCAAGGACTAGATCCACATCAGCCCTGAATTAGGCCTCTCCCAATGCATAGATGCTTAGATGAGGTGCTAAGTGCATGAAATGGCTTAGCAACTAAACTCTCTAATGTATAGGTGCTTAGCTTTTTGTAGCTAAGCTTTCTTCATTTAATTGTTTAGTAACTAAACTCTCTAATACATAGATGCCACATAGGCGTTTTGCATAGGTCCACGCGCTTAGCATCGGTTCTTCCTGGAGACACCAAAACTATCTCTCTCCTTCTTAATTATCCCGCCACATCATCTTCTTGTCTATGTGGCATGTCTTAGCACCAGTCCAAATTGGAGTATTGTAAGAGGCCTTATAGAGTACTCATGATTTTTTTCTAATCCGAAAGGGGTGGCACCACCCTGGCCCCATTCACTCGCTGATTATCATTAGAGCGACGGAACCAAACCAAACGTGGGAACTCATGATTCACCCCCAACGGAACGTCCACCATTCCTTCCGCATTTTCCCTCGTAAAAGTCATTCTCCTCATTTTCATTCCATCACTCGCTGAAATCCCAATTTAATCGCCTGCCGGTGGGTCCATGATTAGGCGAACCCTCTCAGCCTAGCTTGACCGCCCGTCGCGGTGGGGCCCACCGCTCAGTCGGAGTAGAAGGAAAGCGAGGTAACAAAAAGAATGCGGAAAGATTAAAAAACAACCCCGTGCGAAAACGGTGGCCATAGGCGTCCCCAACGGTCACATTCCCCACGCCCAGCCACGGACATGCGGGCGCGGAGAGGGTGACGTGGACCACTCAGCTCACCGCCTCCTCGTTTAGATGGCCCTCTCCGGGTCGCGTTTCCGGCCTCCAATTTTTTTTTCATTCTCGGGGAGTATAACCTTTTCGAGCTGTATAAAAGCGAAGGCGAGACGCCGACGCCGAGGCGAAGCAGCAAAGCATATCATTCGGTTCGTTCCTCTCCTTCTCTCGCAGCCGCCAAATCAAGGACAGCGTAACCCGACGAGGCGCGCACGACCACCGCACCGCCTCATCGTCGTCGTCGTCGTCGTCATCTCCGATTGCCTCTGCTCTCGTGGCATCGCAATGGTGAGGAGTCAGATTGGCCTTTGTCGGTTGGGAGGTCGATTTCGTGGTGAGTTGAGTCGCTGAGATGGGTGTGGGTTTGGTTGTTGCAGACGAAGAAACAGCGGAGGGAGGCCGCCGGGGCGAGGCGGCAGCAGCAGCAGGGCAGGCACCGGCGGCGGCTGCCGCCGCTGCTGCAGGCCCGGGACGAGCGGTCCGTCTCCTGCACCACGTTCAACATCCTCGCGCCGATCTACAAGCGCATGGACTCGGAGGTGAGTTGGATCTCACTTTTTAACCTTCCCTTGGAATCCACTCAGTTTAGAATGTTCTGGGGCGAGTAGCTGCCGGGGTTTTGTTTGATCGGTGGAGTGACGGTGGCGTTGGCATTGGGCGCAGAACTGCAGGGAGAGCCAGAACAGGGCCAACTGGTTCAGCAGGAATGAGAAGATCATCGACCGCCTCCTCGCCGATCGCTCCTCCATCATCTGCCTCCAGGTGAGGGGAATTGCGCGATTCTTCACTTCCGTGGTTTCATGGATGTTTACACAATGAACACACAAGGATGTGATTGTCGTGATTTTGTCTCAGGAGGTATGGTTGGGGAATGATGAGCTGGTGAACATGTACGAGAAGCGGCTTGGCGATGCGAATTACACGTTGTTCAAGCTCGCCCGCACAAACAATCGTGGAGACGGTGAGCTCTCTCTTCCCCGTTTCAGCTTGCCAGGATGAGGACAAACGACCTTGTGGTATGGACTAATTGTGTGTTTTTGGTGTTGTGCCTACCACCATCCGTTGTGCCTGCTCCGTCCAAATGGTTGTTTGTTCTTAGATGGATATAAATTTCTGTGATCTCCATTTTTTTTAATGCCATAGGAAACGCAGAACATAGGCTAGAAAAGGTAGATGATCTGTGTGAACAATTGAGGCTCCAACTTGGCCATTGTGCCTGTCCCTTTCAGTTCATATCATCATAAATCAAAGTTCCATCCATGTTGACGTTGGTAATCTCTTGTGTAGAATACCTCTGATGTTGACGCCTCAGATGATTATCCTTACTCTGTGATGCATGATTTTTTCGTTTTCAGTTCTTTAAAATGATATATGTAAAATTGTCGATAATCTGTTATGTCCAATGCCTTTGATGTGTTGATGCTTCTAATAATTGTCAGTAGGAATGGATAGCTTCTGTTCTTGAATGTTTCGAACAAACACATTGGCAAATTTGAATTGGCGACCTGGTTATAAACGTCACTGGGACCTCTATGCAATTAAATTTTCCTCTGAAACTACATCTTTCCTGCTCAGGTCTTCTGACTGCTGTACATAGAAGCTACTTCCGCGTCTTGAACCACCGGGAGCTGCTCTTCAATGATTTTGGAGATCGAGTTGCTCAGCTGTTGCACGTTGAGTCAGCCATGCCTTTCTGTCAGAATCGAAGTAGTAGCTGTGTCCAGCAGCAGAGCCTCATCGTGAACACCCATTTGGTGTTCCCCCATGATCATAGCCTCTCAATAGTTCGGCTGAAGCAGGTACAATCAATATGGTGCTGTGCAAATGAGCATTACTCTCACAGTAATTCAATAGGATTGGTAACAATTGAATGCTGTGTGAATGGCAGGTATATAAGATCCTTCAGTACATAGAAGCTTATCAGGAAGAGCATAAACTTGGTCCAATGCCAATTATCCTATGTGGGTGAGTATGCAGTATGCACGCTAATTTCTGATTTCTGCTTCAAATGTTACATGGAAATGGATATTGACATATGATCAGGACATTTGTATTACAGTGATTGGAATGGAAGTAAACGTGGGCAAGTTTACAAATTCCTTCGTTCACAGGGGTTTGTTTCGTCATATGACACGGCTCATCAGTACAGTGACAGCGAAGAAGACGCTCATAAGGTAATGGGAGAATTCTCTTTTGCTACTATTTCTTGATAACTCAGGAACGCCTAATATGTATTGATGATTGGGTTGGATTCTCATCTTTTTCCACCTTTTACCGCTTCGTGAGCACAGTGGGTGAGTCATCGGAATCATAGAGGGAACATCTGTGGAGTTGATTTTATATGGCTTCTCAACCCAGATAAGTGCAGGAAGCCCCTGAAAACTAGCTGGAATGAAGCTGTCTTTGGTATAATCAAGGTAAGCAACATGATCAACACTGTGTCATTAGTTAAAAAATATACATGTTATTTCTAATATAAACTAAGAGTTGACCTTGAAGAACAAGCTAAACTATTAAGACTATGTATCGTCCCATGGTCCCTCAATTAATTATCATCACGATCTAAGCAAGTCCAAATTGTTTTCTTTTCAGTATCTTCTTCTCCAAGTTGCATCCCTTTCGGAGGAGAATGCATTTGCACTTCTCAAGGCTGACAGTCCTGATGAACACATCACATATTCAAGCTTCTGCCAGGCACTTTGTCAGGTATTGACGACACCATATATGCTTGCTATGTAAAACACTTACTCTAGACAACACCCCCCCCCCTGATGTTACAGTAAATGCAGTTACGAATGGTCCATCCTGATCGCCTAAGTTCTGAAGAAATTGAAGATCTGTGGAGTGAAGCTGACCGTGATGGGGATGGTGTTGTTGACTACAAAGAATTTCAGGTATTTCCTTGTGTAATACTTTGCTTGAGAAAAATTAAATGAGCAAGTAGGTCAACAAGATCTAGACATAAAAGAAAACAACTCATAGCAGAATGTGCCATGTGATTGAAATTGGGAGTCAACAGAAAATTTGAAGTTTTATAAAGGGCAGATGGGCCTTACAAAATTAAGGCCAGATGCTGGTTGTGGATGAAAGCTCATCTTAAAATTCTATGATGGATCGAAGATTTGATGAAAGATGACCTCAGATGGACAGAATTTTCTATCATAATCGGCAGGAAATTGTGCTTTCTTTGCTCGGATTTTTCTCCGTCCTGTACATTGTTTTACCCCCAGACTACTCTTTATCAGAGTTACCTCAAGAAGTGAATGATTGTTATTTGCCTTGCAATTTGCAATGACTAAAAAGTTGAAACCGCGGTGATTTTAGTTCATGATTGCCTCAAACCTAAATACATTAAGACCTCCAATCAGTAAAGATCCTCCTATTATTTAAAACGTTTACATACATAGTTTGCTAAGAAGTGTAGATCGTCCACTCTGAAACTCATAACTAATAATGTTTCTTCAACTCCTTAAGCGGTGTATCTGGAGCCCTAAATGCTACAGCCAAGAAGAAGAGGATGATACTGAAATTGACGTCTCTGATGGAAGCCTTGTCACGTTTATGGCGAACGATGAAGCCTTTGGCTTCACTGTGAAGGAAGCTGTTCTCTTCCCCCCCGAAGTAGAGAAGGGCATGTGGCCTGAGAACTACAGCCTTTCAGATCATGCCCCGCTTACTGTGGTGTTCTCCCCTGTAAGAATGCCTTGCTCTCCGCGCGCTCCTCGGACTCCCTAGCTAGCTATCAATCGCCAATACTTGCATGCGTACAGATACAAGCCTTGTACAGCCGTAGGTATACTGTGAGATATACATCATCAGAGCCAGAGGTTTAGGTACACAAAGTAGTACTCCCTCCGTCCACAAATGTAAGGCGTGCACGGAATTTAAGGTCTAACTTTGGTTAACAATTAAATAAATATTATTGAGTTATATGACATAGTAGTGGTACCATTTGATTCATATTCAAACGTATTTTCAAATGGTATCACTTTTGTATTATATAATTCAATATTATTGACTTAATTATTAGTCAAAATTCCATACACGCCTTATATTATTAAGTAACAAGAGGCGACTGACTATAGTTTTTTTTGCTCATGCCTTGAGTTGCTGTTGGCGTACCCTTTGAAGGGCATGTTGCTGTCTGCTGTAACTGTTTGTATCTAAACCTGTCTGCACATGTTCATAAATGTAAATTTTGCTCCTTTTTGTGTGAGGCCATTGACTGTCGAATTAGCTTATTGTGGTTTTCTCGAGTTAAATCAATAGCGCGAGTTCTTGTCACATTAATCTTTGGTGTGGTCCCTAGCTTCTGTTCAGAGTCATAAATATCTGCACTAACAGATGAGCTTTAGATGGGATTTAATAGCCTTGTTCTTGGATCTATCACGTTGTAAACAATTTCTGTACTACCCACATGCAAAACCCGGCGAAACCGGGAAGCAAGACAAGCTTACTTTTTCCCCTTAAAGCATAGCACATGATGTTGATATTCCATCCTACATGCAATCATTTGGACTGGTCGTTTGCTTATTTCGGTGATGCATATACATTACTGAGCTGTAATTCCGTGGCCATACTGTTGTTAAGGCTACCCACCGAGTTTAGTTGATTCTTCTCTTCAACGGAAGATTCTTTCTATCGTGGCCCTACGCACCACTATATACATATTGTAGCATGTTAGTCTTTTAGCTTATCGCCACCAAAATTATATTCCACTATAATAGGTCACAAGAGTAATATAACAGAAACATTACAATGGCTCGTTGATACAATACATACTTATAAGGGGATTGCTATTTCTCAGGCGTTATTTCTCAGTCACCTGAGTTGTACATTTTCTTTACCTGAGTTGCACAAAATAAAATGTACAATTTAGGTATAGAAAATGTGCAACTGCTTTATTCTGCTCCGTTGCACATTTCTAAACCTAAATTTACACATAATTTATAAAATGTGCAATTACCTAATTAATCATTGGATCTAGAATCAACGTCTAGGATCATTGACTTAGAAATAGGCACTCCCTACTTATAATACATTCTAATAGAAGTATAGGAATTTCAACTTACATAAGAGAATATAAGAGACAGAAGCACAAAACTTGTGGGAAGTAAATAACTGAAATAACCTAAACCACAAAGGATTATTTCTACACTTAAGACCAACTATCCTATGCTATGTTCTATTTAACGACCGCTCGGTGTCATTTGCCTTCGCTGAAGTCAAAATAGTAATTGACTCCCTGCTCCTCTTCATTTGGTGTCTGCTTCTCCATCTCTTCCTCTGGCACCTCTGATTACTTGACTGTTTGTTGTATCGACTTATAGCCTAACAAAAGCGGTTTTACATAGAGGATGAGTACATAATATACTCAACAAGTTCATGAATAACAACTAGTATTTGAATGCACTATCAACTACTAGGATTCAAGGTCCTCAATAACCAATGATTTTTTAAAATACTTTTGGTAAGTTAAAGGGTCAAATTTTAATTTACTATTCTATGTTCATTAGACACCACGGGTTATTAGAACCTTCGATGGTTCCTTCCACGCTGCGTTTATAGTTCTTTCCCAGAAACAAAGAGTGACAATGCCACACTACAATACACTATACAGAGTTGCATTACTTTACTTAGTCTTTTGCTGGGTGCGAAACCCATCACACTCCTACTGGTGTGTGGTCGGGTCTAAGGTTCAAGCTGTTTTCACTCATCCCATTTGTCATATCTCACCATTGCCGCTGAACCAACTCTAGTGACCCACCTACACCATTATAGCTTCTTTTTTATTATCAGTCAACCAAGAGAATTGTAAGTTCTCTTGGATGTAGGTGACAACAATAATATAAATTTTATATAATTTGATAAAAATACTGATCAACATGAATAAGAAATGAACTTGCCTTGAGATGGACAAGAAATGTAGTTTGAGGTTTCATCGAGAGGATTCAGTAGAATCTCGGGATATGATGATTGAATAATAGTCTGATAAGGAGTAAATCCAAATAAATTGCAAATGCACATGTATATGAGCATGAATGGATATATGGACATAATTGAATTCTCTAAGTTGCATGTTTTATTCCACTATAATTTTCCATGATTTTATATGGATTATTTTAAACAAACTTGACTTGCATGACTTTTTGAATGATGAGTATAATACAATGAAAAAGAGAATAAAGGGAATTTCCATTCATTGAAATTTTGACTTACAGAACACACATAATTTATAATATTCAATTTTGCGTATGAATTGTGCTTGGGGTTTCTTGGAGGAAATTTTTTCAAGCTAAAAGTTCAAAATAGGAACTTCTTTTTATTCCGACTGAGCCTATAGGGCCAGCCGGCCACACTTCTGGTCGATATGGCCCAATTCGTTCACCTGGCCCAAGTGGCCCAATCCTAGGGTTAACCCTAGCCAGCCTTCTCACTCCCTCTCTCTCACCATGCCGTAACCCCTCGGCTGGGTCGAGTGCCAGTGGTTGCAAGCGATGTCGTGGACGACACCTCGACCCCGCGATCCTCTGTTGTGACCTCCTCGCCCCTGCCACTACCCTGGGCCCTGCCGCTGGAGGAAGGTGGCGAGTTCACCATGCCGTAACCATGGAGGTGATGCCCTCCCGCTAAGGTATGTGCTCATGTCTCCCTTTTGTCTCGGCTGAGTAATGGTGATGATGAGCTATCATCACTAGTTCGTGAGCTCTAATGGGAGCTAAGATGGTCCTGCAGTAATAGTATTAGCTTATGGTCTAGGGTTTCTGTGATGTTAGTGCAATTACTGGTACCATGATATCTTGGCTTCTATACCTTGGTGCATGTGTGATGATCTATAGTGCTACTTCCCACTCCTGATGATGTTAGATATGATTTATTTATGCGATGCTAGTGATACAGAGGGCTCCCGATCTTCATGGTAGGAACGATAACTAGCAATGCCTAGATGGAAATCCAACCTCAAAAACACATCAACGTGATAGCCTTTGGGGAACTTGGAAACTAAATCAACCTTGCTCTTGATAAATGCCACGGGTTCCACTCGGAGGCACACGCATGATCCAAAGGAAATGCAAGGTCTAAAGGTGGATTCCCCAATCTAGAGGGATTAACCCTAGAGTAAGGAGCAAAGCTCTACTTTTACCAAATACATCAAGTCTTCCTGACAGTTTGATCTCTAAACCAAAGAATGCAAAACATATGACCATAAAGTAGCATGCCATTCTTGGTAGTATTATATGGACACACAAAAAGGAAATGATTCACCTTTTCATGCAATGCCTTGTCAGTATGAGGTCCAATACGCATGTCACTTGGACTTGTGGTGCTAGATGGTGTGTTATACATGGGATGCTCCGCATCATTCCCCCCTTTTTGATAAGGAGTTGACATCGACTCTGTTCCTTCAAATCCAAAGAGGGTTATCTCCGTGCTTTCGCCCTTGGAGTCTTTACACCTTCTTCACCCTTGATAGTGGTGTAGCTTGGTGTTCCTTCTCCTTCCATGCGGTACATGAGGCTAACAATGAAGGAGAAACAACACTCAAAGTGTAACCAATTCTTGAAGCTCATGTTATGATTGTTGAAAGAGAAGGAGTTCACCTTGGTGAGGTTCCTTCGTAATCTTTTTGTTATCTCTTATCGTCCTAGGGTGTTGAGCTCGAACAATTCATGAGAGCTGAAGTTTAAATGGCTCTCTCGAGCTCGTTTGGCCAACTCATGTTGTTTGCTAGTTGACAAATACATATCGTTACCTGAACCAATATTCATCTACCACGCATACACGTTGTTTGTACTTGTCAACTCATGTTTCTTGCAACACAAATGACATCATGGTCAATTTGCAAGTTAAATTGTGCATGGCATGGCATATAAGATTGATTGCCCAAAATATGCAACTTCAACATGGCAATTTCATTACAAGTGATACTCATGTCACACACCATAAATTTATCATCTATGCCATATTCACCAATCAAATGGAGCTTGTAATGGTAGGCGTAGGTACTATTAAAAGATTTTAAAGATGTGATTTCGGAAATCTTATCATTAGACAAAGTAATAGAATTATCAAACATGATGTGACATATAGATTGATCAAAAGATATCCTACTAAGCACTTTATCATGTCTAACTAACTCCACATGATCAACACAATTTACAAGTAATTAGTCACATGGAAGAATTAAGTTAGCATGAGAAGAAACAATAGGTTTATGCACATCATGCAAGCAATCAACATTTTGTACGTGCTTTTGTGAGACAATCGTAGCTCATATATTGTTACCTTTGATGTCCTCCTTAGTTAAAGTACTTGTGGGCGGTGACCTTGCCTCCTTAGGGCCACATTCCTCATCTTGATATAACCACGGGGTGGCAATTTCTCCATCTCCCATCATGGGGAGCTCTTTCACATCCAATGGTAGAGTCGCTTGTTGAGAATGGGCGCCGGTTGAGCCTCCAAATCCTGGACCAAGTGAGAAATACTAAAAGTAGAGGTTAAGTTGTTAACTTTAGAAATGGCCTCACTTGACCTATCGACTACCTCTCTCAACTTTTGTGGTGTTTCTCTCTCATTCTCAATGGGGATGCACTCAATCTCATGTTTGGTGGAGTCACACAACTCTTGCTTTTTACCACTCTCATTTAGGATGGCTATGTGGCTCTCATCCTCACATAGGATCATTGGCATCTCTCTTATAATGCAAGTTGATACGGTGGGGGTATCATTGGTACATTCATCCCCATGTGCCTCCTTGATTGAAGGGAAAATCCCAAGCTTGACCATGTGCTCATTCGTCTCGCCTCCAAAGGTGCAAGCGCCATCTTGGATAGGACAACTTGCCACCTTGGTTAAAGGAAAAATCCCATGCTCGACCATTTTTGTTCTCGCCTCCATAGGTTGAGCCATGAGCGGCTTCGCTGTACTATTCTGACTTTGCTTTTTGAGTGGCTTCAGTCCATTCTATGTCTCCTTTGTCATCTCCAAAGGTTGCTTCTCAAGAGACTTGTTCGCCATCGCCTTGACACGCTTCTCCGCCTCGAGAGCACCCTCTAAGAGGTCTAGCAAGCTCTTGAAGTTCTTGAGAGGAAGTAATGAAGTGATGTCGAAGTTTAGTCTATCCTCAAAGTACTTGATCTCCATTCTTGTACTAAAATCACAGGCTCATCACATTGCACGCTTCATTTCATTGAAGTTGACATGAACCGGTTGGCTCCCTTGCTTGATGCACTCCACTTGGCCAAGTAACCCCCTTGAGTACTTGGTTGGTACAAACTCTTCTCGCATGAGCGTCTTCAAGCTTGCCCAATCAGTGATGTTTCCTTTATGGGAAGTAGATGCCATCATCTTGAAGCATAGTTGTTTAAATCCATCATGGCTCGCTTGACATCTTCAATTGGGGGTACTCGTTGAAACTTGAAGAATTTCTCCATCTACCATTCCCATTCAAGGTACTCATCTGGATCATGAGTTCCATAGAATGAAATCTCTAAGTAATCTTCGGGGTCTTGGTCGCCGGAGGACTTGGGCTTGCCGAGCTTTGCATTTTCACAATCTTGGCAACCTTGTCGTTGAGAACCAACTTAGTGGTGGGTGCTTGTGTGTCTTGTTTCATCTTCATCCACCCTTTTGTGACAGCTTCTTCTCAATCCCTTTAAGCTTCGGATGTTGTGCTTCTTGGCAGTGAAGCCCAATGAGGAAGATACATGAGGAGCACTCGTGTCATATGTTGAAGCCCACGATACTTGAAGTGTAGTTGTGAAGAATTGGGCATCATCTTGGACTTGTCTCTCCTTCTTGGTATCCACTCCGTAGCTGCTCCTAAACATGGTTAGTGATGGTAGTGCAAATTTATGGATATGTGGAAATGAAACTCTCTCAACCTCACTGTCCTTACCACCGAAGATCTTACCTCCTTGATTGAAAGATCGAAGGGCCGTTCAGGGAATAAGTGAACCTCAAGAGTAGGTTGATGAAGTTTCAAGTTCCAAACACTATCACATTTAAAGCTTATGTGGATCTCGGAAAGAATAAGCACACAACACACTAAGCAAATAGAATTAGAGATATTGCAATGATTAGTAATAGTCCACAATGAAACAATGCAATAAGAGTTGATCTCAAAGGATATAAGCGAAGCAGAACAACTCACGTGCAATGATATTGGGATTTGTGCAACTAACAAATGAGCTAACACAAGAATTTTTCCTAGCGAAGACTAGAAGCTCATGTTGCACAAATGCTAGGAAAGATGCTAGCTCGATTGCAAATTTGTAGGACGAAGGATTTGTACACTTGATTACTCTCCCTATTTGGATTTCTTCTCAAGCTTGCGTTTTCCCTATAAGATGAACAATGACATTAGCATTTTTTTTCTTTCTCTCTTTCTTTCTTCTTCTTTTTTTCTCTCTCTCTTTCTTTTTTTTATTCTTCTTCCTCTTTTTCTCCGTGCCAAGATCTTACAAGACTAATGTTTGTGGTTGCTTGAAATTGAAGTTTTAAGTAGCACAAGTGTACAAGCCCCTAGCAATCATCAATAAACTAGTCTTTATAGGATCAAAGTTTTCACAAAAGGAAAGATTAGTTCACAAAGAAGTTGCAAGGAAGAAGTGTCTTTTCAAAGATTTTACCTTTCTTGGGGAGGTTGGTGCCGATGATGATGATCTAAGGCTCGTGGTTAGCATCGAAACGAGTCCAAGATCACTGAAAATGGACACCAGATGTGGAAGTTATGCCCCAAATGGTGAAGTTACTGCGTCTATTTTTTTTTACCAAATCCGGACTGTTCGGGTGGAATCCAGAGGGTCCGGTCGCCTGGACTGTCCGGGTGAAATCCGAACTATCCGACCGGTGAACAAAGGAGCGGGTCTGAGATGCGAGCGGACCAAAAACCACCAAATCAGAGGGGCAAATAATAAAATTGGCCAAAGCAACGCAAAGGAAGGTTAGATCAACAAGTATAGCGAAGATCTAGTGGATCAAACCAACTAAGGCTTATCAAAACGCCGAATTGCATCTAGATATCAAATTACGCTCTTTTTGTGGGATTTATGAAATAGGCAAGAACAACCAAAACAAAGCTAGCAATTGGGGTAGGGAAAAGAGGGGATACAAGTTCCAAACCATGGCAATCTTGAGCTCTAATACCAAGTTGATACGGAGGGCTCCCGATCTTCATGGTAGGAACGATAACTAGCAACGCCTAGATGGAAATCCAACCCCAACAACACACGCTAATGCGATAGCCTTTGGGGAACATGGAAACCAAATCATCCTTGCTCTTGATGAATGCCACGGGTTCCACTCGGACACACATGCCAATCCTTACAAGATCCAAAGGAAATGCAAGGTCTAAAGGT
Source organism: Stipa capillata (assembly GCA_019208055.1). Taxonomy (NCBI): domain Eukaryota; kingdom Viridiplantae; phylum Streptophyta; class Magnoliopsida; order Poales; family Poaceae; genus Stipa; species Stipa capillata. The sequence goes on along the minus strand of JAGXJF010005835.1, from coordinate 315,962 downwards.
GGATTCCTCAATCTAGAGGGATTAACCCTAGATTAAGGAACAAAGCTCTACTTTTACCAAATAAATCAAATCTTCCTGACAGTTTGATCTCTAAACCAAAGAATGCAAAACATATGACCATAAAGTAGCATGCCATTCTTGGTAGTATTAGATGGACATACAAAAAGAAAAGAGTCACCTTTTTATGCAATGCCTTGTCAGTATGAGGTCCAATATGCGTGTCACTTGACTTGTGGTGCTAGATGGTGTGTTATCCATGAGATGCTCCACATCAGCTAGACTCTTTATGTAGTTGTGGGTTTCTATTCATGGTTTAAGCATGATCTTAAGTATATTCAATGGCTTCTGTCTAGAGCTACAGAGGAGTTCTAGTGTTCTTGTGATAGAATTAACTCGATGCCTAATGTGTTTGAGTGCGTACTTTTGGTGCTGGCTAGCTACTGAACCTCATGTGCAACTCTATATAAAATTAATTAGAGGCTAGTGGGTGATAATATGATGCACGTATATAACAATACAAAATTTATGCATGTCATTGTTTTATCGGTAGACACTAGCATCGCGATAGGGTCCTTAATTCAAGAACATATGATATATATGCATGCTTATACTAAGTGTGAATGTATGTGCTTGTGCTAGTTGATCCTTATCATATCCAGACTGAACCAGAAACACATGCATGTTGTTTATCTCTTTTCTATATAGCTCATGTTCATGTGTTCTTGAGTCAATTGATAAGAACAAACGCTACTTATATCTTAGTATGATAAAGAACATATCACTATTTTAGATTTATAGACTTCTCATTTTGCCTAACGTAGAGTATCTCCGCTTAAGTTGGGCATTATTTATTTCTTCTCTTTGGACTTCTCTCCCCTATTCCTCCTTTATGTTAAGCTAGCTTAGAATGCTTTGCTAAGTTTTTACCTCATTGGGCACTTCTATGACTCAGCTAGGCATTGGGGACTCCTCTTCTCCTCTTGGTTCTGGTTCTTAGCCTCCTCCTAGCTCCTGAGCTTGGCCTTCTTCTCCTTGCTGCTAGTCTTGGCGTTCTTCTCCTGATGTTCTCCTTCTCCTATCACTACTCAAATGTGGTCTAGTGTGGTGGTGTGAGAATATTGTGCAGCTACGAGGCCCTAGTTAGTCTCTTGTTGTGAACCAGCAAGTTGACACTTGCATGGTGACTCTTGTTCATCCTAAGTGAATAAGTTTATTAGTTGTCACTGTTTTTCAATACAATTGCTGGTTATTTGGCATCTACCATGGTTGGATAAACTTCCTATGTGGCATGTTAATCTGATGATTCTTGAGCTTGATCCTGATCTGGTTCTTAATTATTCTTGTTGCCTAAACTGCTGCCTTTTGTAAGGTTACTTGTTTATTGTGTCATGGCTAGATAAATTCAAAATACTTAGCATTTTGGCTTTGGATGGGCTGGATTAAATCATGAAGGCCTAATCCAACTTAACTTAATCAAGGCGGACTTAGTTATAGAGGTTAATCTAAGATTAAACATGGCTTATGGAATCTAATTTGATTGCCTAGTTGTTGTCTTTCTCTTGGAAGTCTTGCTATAGAATGATTGTTGTTGCCTTAACTCGAGTGGTTGCTTTCATAATGAATGATCTAGAAATTAGATTCTATTAAGTCTCTTTAATTATGTCTTGATCTTTTAGGAATGAGACCAAAAACAGTTTTTGGTTCTCACAAGGTTATCCTCCTAAACAAACATTCTTGTAATCACTTACCCCTAACCCCATCTGCTTTAAGCTTTTGCATGTGCAGATTAGCATGGAAGCAAGAAGAAAAGAAGATGGCTGAATGTAGCTTGTACTAATAAGAATGTGATATTTAGAACTCTAATTCTTGTAATCTATCCCATGTAATTTATTTTTTGTAACTTTTTGCAATTAACTCTCGTAATATTCTTTTGTACCTTGTATATATACTGTGAGTCATGTGATGACGTGTACATCTGTGTGATGAATATCTTGCCACTTTGTGTTGCGTTGAATTTGAGGTTGCATGAATTCGGTTTTGAATTTGTGGTTGATTGTTTGAGTTTCTCAATTTGTCTCAAGGAAAAATTGAGTGGATAAAGGTTTTTTCTCGACTGACTTGGGTCAAGTGGAAGACTTGTGCTCGCGACGTTTTGCTTGGTCTATTGTGTGCAGGTGCGAGTTGGGTGCGGCGATGGTTCGGTCATATGGATCGGCATGATAGCTTGGAGGGCTGAGATGCGGTCAAGGAGGTGGCGACGACATCGTGCGGCTTAAAAGCATGTACGCGGACGACAAGAAAGCGGGTGGAGACGAGACATGAGGACCAAGTCAGTGCGAGGGCGTTTTGGTAAAAACGCAGAAACCACCGAAGCTCAACCAAGAAACTGCGGCGGCGGCCGGAAGCGGTTTAGGGTTGGTAGCTTAGGGTGGAAGGAAAATCGAGAGGTGGCTAAGCTATTTAGACGCTTTGAGATGCGTGCTAAGTAGTTTGGTCCATTAGGGCATGAGGCCCAAGAGTGGAAGAGGGGATTGTCCCTCCCCACTATAAATAGGTGATTAGGGTTTCTTAACCCTTAGACCCTTTTGATGAGATTATGAGAGCTGCACTTATAGAGTGCTTTGCCTAAGATGAGAGGCATGTAAAAATACTAGAAAATCCACGAAAATCAATACAAAAAGATTTCCAAGGAAAGCCATGAGTCTCCCCTTGTGATTGTGAGTTTTTCTCTTTTTGCTCTTTGGATTTTCGTTCTTCTCCTTCCCTCAAGGATTGATTTGTTTCTTGAGGTTTGTTTGGTGGAATAGATTGTTAGAACGTGGGAGATGTTTCTATGTTGATTGAGTATCAAAATCCCTCCCAAGTTCTAAGGATCAATTGGTTTGATCTCGTGCAAGTTCTTCCTCTCGTTTGCTTTTGGAACAGCTGTTAGTAGATTGGGGTTTTCTCTCAGCACAGATGAGCTTTTGAGGTGATTCCAATTGGAACAACTCCGTAAGTCGTTTGTCTATCTCTGTGCAAAATTTCATCCAATTCCGTTGGGTGGATCAAAATCTGTGAACATTTTACCGAGCGACGATCTGCTGTTTCGTCAAAACCGGAAGTTCCGATCTAGGAGTCGGAAGTTCCGATTGCCACATCGGAAGTTCCGATCCAGGAGTCGGAAGTTCCGATTTTTCCAGAACATTCGAAATCGGGGTAACACCGGAAGTTCCGGCCACATCGGAACTTCCGATATATACACCGGAACATCCGGTCTGGCTATTTTTTTTGTAACCTTTTCAATCCATTTGTCGATTGTTTTTTCCGCTGCATTCCTTGATTCGATCACAATAACTAATCAATAGTTTTTGTGTTCTAATCTTGTGAAGAAATTTTGAGTCCGACATTCACCCCCTCTCTGTCGGAAGCCGTCGATCCAACAAGTGGTATCAGAGCCCGGTCTCGCTTCTCTATAAGCTTTGACCGGCTTTGCGAGCCATGGCTTCCCACGGATACTCGACTCGTCCTCCTGTCTTCAATGGGACGGACTGGGAGTTCTGGAAAAATCGAATGAAAATTTTTATCCAGTCAGAGGGACTTGCTATTTGGCAAATCATCGAAAGAGACTTTGCTCTTCCTGCCGAGGTGACGGCTGCAAATCAGGCTGATGTTGAAAACAATTGCAAGGCCATCAACTATTTGCTTTCTGGTTTGGATAGGAAGGAGCACGAGCGGGTTTGCTCATCTTGATACCGCTCACAAGATTTGGTCGACCCTGATCACCTACCATGAGGGGTCCGATCAAGTCAAGATTGCTCGAGCGGATCAATACAAAGTTGAATACAATCGCTTTGAGCAACGCTCTGGGGAATCAATTTCTGAACTTTTTGAGAGATTTGAAAGAATTGTGAATAAGCTCAGGAGTGTGGTAGTGAGGTACACTGACTCAGAGATGGCTAGGCATGTGTTGAACACATTAGAGCCCGCTTTTGAAGTGCGGAAGATTGCCATCCAAGAGTCCGCCAATCTTGCCACTCTCACACTCGATCACCTGTTCTCCAAGCTCTCCACTCATGAGATCACTTCGGAAAACAGAAATGGTTCTAAGTTCAAGACTTTGGCTCTTGTTGGGAACACTTCCTCGGATCCATCGGGGATAGTGTCTCCTAGTGTCAACTCGGACACTTGCTTGATTTCTTCTTCTGGACTGTCTCTTGCAGCCTTGTCTTCTTTGTCTGATGATCAGCTTGAATCTCTTCCCGAGGATGAGCTTGCGTTATTTGCAAAACGCTTCTCTAGGGCATATAAGAATGTGAGAAATAGGAGAAGGAAATCCTCGGACATCACCTGCTATGGATGTGGTGAGAAAGGCCACATCCGATCCGAGTGTCCCAATCCTAAAGAGAGGAACAAGTTTGCTTCTAAATTTCAGGACAAGAGAAGGAACAACTTTAGATCAAGGCCCAAGATGCGTGAGGCGGAGAAGAATCTTCGTCGAGCTATCGCCGCTTTTGAAGATAGCGATAACAGTTCCAACTCTTCTTCATCTTCCTCTTCCTCAAGCGAGGATGAACCGGAGCCACCCAGGCACAAGAAGAAAGGGAAGAAGAAAGTGGAACATGGCTTCACCGGCATGTGCTTTATGGCGAGATCCGAAGAAGAGAGCGACGACGAAGATCTTGAAAGCGATGTAAGTTGCACCTTCGATGAGCTCAGTGTTAGGCATGATAAACTGCTTGATATGTTTGATGTGCAAAATGATGCCTTGTTTGCTTCAATCAAGAAATCTAAAGACCTGTCTAAGAAAGTTAATTCTCTTACACTAGAAATTGCTAAACTGAAAAGTAATGAGGATGAGTGTGCTAGTTGTGATGTTTTACACAAAGAATTCCTCGAAGCTAAAGATGCTCATGCTAGTGTAAGTGAATTGCTTAAGTCATCCATGATTGAAATTGATAAACTTAAGTCGAGTCCTTGCTCCTTTTGTGTTTCTAAGGATGATGACTTAGACTCTCTTAAAAAGGAAATTGACATGCTTAAGGCTTCACATGGTAGTTTGCCTTCTTGTGGATCTCTAGGATGTTCCTCTAGCCTAGCACCTCTGAATGAGTTGAATGAGATGAAATTGTGCTTCGCTCTAGGTTTCATGTTGCATATATTTGTCATCCAGGAGCTTATGGTTTATAAGGACAATCTAGCCAAGCTTAAAACTGTTTATCTTGCTGGTTGCATTGTTCACTCATTTCATGCTAATGAACTCAAGGATGCTAAGAATCAACTTGCTAGCATTAGTTCTAAGAGCACTCAAGAATCTTCTCCATGTTTAAGATGCAAGTATTTGGAAGATAGAAATAAAGAATTGAATCAATCTGTGCTTGAAATGAGAAGACCAGTGTGTGATAAATGCTCTGAACTAGTTGAAGAAAATCAGGACCTAGGAAGACACATCTCTGAGTTTTACAGAAAACTCACTTTGGCTAATGCTACTGCTTCTAAGCTACCTGTTGATGCTTCTCATGTTAATCCCTCTACTTGCACATTTTGCCATGAGCTTGAGAATGATGTTTCTGCTATGCATGCTGCATTTAGAGAGAAGTTTAAGAAAACAGTAGCTGAGACTTGTAGCATTGCTTGTGTGTCTTGTGAATCTCTAAAACTTGAACTAGGAGCATACAAAGAAAAATATGAGAAAGCTGTTAGAGTGTCAGCTTCAGGAGCTTGTCTTACCTGTGCTCCTTTGCTTGGGGAAGTTGATTACCTCAAGAAAACTTTGGAGAGATTTTCTGGAGGTAGAAAAGAACTTGACATGATCTTAGACAAGTCTAGAGTTAGCTCAGGCAAAGGTCTAGGTTTTAATCATGTGGAAGAAAATAAGAATCATCCTCCTCATCCCATTGGTTCTCTTGGTAGAGGCTTGATTGCAATAGCTCAGGGGGAGAGGGGAACAGTGTTTAAGTCAGGTGGTTATCTAGATTTATCGCTTAAGGACAAGAGTGCTTCAGCTTCAGTTGGTGCTACCTCGCAAAGGGTAAAATACCAATGCACTCATTGTCATAAGGATGGTCACCTAGTTGAGTTCTGCTTTCGACGTCTCAAGGAGGAGCGTCGTGACCGTGTTCGTGCCCTTAGGGGTATTCAACGACGCAACAATGCGTTGAGTGCTCCTAAGACACACACGAGGCCTCAACATGTTGAGGTTTCTGGTGGCTCTAGCAAGCGACAGGGTTTAGGTCGCTTAGAGTCTTCTCGCCGTCCTCTTGGAGGTGGTTCACGTGCTTCGGTGCGTGACATTCCTTCGCGGCGCGTTCTAGGTCGGGATCATAGAGTTGCTCTAGGTGTTGCATTGCATGCTAATCACTCACGATCTTTTGTTCCTGTTCAGCGAGTGACTCAGTACTGGATTCAAAAATCTTTGCTTACTAACCCCAGTACTGAGTCCACTCGTTTTCGACCTTTTGTGTAGGTTGGACGGCAAGGGTTGGTGAACATGTGACTCGTTGATTCCGGGTGTTCACGTCACATGACCGGAAGCCCAAAATGGTTCACCTCCCTCAACAAGACGTCCGGTGATGAGTACATCACTTTTGGAGATGACTCCCATGGACGTGTGACACACAAGGGCGCAGTGCGAGTCAACAACAACAACATTCTCAAGATGTTGCCCTTGTGAGTAAACTGAAATACAATCTCATTTCTGTTTCACAGCTCATTGTTGATGATTTTGAGGTGTGTTTTAAGAAGAATGGATGTCGTGTTCTTGACTCTTCTGGTGCACTTGCTTTTGATATTTCTCGTCCCGGAAGAGTTTTTGCTGCTGAGTTTAGTTCTTCTGAGTCTAGGTGCTTTCTTGCAACTAGTTCTTCAGTGTTTCAACGTTGGCACCGACATTTGGGGCATGTTGGTTTTGACTTCCCATGGGTTGGTTTGAGGGGGAGTCTTTTCACTGTGTATCATAGTGTAATATAGTATATTTTGCATCATTTGTGATAGATCATGTGCACTTTGCATGTTCACGAGCTTTGTCTATTATCCTTGATGAAACAATGAGTTCTACAAGTTCGCTATATGCCATATTCTGAGTGTCTAGCTCATTTTACCATATTTTGATATGTGTTCTCAAGAATCAGTGATGCTAGATTAATTGGACAACAACTTGAATTTAAATCTTTGATCTACTGATGAGTTGCCTGCTAGGGAATCCTTTGCTTTTGAATCTGCTCATGACTCTAGTATTGCAACTATGATCTTTGTGTATGACTGGTCAAAGATAGGACTTCATGGTAATCTTGATTAGGACTGCTAGTGGCTTAACATGCCTAGGCTTTTGTGGCTCGGGTCGGAGAATGCTTAGTGTCATCAAAAGTCACTAGTCTTTGCTCTACATGCTTGAAATCTATCATATGCTGATGTGACAAATGCTCAAATAGGGATGAATCACTCAAGGTACTTGCTCGTGCAGGAGGTAGTACTTTAGTTGTGGCTAGTCCAAATAATCATGTGGACTCAATGTGAAAACGTCAGGATGAATCACTCAAGATACTTTCTCGTGCAGGGGGTTGTATTTTGGTTGTGCCTAATTCCTTTAATCATGTGATTGCTTAATTCAGCATGTGGTAGAGTATTTTGGTCCTAATCGTGATCGGTTGTCCTCCTAGTCATGGCTTAGCGCTAGGTTATCATACTTCACTCATGCTTAGAGTCATTGCAATTGTGACTACCTAGTCTGGCGCTCATTACTAGTGAACTCTTTAATATGCTAAGAACTTGATTTGCTAGCAGCTCTTCTTGGTCTACATATCTTCTTATGGTTTGGTGAGCACCTATGTGGCATATTAACACTTTTTGTGTCTCATTCTGGATAATCTTCAAAGCTCGCTGAAACTGAAAAATCAAAAATTCCATGCATACATGCTAAGGGGGAGGCGTGACTTCCCTTGATGACTATAGTGCCAAAGGGGGAGAAATAGTAGTATCAATCATACCTTGGCATTCTTTTATGAGATAGGTGTATCTTCTGAAAATCTTCTGAAAATTGCTTTGTTCTGGAGTAGATCATAGACATATGAGTTACAGGAGTGAGGGGGAGTCTCAGGGTTTATGTTTTGCCCTCACTCACATTTTTGATCTTACTCTTGTTGACATTCACTTGGCCCGGTACTTGCTTTCTCTTTCTTATGGCCAAGTTTGAATTCTTGCAACTTGATTGCTTTTAATTCCTTAAACCAACGCAAATTTGATTGATTGAGAGATGTTGGCAATATATTCATCAAGGGGGAGATTGTGAGTCATGTGATGACGTGTACATCTGTGTGATGAATATCTTGCCACTTTGTGTTGCGTTGAATTTGAGGTTGCATGAATTCGGTTTTGAATTTGTGGTTGATTGTTTGAGTTTCTCAATTTGTCTCAAGGAAAAATTGAGTGGATAAAGGTTTTTTCTCGACTGACTTGGGTCAAGTGGAAGACTTGTGCTCGCGACGTTTTGCTTGGTCTATTGTGTGCAGGTGCGAGTTAGGTGCGGCGATAGTTCGGTCATATGGACCGGCATGATAGCTTGGAGGGCTGAGATGCGGTCAAGGAGGTGGCGACGACATCGTGCGGCTTAAAAGCATGTACGCGGACGACAAGAAAGCGGGTGGAGACGAGACGTGAGGACCAAGTCAGTGCGAGGGCGTTTTGGTAAAAACGCAGAAACCACCGAAGCTCAACCAAGAAACTGCGGCGGCGGCCGGAAGCGGTTTAGGGTTGGTAGCTTAGGGTGGAAGGAAAATCGAGAGGTGGCTAAGCTATTTAGACGCTTTGAGATACGTGCTAAGTAGTTTGGTCCATTAGGGCATGAGGCCCAAGAGTGGAAGAGGGGATTGTCCCTCCCCACTATAAATAGGTGATTAGGGTTTCTTAACCCTTAGACCCTTTTGATGAGATTATGAGAGCTGCACTTATAGAGTGCTTTGCCTAAGATGAGAGGCATGTAAAAACACTAGAAAATCCACGAAAATCAATACAAAAAGATTTCCAAGGAAAGCCATGAGTCTCCCCTTGTGATTGTGAGTTTTTCTCTTTTTGCTCTTTGGATTTTCGTTCTTCTCCTTCCCTCAAGGATTGATTTGTTTCTGAGGTTTGTTTGGTGGAATAGATTGTTAGAACGTGGGAGATGTTTCTATGTTGATTGAGTATCAAAATCCCTCCCAAGTTCTAAGGATCAATTGGTTTGATCTCATGCAAGTTCTTCCTCTCGTTTGCTTTTGGAACAGCTGTTAGTAGATTGGGGTTTTCTCTCAGCACAGATGAGCTTTTGAGGTGATTCCAATTGGAACAACTCCGTAAGTCGTTTGTCTATCTCTGTGCAAAATTTCATCCAATTCCGTTGGGTGGATCAAAATCTGCGAACGTTTTACCGAGCGACGATCTGCTGTTTCGTCAAAACCGGAAGTTCCGATCTAGGAGTCGGAAGTTCCGATTGCCACATCGGAAGTTCCGATCCAGGAGTCGGAAGTTTCGATTTTTCCAGAACATTCGAAATCGGGGTAACACCGGAAGTTCCGGCCACATCGGAACTTCCGATATATACACCGGAACATCCGGTCTGGCTATTTTTTTTGTAACCTTTTCAATCCATTTGTCGATTGTTTTTTTCGCTGCATTCCTTGATTCGATCACAATAACTAATCAATAGTTTTTGTGTTCTAATCTTGTGAAGAAATTTTGAGTCCGACATTCACCCCCCCTCTGTCGGAAGCCGTCGATCCAACATATACGAATCCATATTAAACATTATTTGTAATATGTTTATTCTATTTCATATTTGTATATCTTACATATTCTAGAATACATATCCCGAATTTGTAAATTGAGTATTTGTACAATTATTTTTGTATACCTAATATCTTTTAATACATTGTCCAACTTGTTTATGCATATACTAAAATGCTTATTCATCTATAGCTCTATTGTTTATTCAGAATTAAACAATTTAAATTTATACTAAGTTCTATGCATGAATGCAAATAATGCGCAAAGGAATAAGTCCGATTGACCCCCTAAGGTTTGGGGCAACGACTAATTAACCCCCTGAGGTTTGGGGCAACGACTAATTAACCCCCTGAGATATAATACCGGGTATCGGACCCCGAACGTTTGTAAAAACATTTAAATAACCCCCTGGGAGCTCTATAGGATGTTTTGGAGGGCGGTTTTCTCCACGTGGCATGCTGACGAGGATTAGTTGCTAACATGTACTGCCACCTCACCAAACCCCAGGGAGTCATCTAGAGTTATTCCATTTTTCTCTAGTAAACTATTTGGAGGCTCACTTTAGCCCCTAAAATAAAATTTTAGGTTCTTTTGACATTAAATAAAATTAAACTTACTTAATCCCTAAACATTTTTGTCGGGACCCAAAATCCATAACATGGAAGCTTAAGCGAAATCACTCGCTAAGTTGAAACGTCAAACCCGACCTCAACCCTTGGGCACAAATTCTGAGAGGAGTGGAGTGATATGGCTTCGAATAGCCCGAGATGTCAACCCCGAACTTGCTCCAGCAAACTAATGCACATATTAAGTAGGGTGATATGGTCTTCTCACTTTTTTCTCACTGAGTCAGAACATCAATTCCAAACTCGTCCTGACAAAATAATGCTCGGTTGGAGTAGGATGATATAGCCCCGAACTCCCAATGGAAGAGTCACTTCATAGGGGTGATTACACCTAACAATTCTATGATATAGACTCTGAAACCCTACCCGCACCATGTGCTTCAATATCATACGTGTAAGGCACATGAGGCAGGTGAGAATAAATAAGTATCACAACAGTAACTCTATGACTGAAACTGCAATAATACTAGTAGTTCTTGAAACTTAACAACATATCCACACAAAGAGTTGATTATACAACGAAAGATTAAAGATGGTTAAGAAGCCAAAAAAGTAGGGCCAAATGTGGCAGCAAAACAAATCAAACTACTGAACCCTAGGCAGGTTCACTGCCCGGGATTTCCAGTGACTAATCGTCGTGGGCGTCGATCTCTATGTAGAAACCATCCGTTAAGGAGATAATTTTCTCTGCAGAAAAATATCAACGGTTGCAATATGAGTACAAAAATTATACTCCGCAAGACTTACTATGGGAATTTAGTAATAGATGCAATTCATGTGTCAATAAGGGGTAATTGTGGACTATTTTACGGAAAGCCAATTATTCATTTGATAATACTCTTAAGTAGGAGAAACTCGACTACCAGATTGCTTTTAAAGGAGATGAGTCGAATCTTCATTATGAATTCCATTGCAGAACACCATACACTTAAACCCTCGACTCCTCCTCAACCACATATGAGGAAGCAATCGCTAACTCCTCGACCTTAGAGTTGACATGTTTTAGAGTATTGTTGTAGTTATCTAATTCGACGCATGTAATCACCAAATTATCCATAACTGCAAACACGGCTATTCAAATAGTTCACACCCTGCAGGGGTATCGATCGACTCTTAATGCCAGAACGTTAACACACTTCAAATAATTTGAACGCATGTGATAACGAATCTGAAAACAAATAATACTTTGCAAGTAGTAGGTGTTTGCAATATGTTCAAAGGGACTGCTTGCCTTGTTGCTCAACAACTAGGTCTTACTCTTGCTCGGGATATAAGCTTCGGGACCGTCTGGCTCTACCGTGAAGAAGAACGAAAACACCGGAAAAAGGATGCCATGATGAATATCAAAATGATGAACATCAGCATGATATGAAATGTATTTCATGACATAGATGATCCAAAATAAAGACTAATGCAAGTAGCATCAATTTAATCGGAGTCCGGGCGCTCGAGATATCACGATCCAAAGATCTCCAGCTAATCGAAAATCCTAATTTGAGTTTTTAGCCATTTATATTTTTTCTACTGTGCAAACATGTATGAAAATGGCATATCTGGATAGAACTCATTTTTTGAACATTTTGATATATTATTTGCATTTTTCTAATTAAAAGTGGATTTATTATGATTTTTCTAAGATTTATTTATTAAAAAACCCTTTTTGGCCTTTTCCCCAGTAAAAATAAATAATATTAAATAATCAATATTTTTATTACTAAAATCATATATAAACTATAGACACTGATGTGGGCCCCCCTGGTCAACTTTGGTCAAAGTTGACTGAGTCAATGACAGGTGGGGCCCACTGTCATATGTTTTCTATTTTCTTTGATTTATTTTTATTGAACTGATGGGTCAGGCCCATGTGTCACAGGGACATATTAACCTCATTTCATTCATTGTACTGATCAGTTGTTAATTGCAGTCATTAATGTGTCAGAACAATATTAATTAGGCATTTAATTGGTCAAAAAACCCTAATGTTGGGTCTTAATAACCGAAATGGTCATTAACGGCCGGTTGATGGTATCAGGCTGACCGGCTTTGTGCCGCTGCTGACGGCAACAGGGATTGCCGGCAGCGGTGCGACGCCGAGGAAGAGCGGCAGCTGCAGGGGCGAGGGGAGGCGGTGGTCGGGTCTTACCGGAACTGCCGTCGGCACTGCGGTAGGGATGAGGCGGCGGTGGTGGTGTAGACGGCCAGCGGAGCTCCGGGGTGGGGCCGATGCGGTGAGGTTGCAGTGGGTGGCGGAGCTTACCGAGCGAGGGGGAGAGATAAAGGGAGAGAGAGGGTCGAGAGGGAGCTCGGTCCGGAGAAGATAAGGAGAGGGGGTGGCTGAGTGTCCGAAGCAGGAGGTGGCCGGGGAGAGTTGCGCATACGCCAAGGCGTCAACAGGAGGTGGTGATGGCGTTGAGGGGATAAGGAGGCGCTCGGGATAGTGGGCCAGGGAAAGGGCCAAACGTAGAAAAGAAAGGGAGTAGGCCAGCTGCGGTGCTGGGTTGGTGGCCTAGCCGAAGAGAAGAGAAGGCAGGCCGGCTCGGTAGGGAGAGAAAAAGGAAATTGGGCCGGTTGGCCCAGTTCAGCAGGGGGGTTATTTCCTTTTCTTTTAGCTTTCTCATTCCATTTTGGTCTAGCCTTTAAAATATACCCAAATGCTCTTTTCTTTTTCTGAAAAATATTTCCAAAGTCTCATATAGCATATGGAGACATTTGAAAGATTTTTCCAATACACTTCATTTACAAATTTTGTAAGGAAGAATTGAAGTTGAATCAGTCTTTCATTTAGGGTTTTTATTGGTATTTATAAAAGTTCAAAATCTTACTCAAATTAAGATCCTTCATGGATGCCATGTCATGCAATGTTGCACATTAGCAAGAAACTAAAAACAGGGATGTTACAATTTTTATATGGGTTCACTTCACCATATAAAATGTTTACTGTTAAAATGTTTAGGGATTAAGTATTTATTAAATTTTGTGATTTACAAATGTTTTGGGATTTAGAAATGTTTATGGGTAAACTATTTGTGATCTAAAAATGTTTAGGGATTAAGTAATATTTTTTTTAAAAAAATTAAATTTTATTTAGGGGGTAAAGTGAGCCTACAAAAAGTTTATGAAAGAAAAATGGACTTTTCCTTATACATATGGAATAAGTCCGGATGACCCCCTGAGGTTTGGAGAGGTGGTAGTATATGTTGGCAATTAATCCTCGTCAGCGGCCACGTGGGCAAAACCACCCTCCAAGCCGCTTTATAGAGCTCTTAGGTGTTTATTTAAACGGTTTTACAAATTTTAGGAGGTCAAATACCCGGTATTATATCTCAGGGGGTTAATTAGTCGTGCCCTAAACCTCACGGGGTCAACCGAACTTATTCCCATGTGCAAACAAGGTTTGTAACCCCAAATTTCCGGTGTTATAAAACTATGGGTTCTCACATTTTCGTTAGAATAAAAATCTTAATACATAAGTTTTCGGTGAGAAGTGGCAAGTATTTTTATATCACGTGACAGGAAATGTACTACTATTTTCTCGGACGAAAAAAGTAGTACAATTAGGTTGGCGGTGATGGAGGAGACCGGTGGCTGAGAAGACTATGTTTGGTTGGGCTTTTCAGCAGCTTTTCACTGGAAAAAGCTGCAGCCCAACCAAATAGTCAGCTTTTCAGCAGCTTTTGCCAATGGTAGCTGTGAGCTTTGCAGTGCAAATTTAGCTGTTTGAAAAAGCTGCCTTCTGCCAGCTTTTTGCAATATGCTGAAGTTTCAGTGCTCATTTTCTAAAATGCTGTAGATTGTTTGGATCAACCAAAAGCTATATGTTCACTTTCCCACAGCCGCAGCAGTTTTTCCAGACAGCCAGCCAATAGCAGCTTTGTCAACAGTCACAGCTCAACCAAACAAGCCTAAGGCGACAGCGACGCATGACGGAGAAAGGGTGATGCCCGTTGGTAGTGGATGGCCGAAAAATAAAGCCCCTCTCTTTTATCATAGCATGTTTAGTGCCTAAATGAAAGTTAATTATTGTTCGAATGAAGAATTGAGCATATTCACTGCAAAGATATGTGTTTAAGGATATGCCATTATGCCTAATACAATTTAGCATTTGCCACTCCTGACATGGTATACACTTATCTTTTTCTACTATCGACCATTTTACCCACCTGGTCTTCTTCTTCCTTTGGACTCGTCGTCTTTCTCCCTTCAGCCCCTCCGTCATGTGTGTACTCGCTAGCATGCATCACCTTTTGAATGCTTTTGAGTCGCAAAAAATCAATTATCCCTTATTCCACTGTTAATGACGAAGATCCAACTAAATATCTTATACCTAGTAATAGAAACATGTTTTGGGATAAGTTTTAGTAATATGGAATTAAAATTTCTAATCTGTAGTGAGGCCAAACACTAATTATATTTAGAGTTTTGCGAAAAACATGTAGAAGTGAATTTTCATAGAAGTCCTAATTTTGAGATTTTGAGAAAAACATGTAGAACTGAGTTTACATGAGCGCATAATTTTGAGTTTAAGAAAAACGGGTTCAGCTTATCTCTTATTGGATTTCCTTTTCTAACTGGATTTTATTCTAAAGATGTGATCTTAGAGCTCTCTTACACAAAGTATACCATTAGTGAGAACTTTGCTTTCTGGTTGGGAAGTGTCTCTGTCCTTTTCACTTCTTATTACTCCTTTCGTTTACTATTTCTAACATTTCTAGTACCAACTAATTCATTCGGGCGAGACAGATTACGATGTCATGATGCGTCCATTCCTATGGCCATTCCTTTAATACTTTTGGCTCTCAGGAGTCTCTTTGTAGGATACTTGGCCAAAGTGTGACCTGTTAGCCCATGAGTCAGTACTGTGATGAAGCGGCTGTTGCTCACCCGATACGATCGTACGAGGTCACAATATGCCCAACACGATCATTCGGGGTGAACAAGAATTGGGGATCGGATGCGGGCGAAATTCCCGCCAATGGCTGAGATGTTAAGTCGACTCCCTCCCCCTTTGTGGGGTCTGGACCCCTACGAGTGAGCAGAAAAGGGAGGAGGAAAGAGACCCTGGTGAACCGTCATGAAAAACACGTAGAACTGAGTTTACATGAGCTCATAATTTTGAGTTTAAGAAAAACGGGTTCTTGTTATCCAAGTTTTGCTCTAATCTAGCCAAACAAGGTTTTAGTTGATTAGCGCTCAGACGAATTTAATAAAATAGTTCGTTAAATCTCGAGAAGGAAACAACCCATGGCCACTACGAAATCTAGTCCAATATTCCATACCCGAAAGAAACTCCATGTTTTCATAGGAATTTATGGTGGAGGCTGATTTGGACTATCTTTCCAACCATTTTGTTCAAAACTATAAATAGAGCTCATTCAATAGTTTCTCTCTTTCCTAGAACTGAACATTCTTCGCGTGCTAAAATTGACACTTATGGCCATTAAGTTGCTACCACTCAAGCCCAGCATACCTCCTCCGTAGGTCCGCTCGGCGCACATGGACTAACAACCCATAGGGTAATATGGTTGGGCCTAGTTCCGGCCCAACTAACCCAAACGCAACGATCTATTTTCCCAGCTGGTCTAGTAAAATGCTGAAGTTTACTTTTTCCAAATGGTGCCTTAACTAGTGCTGGATCTAAATTATCATCAAATAATCCAACAGCTGCAAAGCCTTTAAATGGTTTTATGCATGGAGATCTTATACTAAAAGTTGCCTCCAGTTTTATGGAACATACTACTGACCAAACATGCCATTTTCTTTCTGTAAAACAAAGCACAATTTCTGCAATATTTAGTATAATATCTGTAAGATGCACAGATAGTGAAATGACCTATCTTGCCCTATATATCTCCGCATTTATGTCAAAATGATATGTCAACTTTCTCGGCTTAAAACATCATTATTTTTTCGTAATTTGGCCCAATAAATATGTTGCTTGATCATGACTTATATCTCATTTTTTTCATTACCTGTGAATTTGTGTCCCACACCAGAATCAGTGACCACGATCGCACACCTGAACTTTAGACACATGGTATAATTGGGTACTACCAGTGCAAAGTGTCAATCACCTCATTTTTCAGCACGAACCAACCAGCACCAGAATCCTCCCCAATCTGCATACCTGCTGGAGACAAGATCCAACAAAAACCCTCCGTGCTCTCCTGTCTCCATCTGCCTGTCCCAAAGCAGCTAATTTTTGTTGTGTTTCAGCCATGCATAGTAGTCAGATCCTTTCGCCATCAGGCTTCTACTTGCTCTTGCTTCAACTTTCGCCAAAGGTTTGGCTTCTTCTGGTAGATAAGCATTCCAGTTTTGAATTATCTGCCCCATGTCCAGTCATATATACTGTAGTCATTGGGTGTATCTTTCAGAGTTTTGATAATTCTTGCTCACAGTGATATACTGTGACACTGACAAGTGCCTCCAGATGCTGCTTATTTCATGGTGTCACCAATCCAAACATGTCAAGACTATAACAGTTCACCATTTCCCCGGTACTGAAGGTGTTTATTCTTTCCCGCAAAGTAGCAACTTCTTTTGGACAGCCTTAGCAATTTTGTTTCTCTCGTAAGACGGTACAAGTGAGTACATATTGGCGACGCATAGGAAAAACATTTAAAAGGAGTAAATTCCAATTTTTTTCAGGTATTTGTGAAAAGAGTTTCACCTTTTACCATATTTAATTTGTCGGACGCATTTCACTCGACATAGGACCCGAAATTCTCAGTTATATAGAATTTGATTTTTTGAGAAATCTGACACCTCTATCCCACCTGTCAGGCATTACATCAACGTGCAATCGGCAGCACCACATCAGCCTGACAAGCCGGACCGAAGTGTCAAATTTCCCCAAATCGTAAAATCTGGTAAAATGTATTACGAAAAGCTAAATCTAGTGAAATATGTCACTATCACAAATGCTAGGTAAAAAAAGGAATTCACTACTATGTCCATTCAGAAATAGATGATGTCCTAAAATAGTGTAGTCAATTTTTTAACTTGAATATTAGTATATAAATAATTATTTGGACTGATTAGGTGAAAATAGTATCATCAGATTTGCAATGAAAAATACTTTCACAATATTATAATTTTATAAATTTTTATTAATATATTCATATAAAAAGTGATAGTCAAAGTTATGCACTAAAGACCGTATGAAAACACAAAATAGTAAATATTGTTAAATAGGGGGGGGGGTGGGGGAGGAGGGGGATTAAAGAGACAAGCTTGAGCTTATTCAACAGGTAAAAGAGGTCTTGAGCTTCATCTGATAAGTTCTGAGAAAGAAGTGAATGTACACGCCCGTGTCTGAAAAGCAACAGAGACAAATCACCAAATCTACCAACCTACCGATAAGGTTGTTGGCAAGATAAACATCATACTATACTGAAAGTACAAGTATTCAGTTTCTATATGGTAGATTATGTTTCCAGCACTGATCTAAAAGGGTTTCTTCTACTAACAGATTTAACAGATTTTGAGTTGTGAAGGCCACCTAATATATGCACATATGATGAGACATAATGTGAAGTTATTTCTGCAGTCTGATCACTAGCCACTGCTATAGAACAACCTATCTCAGACGGTTGAAAATGACCATCTCAGTCAACTAGTGTAAGGTCTGTAAAAAATAGTCGGTGATAATAAATGACACCTCAAATGGGTGACTAAACCGTTTGTGATAAACATATCTCAGTCAGTTTGGTTAGGAGAATCGACTGAGATAATATTATATTGGATGAACTTTCTAGGATAGCATATTATCTCAGTCGGTTCTTTTCTGAACCGTTTGGAATAACCTATTAACATAGTCAATTCATATATTCAACAGATTGTGTTTTTTACATATCGCAGACAATTTCTTTGTTTGAATCTCACAGTGCTACCCTAACCTCGGTAAATTAGCAGAGGAGGTCATCAATCTTGTTTTTGCATTCACCAATTTCTGCACATGCCAATTTCGGCAAATCAATTTCGTCGCAATTAACCAATTTCGGCACAATTAACCAAGCAAGCACATTGAATCTGTTTTTGCATTCACAATTGATAACCAACTTTGGCACAATTAACCAATTTCATCACAATAAACCAATTCCGTGGCACGATTAACCTAACTAGCACATTAATATAGAATTTGATTTTGCATTCACAATTCTAGAAGTAAGTTCAGCTCAATTAACCTAGAAGAAGAGGGAGAGGGATAGGTATGGCTGGCCTCATAGTGCTCGGCATGGTGGCGACGTAGTGGTGGGGGGTGACGGTGCTCGGTGGTGGGATGGCGGTGGCGGCTCTCCTCCTCCTCACAGCGGTGGTTGGTGAGGCGTCGCTCCTCCTCCTCGCTGTGGCGTCTAGAATAACCGTTCCTATAATAGTGAAGATACATGGAATGTACTTAGGAAATATACTTTTCGTACATACACTGGCCTATAATTCCTGTTGAATTTTTCTGCAGCTTGGAAGAAACATCTCACATTTTGTGGTCGTTTATGAGCTGTCCCTTTTGGACACATTTTTTTTCTCCAAATAGTTCCATATCCTTGTCCCTTCCATGAAATTCTACCATATATTGCTTCAGTCTTGAAAGGCAAGAAGGGAGACATCTTTTTTTTTGAGAGGATATCTGCGTCATATTAAGGTAAGAAAAACAGTAACAACTGGAGGGGACAGCTGTCCCGCACAATTATAGAACGGACCTTAACAAACATAGAAATTACAAACCGGTCCTCGGGAGAAAACCCTCTGCCCGATCCGCCGCCGGTCTTCTCCCCGTTGACGCACCTCCGCGAAAGCAAGGAGACGATGGAGACTCCAGCAGCTTGGGCACCTGCCAAGATCGATAGAGGAGCAAACCTCGTTGAGTCACCGCAATAGCTGGCCGTCGCGGACGGCGGCGCTGAGCATTCGTTGAACGAACATCGGCGGGGGCATCGCCCTGGCCTGGGCCGGCACATGAGCCTGCGCCATGGACCGAAATCCACAGCCCTGCTCACCTCCGCACTCAAGAGGGTGACTCCCGAACGAGGACCATGGGTACGCCAGCGCCATTGCCGGATCCGCGGGGGAGGAGACCGACGGCCCCCTCGCCAGACGCCGAGCCGGCACAGCGAAGACAAAGACGAAAACAACAACGCTTCCACGAGCTCCTCACCACCACCGAAGCCGGCAGCGCTGAGCCGAGGACGGAGCCGGGAAGCCAGAACTCCCATCGCCACCGCAATCCTCGGCGAAGCGGCGGCAGAACGGAGACGAAGAACAGGGTCCACTAGGGCCCTATATACACGCCGGGCCGATGCCGCGCTTCCCCTCACCTCCCGGCGCCCGCAGGCGACCGGAGGCGAGGGGAACCGACGGCCTCGCCCGGCGGAGATCTGGATCCGGGACAACCGGAGGCTTTTCGCCTCACTCAACTGTAGCAAGGGGAAAAGGGTAGCGCTCACCACCACCACTTAAGAAGAGAGACATCTTAAGCACCTGAAAATGACTACGGATCTGCTGCTTTAAGCACCAGTGTGTTACAGTCCAAAGTTTCAGCAAACTATCACCAATGGTCACTATTACCTATCCATCTGTATCTTATCTCATGTAACATTACGCCCTTCCGTGCCCAGAAAAAAAATTCAAGTCGAAGGTTGTAATAAAAAAAAGAAAAGAGGCAAGATTAAAAGTATGCTTGCAAGAACAAGGACAGAAGAATAATACAGAATTGGAGTTCAATAATAAACTTAGTACACCTTTCACATGTTGTATGTACACCTTCATTTGATATCACCCTATCCAATTGAGCAGTTGCTTCCAAAACGGATATTAAAGTACATTCGTTGAAGAACCTCCTAAGAGCACCAAAAGGTTAGTGGATTTTTTTGTTTTGTTTTGGAACAACTCTCTGTTGTGCTCCCAGCAATAGCAATCTTACAAAAGACATGGACCATACAGACATCAGAGTACAACTCCTCTGGCCTACTTGGACTGGTGCCTGCCACCAACATCCTGATGCTCATGATTTCCATCTGGACATGTCCTAAATTAGGATTCTCACAGACATCTTGATGCTCTGGACAAGAAATGATAAATCCATCCCTTTTCTGTCAATTAGAATTTTAGTAACACATCTTTAAACCCAAACATCAAATTTCAACAAAGAAAAATATTTGCTAGAACTGCTTATATGCCTCCTAAAATACTTTCTACAAATTATCGAAGATTGCTCATTTCAGAAGAATACAAATAGTGCAAATATGACATATGAGACGTTGAATTGGGATAAACTTATCTCTCTCTCTCTCTCTCTCTCTCTCTCTCTCTCTCTCAATGATAGATTTATTTTAGGGTCTGCGTAGCTTTTTCGACATCAGAGAAGTACTTTGCGGCATCTTTATATGAATACTGCTTTATATCATCGCACCTCTAAATATTTTAGATATCTGAAAGAAATAAGGGCCAATGATATAGGGATAAGTTGTTTGTGTAAAGATTTGTACTTTGTACAAGTCATACATGATCAATTATTTGCAACAGTTATCTAGAAAAGGTGCAACATGATGACCCGGTGGCCACCGAATCCCTCAACAAACTTTAACAACCAGTTAAACAAATGCCTCTCTCACCTACTAATCTCATACAAACGAAGTCAAAACGTCCACCGCAACTACCATGACAGCAAAACATTGGTTGATTGACTAAAACACCCCTCTGTTCGTCTCTTATGTGGTCAATTTGACCTCACAGTTGTCCTTTAATAGCAACTGTATCCGAATATCCAATTTATAATAATATTTTATTTGTATTCTCGTCAGGAAAACTTAGTACCCATAAATCATAAGAAGTAAAATCACAGCTCCCTCCATCTACAAATATAAGACATACGTATTTTTTAGGATTTCAGTCAACAATTAGTTTAACGACATATAGATTATGACAAAATTTTGATGTTGATAGATTTGTATTTAAAAGCACTTCTTATGGTACTAATTTTGTATCGCATAATCCACGTATTGACAAACTAATCCTTTGGTCAAATATAAATCTTAGAAAATATATACGTCTTATATTTTCGGACCAAAGAAGTACATTACTAACTGACGGTGATGACATGATGTACCTGGTGATCAAACTGTTACTACTGCTAAAAAATGGTCTCAACAAAGAGTTTTCTTATTACCATATCACTTTATCCTTGGTCGGTTTTAGATAGCAGTCTTGGTGAAGTGGGTGTTGGGTTTGCTTGCTAGGCATCCACATTGCCATGGTTTTGGTTATGTGGGGTGCCATGTCACCTTCTTCTTCCTCGTCATCTCCCCTTCCGTCCTTTCTCTCTCTCACTCTCTCTTTTTCCCACTCTCTCTTCCCTCTTTTGCCCAACTCCTTTGGTTCCAATGCCACCACCAACCTCGCCTCACCCTCCTCCCACGCTCTTCTCGAGCATTGGTGCACAACTGCTTCCTCTCCTTGTATCTGTTAGAGAGATAGTTGTATTATAGTAGGACTCCATGTATTTCCATTTGTATTTTGGTTTCCTACCTTATCTCTTCTCATGTACATGTATATATATGTGAGAAGTTGAGAGTAAACTTCCAGACCCCTTGTGTACACTTCACCAGTCCCAGGACTTGCTAATGAACACAGAAAAAATAAATATCATAGCAAACATCACGTAGTTTTGTTACAAAATGTTGATATAATAAGCCACAGGGCTAATAAAGTATTTAGAACGTATGCCCCTTACATCTCGGAACATAGCGGAAAATATAAAGAAAGCTTAGCAATCTCCATCTCAATCACAGGCAACTGACGAAGACTAGCGAGAACCCTATTCCTCAGCATCGTCGTAATAATCTCCATAGTCTTCTCCAGTTTCAGAGTTATCTGAACATGTCAAAACAAACATGCTCGATGAGTACTCCACGTACTTAGCGTGGCCCCTTTTTAGGGAAACCTACCACTACATGTAGGTTTAATCAAGGAACAAGCTTTATGGTTCTTTTGCATAAATGACACTTTTAGTTTAAATATCTTTAATAATTTCGAAGGCAAGTTTTGAGATCAAATCATTTGTTTGAGATCAAAAGATTTTAATAACTAGGGTATTGTAGTTAAGGTTCCAACCACCGACACTAGTCAAGTAAGGTCGATGCCTTAATCCCGACAATAGGTTCTGATCACCTATACTTAACCAAGATTCAGGTAGAGAAAAACACTAGAAAGGAGTCGTGAGGGGGATAATAAAGAGGGAAAAGAAATAGTAAGAAGACAGATTCTTCATCATGAACAGAACGTTATGCCATCCATGATCGTGGACACGGCTAATCGATTAGTTCAATACTCTGCAGAGTTTGTACATTTTACCCACAAGATGTAAGATTAACTCAGGGTTTCACACTCTTCTGGGGAATGTGACCGAGCCCTCATAACAAGGCCTTTTAAATGTTGTCCCCTAGTTGATACTACCCACCAGGCCAACTCTAGGATAGCTATTACTTGTAGTTGCCTCACCAGGCGTACCCCTAGCTTTGTTCCCCTCCGTAGTGTCACCCTAGCTCTCAAGAAATTAGTTGGCCAAGTTATGCCCATAATAGACTTGTGATTGCACGTGGTTTATAATTTTATAAGTTCATAATTTAGTTTCTTATGGTGTAGGCGACTCTAACACAAACCCTAAAAACCAAATGTTCAAACAACCATCCGCCTCAACAATCTAGTTATCGCCCACACCTTAGCGGCAAGTTTCAGTTTCACCCAGAGTAGATTTTAGATGGAACTAGATAGACGGTAAATGCTCAATGAGCCCAACATATCACCTTGTGATATCAATTCATGATTCATGACATATGTCAACTTTTGGCCAAGCACAAAAGAAGGATATTTACTAAACTTGCAGGGCTAAGCATTTCTACTTTTTGTATTAATTGAATAACTACTCTAGATAAAATAGGGCATGGCAACATGGATTTATGGTTCACTTTGGAACTGACGCTAAATCATTTGTTAAATACAAAACGACATGTATATTTAAAAACGACACAAAGTATGATAATTTTGCAAATAATAGGATCAAAATGATCAAGAATAAGGGGGCATGCCTTCATTGTCGTAGCCTCCTTCTTCTGCTTCTGGATCTTGTCCCTGATCAGTATTGTCAATCCCTACTTGCAAAGCGATTTCCAAACGTGAAACAATACATACCATAACAGCAATAAATCAAAGAATATTGAAAAGCCAAATAAAAGAGAGAATGGGGATAGCAGGATTGAGAAGGAGCTTAGAGTCCAAAGATGAAGGTAGCACGATAGAAGATAAGTAGAGAAAAGGCTTGACGAGGCTTGGGGTTAGGGTTCAACTTAAGCTAATACCACCACCCAAACATGAACCTAGCCGATAAACATTTAGCACGTCAATCATCTAAATATATGCATATATGAGGAACATCTAGACTATGGCATATGATTGCTTAACTACATGGCATATATACACATACGCACGGGCATATGAAATCATATGCCTAACATACTAGTCTGAGAATCAACAGAACAGCATAACCTTAACATGCTAGTTTCACAATAAATGATGAACCCTAACATGCTAGTCTCACATGGAATAGCAAGGTACTCATGCTAACTTTGATTAATGGCTAACATGTTGCATATATGTATACCTTTTAATTAAGAAACAATCCTGGCATGCTAGTACAATGTGACAACCAATACATCTCTAGTTAGGAAAGGACCTCATCATATGACACCCAGGTGCAACATGATAAATATCTAAGCATACTAATGTTCGGAGAATACATGCTATGACGTGCAATAACATGCAATTCTACTAGAGCCAAACCTAGACATATGAGGTATGAGTCCAGCATAATAAGCATCCAACTTGACACTAGCTCCATTGATTTAGGGCCTGTTTGGTTAGACTATGGCTATTGACAAAGTTGCTGTTGGATGGTTGTCTAGAAAAACTGTTGTGGCTGTGGAAAATTAAACATATGGCTTTTGGTTGATCCAAATCATCTACAATATTTTTGAAAAATGAGCACCGAAGCTTCAGCACATTGCAAAAAGCTGACAGAAGGCAACTTTTCCAAACAGCTGAATTTGCACTGCAAAGCCCACAGCTACCATTGGTAAAAGCTACTGAAAAGCTGGCCGTTTGGTTGGGCTGCAGCTTTTTCCAGTTAAAAATTGTTGAAAAGCCCAACCAAATACCTGCTTAATAGCAAGAGTCTAGTTACTACATATACATAGGTAGTATTAGGTCTTTGCATGAAATAGTACCTCACAAATAAAAGAGCATCTAGGCCTCTAAATGGTTTTGATGGCTAATGGCAACCCAAACTTGGATCTAATATTTACATTGAGTGTAAGCAGAAAGATTAGGTTACAGGAAGAGGTTTCATCTATGAAATGATGACCACTAAAAGTACAAAGGTGTTTTCCCAAGATAAGGAGATAGCTGTGCTAGGCAGCTGTGCCACAGCTGTGAAGAAGCCGGTGCTGTGCTAGGAGTTGCAAGTAAGGTGATGGTTGCTTGATGCGTCAAGAGCCTTGACTATAGTTGGTGGAAGCTGAAGTCTAGATTTGCTAGTTTTCTTGAGTCCTTAGGAAACACCTGTACTACTAAGAGGGATGAAGTTGCAATTACTTTTGGAAGTTTTTATGCTCAATGCTCAGAGTGTTGGACAGTGGCACTGATGCCTTGAGATCAGTGGCCCTGTAACAACAGTTTTACACAAGTGTGGAACTGGGTTGTGCTAGTACACTGCTATGCTAGTTTCCTAAACCTTAGAGCCATAGTTACCTGTGTGGCACAGCTGTGTCACAGGTGAACAACCGCTCTATGACTCAGGTACACCTCTGTGCCAGGGGAGGGCTTGAAAATGCTAAGGGAACTGCACTGCAATGGTTTGTCTGCTGCGTCAGAAAACTGTTGGAGGTTCTCTCCTGTTATGCATCAGAGTTTGTTGTGTGCGCTGAGGGCATGTAACGTGCCAAGACCGGGCTGAGTAGGGAGTCTACGTCAGTTAGGGTTTCACCTGTGTCAGCCACCAGTGACACAGGTGTTGGTCTGCTTGAAGCCTTGTTACCGTTGTGCGTTGTGGTTAACTGTGTCACCGGTGCCTGTCATAGATGACTCACTTAATCCTACATGGCATGAGTGTAACTGTCAGGTGCCTACGGACCCTATATATAGGGGACCAGGGGAGGTCTTGGATTTCAACCTTTGCCAGCCATTTTCAACTGTTGCAGGACTCTCATCTCCTGAATAGAAACCAAACTTCTCATGTGTTAGTTCAAGAGAGTTAGAGCTTTGAGCAAAGAGCATTGGTTTCTCCAAGTGTTGTTGCTGCAGATTCTGTTACTCTTGGAGTGTCTACTCCTAGACAGGTGTAGGTGTCGCTGGTGATCACCCAAGCTTGTGTGGGTTAGCCCAGACGTTTCTGAGGGTGATCTGAAGTCTACCCGTTGCCAAGCAAAATGACTTCCACAAGCAAAGGAGCGTGCTTGAAGTTTCAAGTATACAGAGAAAAAGGCACCACAAGTGTCGGCTATCTCTTTGGAGTAGTTTCTCCAACGGAGACGTACCACTCTGTAAGAAGTGGGAACTTCGGTGAAAAATCCTCTGTGTCTCTCTCTGTGTGTTTACTTTTAGCACTTACTGTTTGATTACCTGCTTGCTTGATTGTGCTGTTTGTTAGTGCTGTGATACATTTTTTCACCTGTGTTATCTAGCTGTCACAGTTGCTCCATAGCTTATCTCTGATCTGTGTTAGCTACCTGTGTGACAACTATGTGTTAATCTTCATGTCATTTGCTACTGATTAGTCTATCTGTTTCACAGCTAGCTAAACCTCTTTACCTGTTAAGGCTAATGCTTGATAAAACGAAGTTGCTCTTTGAATTTGGCTAGCCTCTTATTCACCCCCTCTAGTCGGCTCTTGCGATCCTTTCAACAAACCAACCTATACCTATACATCTGGTCTTTGCATCAAATAGTACCTCACGAACCAACCTATACCTCTACATCTAGCACAGGCATATGACATAAGAAGCATGCTCAGGGGCTAACAGCTGTATGAGATGACTCCTACATATGCTAATAACTTTAGAAAAACAAAGTATAGCATGCTACAAATTAATAACAGCACATGGATTTGATCAACAATACTCACGTTTGGCTGGTTTGACCCTAATTTGAACATATAACCAGCATGAATTCACTAGCTTGCCAAAATAGTAGCATGTAAATGATTTACTTAGAACAACAGCTAATCGTAGCAACTAGACATCCACATGTGATCTAGAACAAAGGCCACCACTACTACAGAAAGGGTCATGGAAGACCCCATATCATAGGCGGTTCTCGAAAAACTATCTCTATTATAGTATATCACAGGTGGTTCACAAAGATTACAATCTAGGTTAACTCTTGAAGACACGAACCGCCTGCGATGACATGATATCACAGGCGGTTTTTGAAATGAACCGTCTGCCATATGGAGACTACATATCACAGGCGTTTTCTAACAAGAACCGCCTACATATCACAGGCGGTTCCCAACAAGAACCACCTATGATGAGTCGACATCACAGGTGGTTCTATTTAGGAACCGCCTGCGATGAGCCCCCTTTCAGGCGGTTCTATTTAGGAACCGCCTGCGATGAGCCCCCTTCTTATATGCTCGAAGCGTTTTTCGTGCCAACTCCAGAAGATAGCCCCCGACCTCAGTGCCCTCCGTGCCGCCGCTCCCATCCTCCGTCACGCCGACAGGCTGCCCACGGAGCCTCCTCTCTCGACGTTGCCGCCGCCCGGAGCCTCCTCCCCCAACGCCGCCACCTCCCAGAGCGCGCATCTCTTGCCCGACATCGCCGCCTCCCAGAGCGCGCATCTCCTACCGTGACGTCGCTGCCGTTGCCTAGAGCATCTCCTCCCTCCACGTAGCTGCCGTCTGGAGCCTCCTCCCGTGATAGCTCCTCCTGGAGCCTCTCCTCCCATCAAGCAAATCAACCAGCGTGGCCTCCAGGTGCACCCACACAGGCATGTGTTGCTTCATGTCATCTCCTTGCGATTGCGAGAGAAAAGATTAGGAATTGAGAATGTGGCATAGTTAAAGATTGGGATCAAAATGTGATAGAATCTCAGAGATTATCACTGTGCAAAAAAACATCAAATTTGTTCTTCTTGATACTACTCAGTAATAATGGAAGTGCATGAATTGGTTACTATGTTATTCTTCTTTTATGAGGTG
The DNA here is from genome assembly GCA_019208055.1 of Stipa capillata. NCBI lineage: Eukaryota > Viridiplantae > Streptophyta > Magnoliopsida > Poales > Poaceae > Stipa > Stipa capillata. The sequence continues at coordinate 288,353 of JAGXJF010005835.1, read as the reverse complement.
GTTGTTCGTTTCTCTTGAATTGGACCGTGGTAAAATTGTTGGAGTATGCAGGTGATCTATAGAAAGCTGAGTTAGCAGGGACAGTTGGAAATATTCCTCAGCTGCAAAATATTGAAACTTCTGTTGGCCTGTGGCTACAAGTATAGATGAACTTGATGTTTAATTTTGTTTGTAATATGGAATTGTAGTAGGTGAGAATATAACCGGAGTTTATGGGGTCCATCTACCAATGAAATTTAATCAATCATTTTTAGGTTGCAAATTGTTGATTTGAAGATAGTTAGCACTAGTTTGAGCTACTGGGAGCAAATCATTTGTGGTTGAACACTTGGTAGTATTTTACTCATTAAGGAAAGCTAAAAGGAGGGGGGGGCAATATACATACTAACATTTTGAACAGTGAGATTTGGATCCTTGATTCAAATGCTATGCTACACTTGATCTACTTTATTCTTATGATGTTCTTTATCTGAACTGAAAAAACTAAGTTCAATTGTGCAAGTACATGTGTTTAGAGTAAAACTTTGTACTAGTCCATGAAGACTTAATATTTACGTGATAAATGATATACATGTGAATTAAAGGGAGCAATTCCATTTGTATAATTTGTTAATTTAAAAGATCTTTTAGAAGATGTAGAGTCCTGATCGAGCGCCTTCCTCGTCGGCTTTCGAGGGCCATTCAGACGCATTAGAGAACACAGCAAAACAGAGACGAGCTCCTAGGGGACCTAGTCAAAGGCCGAAGGGCCGACTTCCCATAACGGAGTTAGGTCCATTAGGGGCACCGATTGCACCGGAACAAAACACGGCGAAATGGAGAACTACATGTGGCATCGTCGCACGTACACGGGTGCCTCTGACACTAGAATCTTGGAAGAAGGTAGGCAGAGATCTTCGTGCAAGCTGGTCCAAGATATCAACACTCGCTTCGTCATCCCAGAAGAGCTACTGGCCCGCGTAAGTGTCGCATTACCTACTTCACCATTTTAGACTATTGGTAATTTTACCAAAATAACGTGAATTTACTAACCATTAAGACTAAATGTAGAGAGCATTGGATTCTTGTTATCCTTATACCACACCATCCAAGGCTCATGTTTATGGATTCGTTAAAACGAGCAAACTTTGACATCGAAATACTTGGAAGATTTATGAGCAAGTAAGCATATTTCCAACATATACAAACCTACCATTCACTACTTTCGTGTTGCAATGCCGAAGACAAACCATTTCGATTCACGTAGGGTGTGGAAGAGCTATCTCAAGAATGGAGGAAAAGGCGCCAATCAGCCCCTTTTAAATGACAAGGGCTTTAAGGTATCTTTCTATACTCAATACGAATTTTCATAAATTGTCATAATGACGATCTCCAACTACTAACCAATTGTATATATTACTAGTGCCACCAACAATAAGGAGGAACAAGCGTTTGTGGCTTCTACGTTTGCCACAATATGGAAATCATGCTTACTAACATTAGCAAAAATGAAATCCAGGTTTGACGCTATTGCGATAAGTATTATCATATTTCTCTTCATTATAAGTACATGGCTTTAATATACATTCTTATCAACAGTAGAAAGGCATTCCCAAGACGTTATTGGATTCATCTCAAATGTATAGGATAAGAGAACACATCGCTGTGTTCCTTATTAGAGACGTTATTGATCCTTATGGCCAATTCCACACCTACGACATGGAGGAAGGCGAGTTCGTCTTAGTTAAGAAGTGATTTGTATTTCTTTGTGAACTTTTATATGGATGCCGAATTTACTAAGAGTTAAATTACTTTGTGACATGAGGTGGATCAAATTGAGAGTTTAATTACTTTGTTTGGTAATGTTGATGAGTTTGATGAGAGTTCATTTTATGACTCAATTTATGTGTATGAATCAAGTTTCTGTTATTTCATATGATTCACTTCTGATTACTGTGAATGAATGAGGTATGTGTATGTATTGTGTATTTTGTTTCCTGTTGCTACGCAACAATCTGAAATATTTAGGTATGCTGTTACAACGATCACAGGCGGTTCTTATGGTGAACCGCCTGTGATGACACAACCATCACAGGCGGATCTCTACAAGAACCGCCTGTGATGACCACCCCTTCACAGGCAGTTCTTATGGAGAACCACCTTTGATGACCCCCTCATCTCAGGCGGTTCTTGTAGAGATCCGCTTGTGATATTCCCTCATCATAGGCGGTTCTGTAACTGCCTGTGACAAGGGAGGGTCATCACAGGCCCTTGCTTACGGCGGTTTGGGAAACCGCCTGCCTTAGAGTTTTTAAACCGCCTGTAATGAGCTATTCTGTAGTAGTGCACATCCCATGTAAATAGCTCTAATCAAGCTAGAGTTATGAGAGAAGGAAAATAATATGATCGGGAGAACAATACTCAAATTGTAAACTAGATCAGCAAGTTCCTCTAATTCAAACAGTTTGACATGCTTCACTGTAGATCAAAAAGCTAACACACGAATTGAGTAACACCACTGTAGATCGAGCTTCAAGGATGAGGTGGACGATGTGATGCAGGTGGCGGAGTGAGGTGTGGCTCGGACGCACGTTGTCGGCATTGACCGATGTCGATCATGGCATGGCACTGCGGCAACCGCAGTCGGAAGGCGAGAGGAATCGTGAGACCATGTCTAGGAGCTTTACGAGGCCGAGAGGAGGCAGTAGGAGAAAGGAATCAGCCTTGGGTGGGTCACCTTGGCAGCAACAACAAGAAAGCCATGGTGATGGTGGCGGTAGAGGGAGCACCAATTCGGCTGGTGTAGAGGGAGTTAGGGCTCGTGTTGAGGGGGATTTGGTGGAGGTGGTTGATGCGGAGGGAGTTGTGGGGCCAGGGCTATTTATAGAAGGCTGAGGGGAGGATAAGCATGCGGAGTTGAGTTTGGATCCGAGCTCGTGCATGTAATGAAGACGTGATTCGAGGCATATCCGCAACAGATTAGAGGAGGCGTGGGGGAGGCGGACTCATTTTCATGCTTGGGCACGAAGAAAGTGGCACGGGAGGGCGTGGGCGTGAGGCAGCGCATGCACCGGAGCAATCTAGGTCAGGCTCCAAACTGACTGGAACGAGAAGAAGCTCATGACAGGGTGGGCCCATTGACCAGTGAGAGATACAAGAGAAAAAGAGAGATTGAAGGGATAAGGAGCACGAGCCGTTGGATTGGAGATGAGGGCTTAGGATTAGATCACTTAAAGATTGAAGGGGTATGCAATGGGAGCCCTTTGATCAAGATCTAATGGCTGGGGAGGTCACTTAAGTGACCGTGGTGGGCTGGTTTAGGAGGCCTTGGCCCGCTTTGCCCATGCGGTGGAGGGGGAGGGAGAAAAAGGGAAGGAAGTGGGCTGCGGGAGGGATTTCGGCCCAGGCCGAAAGAAGGAAGGGGAAAATGGTTTTTGAAGTATTTCAAAAACTGAATTTGCAAAAGGAGCTCAAATTCAAACAAAAGTAGTTCAAAACTTTATGAGAAAGATTTGCATAATCCAATTTAACTCCAAAGATACTTCAAAGATATTCTAAGGAAATTTTACAATTGCAAAAAGATGCATAAAAGGAATTAAAATCTCTTCTCTTTTCTTAACTCAAAATTAATTCAGACCATTTGAATTAATTTTGAAAAAAATCCATCAAAAAATAATTAGAGCTTCAGAAAATAAAATGTAACATCCTCGATTCTTAAAATGGGATAGATCAAGTTGCTATTCCTCCTAACATGGTATTAGAGCCAATTAGGGTTTTAGATTGGTTTTTTTGATTGCCTCCCGATCAATTTTGCGTGCCGCAACTCATGCTATCCACCACTTTTGTCGCCTCCTTTGTCTTGGATGCACCACCACCGCTGTTGGTTTTCTTCCTGGAGGTAGTGACTTGTTCTTGTCGCTCTCATCGTTATTCTCATTGCAGCAGTGGAGATCGGGTTGAATCCGTCGTTGGCTCCTGACATCGAACTACATCCAAGCAGGGAGATACCTCAAGTACCTACTTATTGCTATGTTCTTGGTGCAAGAAGAAGTTGCTGGTCGGATCCCCAAGTTGCCAGCTCGATCTCATTGCCCACTGTCGTCTCTGCTCGCCACTGGCTGAATCTTGTCGCCCTGCATTGCCCCTATTCACCACCTACCGAATCTCGTTGCCCACCGCCCACTCATCCTGTGTAGGGGCTCACCACCACCTCCCTGGCCCACCAATCATTGCCTGTTTGTCTTCCTCACAGGCCTGTTTGTCATTATCCACTCCTCGTCGGAGCACTCGATTGACTCCCGATGACCCCACCGAGCTCCTCTTGTTCAGCTGGCTCTGCGCTCTATTTACCGAGTTTGCTCTATTTTGAGCCTGAGTTGTGGTTGGGTTCTCCCGTATGGCATTTCAATTTGCAAAAAATTTTTATAAAACAGTAATCATGTCGTTGTCCTTTGGTTCTTCATCGTGCACTATCGTTGTTCCTCATCTTTGTGATACGGATCTTCTACCATACCCGTCGTCTGCTGCTCATGTTCTGGCTTCTACTACTTCTTCTGCTGCTGCATTTCCACTAGTGGTGCCTTTGTCATTTGTGCTTTATTCTCTGGGTGGAGGGGGCACTGTCCCTTGTGGAGTGTGTTGTGGTTTTCATTGCACCTACTACGCTCAGGCTGGACGTTTGGAGCCTTCTTGTTATAGAAAGATGAGGGACTCTACTCATCGACATGGCTACCCTACCTAAAGCAAGCATACCAAGTTCTATAAAATAAAAGCAAAGGCATAATAACAACTATCACGAGATTAATAAAGGAACAAGGGAACATTAGGCGGGGAGGGGGGGTGGGTGTTAGGGGGGAGAATTCCTCCAAGCTTAAAGATTTTTTTTCCTCTTTGCATTTCCATCATGACGGTGAAATAAGTTAATCACCTCATTTTCCTCTCAATTCTTTTCCTATGAAAGATTAATTCTTACAATATAAAACAACTATTTAAGCAATTAAAGACCAAATAAAAAAAATCAACTAATGCTCTGAAAATAAAAGTTAAGTCTTTGATTTAAGGAGACTAAACAAAAAAATATTAGAGGCCATAAAAGAATTAGAAAAGCTCTAAAAACATGACAAGAGCTAATAAAAATTTAAACAGAGGTTATATCAGTAAAATAGAGGCAACATAAATTTATATTCAGAAATAAAAATACACCTGCCACGGCAGGTGGTGCGGGAGCTTGCCGCATGGGCCTTGTGGGTCCCCGTAAGTCACCAAATGTTTACAGTAGCCTCTGTACCTCCTATGGATCGCTAATATAAATTCTTTGGAATTTTGGAACAATACTAATCAGTGGTAAAATAACAGAGAGGTAGCAAGAGTAATTTAAACAATAATTATGCAATCATAACAAATAAAACTTGATACTATTTAATAGAGAAAATAAACTAAAACTCAAAAATAGAAAACAAAAAGACTCTAAAAATTCCGGGTTGCCTCCCAAGAAGTGCTTTAGTCTAAGTCAATAACTTGGCTTTATTACCTTGAGGCGATCAACATTTTTCTTCCTTGAACATTGGAGCTAAGGCTCTATGCCCCATAAATTTTACCTCTATCTCTTCATTATTCTTCTTTTCCTTGGGAAATGCATCACGAAATTGCGTGGAGGAAGATTAAATTTAATGTTCCCCTTCGTCATGTTGATCAAGGCACCTATGGTTATGAAGAAACACTTTCCCAAAATAATAGTTGTGACGTTATCTTCAATAACATAAAGCACAATAAAATCAATTGGAACCGGACATTCTTTAACATCAATAATAACATTCTCAATCATACCTATGACCTTTTAATTGAAAAATCTACTAATTTGAGCTTAATGGTTCAAGGAATAAGTTTACCCAATTTTGGTTCCTCATATAGGGATTTAAGCATGGTAGAGACACTAGCACCAAAATCACATAAATTATCGATGAAACTACTACGGTCTTAATTTTAATAATAGGCTCATAAATGTCATCTAACTTGAGAGGTAGTACTTCATCTCGAGGCATTTCTTCATTCCTAAGATCATGCAATTTCATTGCTACTTTACTAATAAATTCCCAATGAATGGGATCCTTAATAGTAACATGACAATAATTAGGATGCATGATCTTAATTAATTCATCCATAATAAAAACACAAACAATATGATGAGCATTTTTACCTTTCATAGCGTCATCACTTGGAATAGAAGGAGCACTGTTGACATCACTACAATCATCAAAAGATGGCACATTAGCAATAGCAGTATTATTGATAGAAATTAAAGGAGCATCATCATTAATTTCAACGAGGCAAACTATTTTAATAAACTCCTTGGGATTAGGATCGGGCTTTCGTGAACACATATCAATGAGAAGTTGTTGACTATCGGCTTCCTTAGTTAGGGATGCCTCAATGTTTTTGGTTCTTTCTCCTAAAGCATGAACATCCATAGTGAGGGAGCTAAACTTTTGAGTCAACTCATTCAAATAATTACCATGCTCATTACTTTTATCATCAAGAATTTTAGTTGCTCCTTTTGGTCGGCCACAAATTGGTTGAGAGCTATTTGTAACTCTTGAGAGGAGGACATCTCATTTAGCAAATTCTTAGCTTGTGTCGTCCTATTATTCATGAAACTACCACCTAGGATCAAGAACACTTCTGGACACATAATTTAATCCACTATAAAAAGTATGCAAAACCAACCAATTGGTAACTCCATGATTAGGACAATTTCTCAACAATTCTTTCATATGTTCCCAAGCAATAGGAAAATGCTCCTCATTACCTTGTTTAAAGACATGATAGAATTTCTCATTTGTATTATCCTTGCCGGAGTATAATACTTACCAATAAAAGAATTATTTGCCTTTCTCCAAGAGTCAATACTACCGGTAGGTAGAGACAGAAGCCATTCTTTTGCTTTTACCTCTAAGTGAAAGTTGGGGACAAATTTAACTTGATGGTGTCAAAATTTACTCCTCTACTTTTTTGCATGTTACAAACTTCATTAAAATAATTCAAGTGTTGACAAGCATCAACCATAGGAGCACCACCAAATTGATTATTAGTAACCAAATTCAACAAAGAAGACTTCATATATAACTCTTCAACATTAATATTGAGAGTAGTGATAGGTCCTCTAATAAAGTAATCATTAGGAACACTAGCAAAACAACCTAAATTAGCATTTTCGTCATCCATTCTAGTAGGCTTAAACTAAGCAAGTACAAACTATTTTTTTTGTTATTTTCAAATAACGCTAACTAAACAAGCAACTGAAAGTAACTAGCAAACTAGAGAGCAAGACTAGAAAAATAAAAGACAAGTAAAAAAAGCTACAAAGAAAATTTGTGAGATCAAATTTGAGAGTGAAACCTGGCAACGGCGCCAGGAAAATCGCTTGATGCTTGCAAATGCACAAGATCAATTGTAGATTTTTGATGAGAAAGAGTGTCGAACCCACAAGTAAAATATGAAATCACAATAAAAACAAGTAAAAGTCAAGGATGAGATGCGCAACTATCTTTCTCAAATAGTTGTGAACCTTATGGAAGCGATGGATAATTAAAAATAGCAATTACTTGATCTTGAAAACTAACAATATTTTTAGAATAAATAAAAAAATACTAAAAGTGCTAGGAAGGGGTTCTAATGGAGGAAAATGAGACAAGAGGTATATGGGTTCGCTGCTCTATCCCATTCCTCTTGCTTGGCCATATCATGACACATAATCTTTCTCTTAGCTACCCTAGAAGCTCTAGCAGTAGGCTTAATAGGGTAGCTGACTTGGCGGGAGTCTTCTTTTTTGGCAACCTCAGCTATTTTAGGAGAGCCTTGTGAGGTGCCTTCTTGGCAGCAGGTGGCTGAGGGGTGGAAGAAGTCTTCCTAGCAGCCGTGGTGATCTTTGAGATGAACTATCACGCCTTGTTTTTTCCAAAACCTGAAAATTAGGGTTTACAAAAACTTTTTGTGCTAATAAAGTTATCTTATTAAAACCTTGTCTCTCTTGCGACCACATCACCATCGGGTTATGACAACCGTGTGATCTTTTCTCCTCTCGACACGTGGGTTTCAAATCTCTGTCACATCTATCCCTTCACCAATCCAACTCTATGTCCCGCAACTTAAGGCAACCTCTGCTTACCATTTGCCCTACCGAATTACTTGAATTACTTGCATGTCCATATATATAGACCCGCAGATCTCTACATGCATATACCTATATGTATATGTGTGTATGTCTGCCTATCACAGTCACCTTTATGTATATGCATATATCAACGTACATGCACATATATGACTATATATCTTTGTAGGCACCCCTGCCACCTTTTCTCTCTCCTGGGTGCTTAACCCTAGTCCTTCTCTCCATTGCCCTTCGGCAACTTTCCTCCTCCTCACCTTTGTGATCTTTTGCACAAAGAAAACCATGCACCCCGTCCATATCACCTCTTTACCTCCAAGAGCTATGAAATGTCAAAACCCTAATCCTTAGCATTTCTCTCTCCTCTCACCATGTGATCACACTACTACAGATATCCTCATTGCAGACGGGTAAAAAACATCATCATAGACAGTTTTGCGACCCGTCTCGGATTGGTGATGGTCCGGCCAAACCCGTCTGCGATGAATAATTACAAAAAAAGCAGCCAGCACCGCCGGATCCACTTGGAGGTGCTCCCTGTCACCGCCGAACAGATCTGCGCGCGTGGAGGAGCCGCCTGTCGCCCGCCCGTCGTCGCCGGCTGGATCCGCACGCGTGGAGGAGCCACTCGTCGCCGCCGGCCGGATCCGCGAGTGTGGAGGAGCCGCCCGTCGCCGCCGGCCGGATCCGCGCGCGTGGAGGCGCCGCCCGTCACCGCCGGCCGGATCGCCGCCCGTCGCCGCCAGCCGGATCCGCGTGGAGGGGAAGAGAAGAAGTCGCTAGAGCCGTGCGGAGGGGAGGGGAAGGAGGATGCTGGGGAGAGGGGCATGGACAGGAGGAGGGGGCGGCCGCCTGGGTGGGGAGTGGGTTGAGACAGGGTTAGGGTTTCTGTTTTTATATTGATTGGCTATTGGGCCAAATGGGCCAAGTCAATTTGTAGACGGGTGAACTAAAATACCCGTCTCGGATGACACTGTGTCATCCCAGACGGGTTATTTTATAAAAACCGTCTCGGATGACATACTCATCGTAGACGGTTGAAATAAATACCCGTCTGTGATGAGTCATCAGAGACAGGCTGGTGTTGACCCGTCTCGGATGACGTATCATCCAAGACAGTGTGGTCCTGACAGAAGTCATCGCAGACGGCCAGATTTTTCCACCCGTCTAGAATGTGATCTATCCCAGACGGGCACTTCTAACCGTCTGCGATGGGCCGTCCAGTATAAGCCATTCTGTAGTAGTGTCAGGCATTCCATCCCTATCTCCCCTCATCTTGAAACCCTAGGATGTCGAAACCCTAACTCCCAGGTATATTATATCACCAATCAGCTTGTGAAACCCTAGATCCGTATTAGACGCTAAGAACCGTGGGAACAATCCTAATACATGGAAACATATATTTGTGGCCTAACCACCTATCTCATGCCATACCCCTCTCTCATGATTTCCTTATACCTTAATATGGAGATATGCAAGCATATACTGCTCTCAGGTATACGCGTATATGCAAACCCTAACTCTCTTCTCTTCAAACAGTGGGTTAAGTCCTACATCTAACTCATGGCCATATATATTTCTAAAATATATGGGACACTATTATTCCATGTTGTTCTTATCCCTCATGTCATCCATGTGCCCTATATAGATCTTTGGCTCCTTGCCCTAAATTCCCCAACCTCTTTTTTCTATAAGTTGAAACCCTAAATTTAACATGGCATGTGATTCCTTGGCCTCTAAATCCCCTCATATAGTTTTGCAAGACTCTTGAAGTCTGTACCAACCATGTTGAAAAATAATATGGCAGAATGTAGTACAAAAATTTCAAATTAATTTCAATATTGAATTTGTTCTAGGTTTGAGTTTTGAACTACAACCCACATGAATAATCCTCAGAAAAATCGGTTTGAGTTTTGAACTACAACCCACATGAATAATCCTCAGAAAAATCCCAATAAATTATTCAAAAACCTTTGCATAAATATCAACCCATTTATAAAATAATAGTTGAACCTCCAGTCCAAAAATGTCCAAATATTTCAAATCCCAGTTCGAGCGGTTTTTTAAATTTGGATAAAACCCTAAGATTTAAACTCCGGAAAGTTTACCAAAAAGTAGGGCAGATGCCTCTCAACATATAGAGCTCAAATCCATGCTTACCCATCCCTGCCCAATGCAGAAAGTCCAAGTAATTTCAAAATCTGAGTTTGACTGATTTTGAAACTTAGCTCAAATTTCTCAGTTTAAACTCACCAAAAATTTCCACATTTTTGTGGAACAACCTCTTTGTATAAAGGATCCATGTTTGCAATAAAAATCCACTGCTGTTGTTCAAGAATTTCCCTCAAAAAGTCAAACAAGAATTTCCCTCAAAAAGTCAAACACTATTTAAAAGCTTTTGAGCAGTAATCTTCCTTGTTGCTTTTCCTTCTCCTTCCTTAGTCTACCCCTAGTGTCCCAACTGATCTCACTTCTCTGTCACCTCCAGGTGGACCTGACCCAATGTGCAGTCCTTTCCCCTCCACCTCCTCATCTTCCTCTCTCCATCCCTCTTTCTCTTCTCTTTCTACTGCCAGCGCACAGCAGCCCTGCCCGTGCCACCTCCTCCCTCAACTGCAGTAGTAGGTGCTGAGCCTCCACTGTTCAGCAATAGCACCGGCCACATGATCCTCCTTATCCCTTCCTCTCCACCGGCTTAAAAGCTTGCCTGAGCACCCTCCATCCTCACTCCCCATTTCTTCCTCCGTCAGTTCCTCTCAAGGCCGAGCCTTCGCCACTTCCCCTTTTCTCCCTCCAACCTCCCTCTTCCACCCGAGCACTAGCACATCGCCTCAGAAGCAGTGGCAAGCATCTTCTCTCCCAATTCTGGCAGCCCTGCAATGTAGCCTACACACCTCCCATCTCTCCTACTCGTGCCACTGGCCTTCCCTTTCTCTACTAACCTCTCCTTTCTTCGCAGTCACAGGTCAACGCCGGTGAAGCTCTTGAAGCTTTGCCCGATGTCGCCACCGGTCAGATCTAGTCACCCACACTGCCGCTCCGTTCACCTCCAGCCACCATCTAACCCATAGCTGAGGTCGCCATCCCCCTCTCTCCCTGACCAGAGCATAACCACCGCTGGTAAGGCTGCCAAGCCGCCGTCTACTCCCTTGCATCTCTCTCTCCCCCATAAGCATTTCTCGGTTTAGCCCTAAGCCCCTTTCTACGCAGAGGAAAAAGGTTTAGCTATAGCAACCATGGCTAACTGGTCCTACCAATCTGATTAAGGGGAGGTGGATTTCAGCGGTTCTATTCACCATCAAAGAAGATGTACTCCTTTCCTTCTGTAAGATTTACGCCTTCCTTTCGGAGAGGCGTATTTCCATTATTTTCTTTTCTTATATTCCGAGAACCACTTCTATGCTGCTAGAGGAGTAAGTTCAAACTACGCTATCGATGTCATCGCCCCTCCTCTAGGCAGAACAGTTCCTCCTCTCTTTTCTCTCTCGGTAGATCTTTGGAAGCCCAGATCTCATCCGTTTCAATTCCAATTGAACCCATTATTTTTTCTATATTCATATAAAATCAAAACCTGCTCAGCAGTGCCACTTTCATAATTTTTGAAATACATTTAAACTTTAGATTTGAATTCGATTCAAATCTCAATCTATTGTAGCCTTATTATGGTGGCTCCAATTGGAATAATTATTTTCCTAGCATCATGCAATGTTCTAAAGGACATGTTGAGTCTAGGAAAATTTGAAATCCCAAATTTTTTTTAACTTAAAAGTAGTGAAGAAAGTGAAACCCCAATGTGCTAAATACTGTGTTAAGTAAATATATATTTTGATAATTCATCGAATCCTCTAGACATGGCCAAAACCTTTTAACAAAATCTTTACCCTCTGTTTTCCAAATGAGAGGAACCCTAATGTGTGTTCACCGTACCTTGATAGAACTACAAAAATCCTAGTTCAGTAGTATGCCCAAAGATGACATCTATTGTTAGGTTAACCCAAAACACTCTCGTTCCCTTTCCAAGAGATTTCTAAAATTCTATAGCTAACTAGCATGCCATGTTCGTATGAATTGTTCTCTCTGGTGTTGCATGTGATATTATTTGGGTTTTTATCTTGCACAGTTGATTTATTCAACGTTTAACGTTGTTTTGCAACGTGTAGTTCAGATGCTGATGAATCGCGAGAAAAACTCTAAGCTTTGCGACATCAAGATGTGGCCAATATTGCTAGGCAAGCTTCTCCCCTATTGGTCATGTTGAATCCCATAATTACAAGAATATTACTTTGATTGCAAAGCATGTATGCTATGTGTTATGACCTTATATTTTATGTAACGATAGTTATGACTTAAGTTGCATGAACCTTAACATCGATGTCATTTCCTTTGTCATCCTAAGAATAACTATCCCAGATAAACTAGATGGGAATATAGGATGTAGTATATGGATATACCATGGCTTAGGCCCGCAATAGAAAAACTAGGTTTTGCAAAATAGAAACTCTTAGGAAATCTGATTATGAGGACGACTTGGGAAGGACCTTGAGTGTCCACTAGTGCTCGAAGGGACATCAATGGCTAGGGAGGGAATGTCTTTAAAAATGTTTTGTCAAAACCAAAAATAAAATGGAGATGATTTGGATCCAGGTTGGAAAAGGAAGATGGTGTATGCAGTGTACCTGTTAACGTTCGGCAACAAGAGGAACTTACACCTTGTGGGTAAAGCCGTACACCTCTACAGAGTGTCAAAATCTATTCGAATAGCCGTGTCCACGGTCATGGACACAACTTGGTTAGGCCACACCCTGGTTATACTATGTTTTCTAAAACAAAAATGGGTCATGGGTTTATGGATGTAAGCATGATGTGCTTATAGAGTGCTTTGTGAGCTCCCCGTGTGGGACGGGAGTTATGGGAATGATGAGAGTTTTGCATTATAAGGTGGTAACATGGAAAAGCTTGGAGTAGTGTTAAGCCATACCCGTCATGATCGGTCTGATGGAATGAATAGGATAGCATGTGTTGTCATCATGGCTTTCTCAGACAACATGAGATCTAGGTTAGAGCTCCATTTCTTGCACGAGGCCTTGCATAAAATATACCCGTTATAATATCATTGGGAAAGAGCTTGCGAGTACATTCAGTGTACTCACCTGAGTTGTTGATTTGGCCAGACGGAGGCATCTACTTTGAAGGCGACGATAGTATTTGCAAAGGCTAGGGCATAACCCTAGTCAGTTGCCTGTCGGATATGGCATATTGACGGGCCACATCATCGCTCAATTTCTGATATAATATTTTAGCCGATAGGCTACAGGTATGAGACCTTGACCCGAATGGTTTATTTACATACCATAGTTTGATATGGGCGTGTATGACAAAGATATACAGGTTAACTTGTGTACTGGCTACTGATCATGGGACCAGTATAGGAACCACAAGGGTTTATCTGGCCTTAAAACCCTATACGCCACACGAACTAGAGGCTCATCAACCTCCTCATCGTCTACATTCTCAGCCTTTTTCTTTTTCCCGGCTCAGCCTCAAAGGGGATGTGCCCTTCTCCTGACTCAGGGCCACCCGAATGAGTAGCCGGAGGGCTATCTTCATGCTCCTCTATGTCAGTTTCCACTATAGTCTCGGGCTCATCATTGGAAGATGACATCAAGACGCTATAAAAACATGTAGGTAAGATCAAAATTTTTGTTTTGAGAACATAGTTGAAAAAACCTAGAACTAAATTAAATTTTCACTATCTGGAGGTTCTAAATGGCACTCATCCAGAGGCACTGAGCAATTCACAAAAGTGATGCTCATAGCATCCAAATGGTGCTCATCCGGAAGCTTTGAGTGCCTTAGAGAAGATTCGAGGTGTCCGGATGTAGCCCTTCCGAAGGTTCCGACCAAAATAGGGTTGCTTGGAGCCTCTAGACACAGCTCGGAGGGTCCAGACGTGAATTTTGACCTAACCCTAGATTTTTGCCCAATCAAATTCAATGGGATTTCTCATAGATTCAAAAAAATGAAGTAGGGAATTGAAGCTTTACCGAGAGATGTGAGATCCGGTGTGACAAATTTGGAGGAGGTCATGTGGATTCATTGCTTGACCTAACTTGGGGAAGCAATGGCTAAGGGCTCATTCGGATGTCCTCCGGCTTCGTGAAATCCTCAAATCCGGCTTCGCGTGCCTGCGTCGAGCTTCCCGCGAGGAGCCGCGCGCGTTCAGCTGCCTAGGCTCAGCTCCGGCCTCCCTGAGATTCTCGCTGGCCGGATCGGGGAGAAAGCTCGGGGAGGACCGACGGCAGTGAGCTGGGGCGGAGTGGCGACATCGGCGAGCTCGGGGGGAGGGGCGATGGCTGGGCAGCGGCGGTGACTTCAGGGAGGGCGACGGTGGTGAGCTCGGGGAGGGCCACGGCGAGGCGGCGTGAGGAGGAGAGGGAGGGGAAGGGTACACGGACGACCGGCGCGAGGTCAGTGGGGAGCGGGACTGCCGGTGGCGAGGTGGCGGGGTGGCGGTGGGGCGGCGGGGTGGCGGGGAGTTCACGGGAACGCGTCGACCGCCTAGGGAAAATGACTCGGCGGTGACATTCGCGACGTAATTTGAGCGAACTCCACGCGCTGCTATTTCGGGAAGCTCGGTTTCAGCCGCTTCGCCGATTTGCACTAGAGGAGGGCTTCGCTCCGCGGAGCGGGCTCAGCGGAGCTGGGGCGTTCGGCGGGGCTTGGCGCGCGGAGTTCGCGGAGCGCGGAGCCGGAGGAGTTCCGAACAGGCCCTAAGGCAGCGCACGGTGGTGGAGATTGCTGGTGGTGTCAGGGAGGGTCATGGTGAAAATTTTGACCGTGCAGTGAATAGGGTAAGAACCTAGCCATGTGATGCTTAGCTGAATGAAATTCACTCACCATTTGGTTGGTCCGAGTGGGATTTGCTGTCGGTGCCTGGAATCAATACCTGACTTAGAGAATAATTGATTGCCAAAGATTGAGAAGTCACGCAACACACCTTACGCGCTTACATCGTATGTATCTATCACCGTGGGTCAAGCCGGCCAGAAGCTAACATTATTCAATTAGTCAAACACAATTCCAAAACAACCTGTAGAGGCTTGTTGTCTGTATTCTGTCGCAAGTATAGCACTTACTTAGAGGAGCCTGATACCTATATCTATACCCTAACCTAGTTGGCCAAAGCTCAAATTATTGGGTCGCTCGAAAGCCCGACACGGATATCCACACCCTGCCAAGCCGGTAATTGCATCACAGCTAGCGGGTCACTCAACTAAAATAATCACAAAAAATGAAACAGGTACAAATAACAATACTCTACCATCACTCCATGCACTTCATTTCATACACGCATTTTATATGTGTATGGAGGGACGTGGTAAACAACTCAGAGATCATTGCACAGCTCTACAAGAGGGATTATAAGATAATACTTCACATCCCTTACCTTCGAGCAAGTACTTCTGTTACAACCAAAGACCTAAAGGTCATAAGTAAGGAAACAAGAAACAGCAGAAGTAAAGCATTCGGTGGTCCAAGATATAGACAAGTATCTTACAAACCCAAAAGTACCCATTACAGTTCCAAAAGATAAGAACACTAACGAAGGTAACCAGTTCAAACATCATCTTGATAGCATTCATCGAGAGAGGGATCCTCTGTTCCTATGCATGCAAGATAACTACCAGTGAGTACAAACGTACTCGCAAGACTTAGTAGTGCTAGTGACATGGAAAGTAACATGGCATAGGACATTTGAAATAAAAGTAATTAACATAGCAATGATAAATGAATAACACGGGGGTATTACATTCAGTGATGTTCAGGTGCCATTAGCACAATTCATTTTCTGATGTTGGGCTAACCACCCAATATCCAGTTTTAACCAATTAATCAATTCACACAAGATGCAAATCGTTTAGCTTCACTAATAAGCATTCCGGTGGTTCTCCAAATGAGGGTTGCAAATCCTCACGTAGATGATATCCAATCTAGAATCACTTGCAATGGGGTTAACGATTCACACGTGGCTGATAGGAGGTAATCAAGTGAACAACCCGTAACCATGATAAGTGATACTGGCTAACCACCAGATATCTAATGAAATTGGCTACCCACCAATTACACCCCCAGATTGTCATTATCACTAGTCCCCTCGTGTCTCTTACTTTCTTGTTCAAGTTCAATTAGGTATCATTTTCAATTCATAATATGAACAGACAAACAACACCAACTCCTACTCATACTAGTTGGATATCAGTCCATCGATAACCATTAGTTGATTGCATGCGAACAAAGTAAGTTCAACAATAAAATAAATATGACATGGCAATGTCAGCAAGCTCAGCTTGCCTGGATTAGTGGCTTTTTGTTCTTGCTGGTGTTCAGAGTTATTTGGATCCAAATTCTCATCAACAGATTCCATTCGTACGACGTACCGGAATCGATACCACAACGAGAGAACAACAAAATCAATAAGAGTTCAGAATGTAATGAGATGGATGAGATTGCTGAGCACGGAAGAAGGAAGACCTCATCTTGGGCAGTAGCTCAGGGGTATCCCTTTGGCGACGCACGGCGCATGTAGTGGCAGCTTCAGCTACGAAGCTACTATGTCGATGGAGAATAAGCATAGTGATGGTCTGTGGATGGTAAAAAGGAAGACGATAGCGGGTACCCTTGCGGGTAGGGCCCGCCGGCAGTGAGAGAAATATTAGGGTAGGGTGGAGGCGTGCGTACTGTGAGGAGTAGGTGGGCTCAGCCCATTAGCACGATGAGGAAGAGGAATTAGATTAGGTTTTTCTTTTCTCCTCTATTATTTCTTTCCTATTTCATTTCTTATGGTTATTTGGTTTTGAACATTTAAACAAAAAGGAATTCAAATAAAACTTGAAAGTTAGTATAATTTTTACAGTACTTTGGTTAAAATTGAATTGTTTTAAACCTTTATTTAGAAAGGGTTTCTAATCATTTTATTAGGTTTTGAAAACTTTAAGCCATTGCCAAAAGGTATTCATTCATGCATGAGATGATCAAAGGACTAAGTTTTTTATTTCTTAGAATTTTATAACCATATATCACATACTTACAAAGTTGGGTTGTTACATTTGCTCGGAGGTTTTGCGAAGTTTCAGCAGTCGTGGTTGTTCAAACTTTTTGGAGTGTCTGAACAATCTTGTTCAGATTCTCGGAGAGATTAAATAGACTTTTCAGCATAATCCCTAGCATTCCAGAGAGATTGAATTGGAGTCCTTGAAGTGAAATTTTGTTCTATCCAGAACATCCGGGGTGAAGCTCATCCGGAGGATTCGAGCTACAGATAAAATTTCCAATTATGCAGATTTGGAAGAAAATTTAGATAAAGATAAAAATCTATGGAATCCTTTGGGGAAGAATCAATAAAATAAAGCAATACTTGGATGCAAATCAAAAAATATATCTACTCCAGAGTGTAGATAATATGTGCAAAAATGCAACAAGGTATCTATACTTATGAGAGAAGAGAAAATGCTATGAAGAATCAAATATGATGAGGCAATAATTTGCACTAGGACCAATATGCATTCTAGTCTAAGATCCCAAGAGGCAAAAAATCACATTTTGCATACACATCACCCCAAGATTAACAAATACACAAAAATATCTTTTACTGACACCTTATAGAGAGAACAACACTCCCCCTTGATTTGTTCATCGTCTTAAGCTCCAAAAATCAAATCAAAGCATTCATCATATGTCCATAGTCTCAAGCAATGTTTCTAGAATCCAAGATATTTAACATATGCTCATCTAAAGGCTTTGTGGAGATATTTAACATAGTCTATGGCTTAAGGAAATGGTGTTGGATATCTGTGTGGTTGGTTCTTTAGTGTTGGAAGTGGTTGTTGGCTATTTTGATTGCACTTTTATTATCACAATAAAAGTGGCACTTCTTTCAAATTGACTGCATAATCCCTTGAAATTTGCCTCATCCAAAGCAATTGAACACAACAACTCCCTGCTGAGATGTACTCCGCTTGAGCGGTGGATAGGGCTATAGAGTTTTGTTTCTTGGATGACTACAACACCAAGGATCTACTAAGGAATTGGAATGTGTCGGAGGTACTCTTCCTATCTACCTTGCAACCCGCAAAATCTAAATCTGAATATCCAACAAGATCAAAACTACCACCCACCTAGGTTGGGTGTATGAACTAGGTATCTCAAAATTCTCTTAATGTCCACAAGATGGCACTCTTTAGGAGCGACCTGAAAGCGTGCACACATGCACACACTTAGTATGATATGGGGTCTAGGTGCACAATATGGGTGTAATAATAGGCTTGGCTTTCTCCATGTCAAACCTCTTGAGCATGTCCTTGATGTACCTGCCTTGTCCTATTAAAGTCCCTTCCTTGAGTGCTTGACTTCAAGTCAAAGGAAGAAATTCAACTCACCCATCACGGACATCTCAAACTTATCGGCCATCATTTTGCCAAATTCTTCAGATTCAAGTAGCACTCTTCGACTTGAGTGTAACTTTAATCAACCAACCGTGCCTTGTTTCTCACCACTTGGCCATCTTCATATTGCCTATTGTGGAAGACCCACTTGGTGCCCATCACGTTTTGGCTTGGTATTTCCGTAAATGTCCACACCTTTTTACACTTAAGTTGTTTAGCTCTTGATGCATTGCATCTATCCAATATGGATCCTCTAATGTGTCATCTACCTTAGTGGGTTCTTCTAGAAGGGCTCCAAGGAAGAGACAAACGAGTAATCACTACTACAAAAAGGGCTCTTCAGGACCCCTCCTCTAGCTGGTTTTCTGCAAACCGACAACGTTAATGTCAACCTGAGCTGGTTTTTCTAATAGACCCGACTGCAAAGAAATAACCGGCTGGAAATACATATAACCTCAGCCGGTTCACATTTGAACTGATTGGAGCAATAACTCAGTCAGTTAAAAAAGATGACTAATTGGAATAAATAACTTGAGGGAATTTTCTATCGGTTGAAAATGCCAACTGACGGAGGAATATTTTCTCAATGGCTTTATTTTTTAAAATTGAGAGTAGTAGTTTTCCAGAATTATTAATGCAATGCAGCAACCAACTGTCAATGCAAATGTCATTTTCATATTTATTTCTTTGGACATATGTTGTTGCTTGATTGGGGTATTGCCAATTTTTAAGCCATTTTAAGAAAAATGTCTTACACTCTACATTTTCTTTAGGATAATGAAAGGTTTGTATATTAATCGAATATGTATGTAATGTTGTTAACATAAGATTTAATTATTGTTATATGCACGCATGTTGTAGATGGACCGATGGTGGATGTACGTCGAGAACCGTGAGATCGAGGAGTACATTGATGGTGTGTATGCATTTTTAGAAGCAGCCGAACATGGTAGGTTGAACAAAGAGGATAAGTTGATTTATTGTCCATGCTTTAATTGTGAAAATCTGAGGAGCTTCATGAACCCTACGTAGACCCAAGCACACTTGATCAAGAGAGGAATTCATGAAGGGGTATGTATGATGGACCCATCACGGTGAAGAGGAGATTATAGAGGAAAGTCATGCAAACACCAACAAAGCCAACGATACGCTTGATGTTGTGAGTAGCAATGCTTTGGAGTAGATGCCTAATGATGTCCGTGCCCATCACGGTGAAGAGGAGATTATAGAGGAAAGTCATGCAAACACCAACAAAGCCAACGATACGCTTGATGTTGTGAGTAGCAATGCTTTGGAGTAGATGCCTAATGATGTCCGTGTGTCATAGGAGGACGTGTCACAAGATGACACGTCGCATCAAGATAGTGACCTAGATTAGATGTTGCGCCATGTTGTGAGAATGAATGGAACTGCAATAAATTTTTTGCCTTGCTAGAAGACTCAAGATAAACCTCTATTCTCGGGCTGTAAGACCAAGTACACAAAGTTTTTGACGTGCTAGAACTATTGAAATTGAAGGCATGTAGTGGTTGGTCTGGTAAGAGTTTCACATTGCTGTTAACTCTCTTAGAGGACATGCTTTTAACGGGAAACCAGATGCCAAAAACTACCTATGAAGCTAAGAAGGTTCTTCGCCCTTGGGAATAGAAGCAAAGAAAATACATGCATGTCTGAATCACTATATCCTGTAAAGTGTATACAAACTTGCATGCATGTCCGGTGTGCAAAGCTTCTAAATACAAACGTAAGAATGATGGTGACTCTTGATAAGGTTGCATGGTACCTTTCTATAATTCCTTGTTTGAAGTGCTTATATGTGAACCCAAAGCAGGCCAAGCTAATGTGTTGGCACGCAGAGGAGTGTAAGGATGATGGAATGTTGAGACACCCTGCAGATTTTTTTATAGTGGAGAAATATTAATAGGAGGGATTCTATTTTGGTGACGAGCTGAGGAATGCAAGATTTGCACTGAGCACTGATGGAATGAACCCGTTCGGCAACATGACGAGCCGACACATCACTTGGCCTATGAAGCTCTGCATTTACAATCTTCCTCCTTAGTTGCGTATGAAGTAGAAGTACATCAATGATGAAAATACTTATCCAAGAGCCAAAGCAACCTGATAACGATATTGATGTGTACTATGCATCACTGGTGGATGATTTGAAACTTCTTTACATTGAAGGGGTATAGGTATGGGATGCGCACCTAAAGCAAAACTTCACATACCGCTGTGTTTTGTTCATGACCATAAATGATTATCCTATCAACAGTAATGTGTCAGGCCAGACAATTAAAGGGGCCAAATCGTATGTTCAATGCCTAGTTGATATAGCAAGTAGGTGGCTAAAGCATTCTATAGAAAACTTTTTACATGCGTCAACGTAAGTCCTTCAAAGGGATCACCAGTATCACAAGATGATGGCTAAATTCAATGGAACTGCTGAGAAAGATTTAGCTCCAAAGAATTTGAACGGTACCGATATCTATGACCATAATAAGAACATGAAAGTTGTTCTCAGAAAGGGAAATTTTAAACGCCATGGTAGAGCAAAGAAAAAGTTTGTTGGTTAGAGCATCTGGAAGAAGAGATCAATATTCTGGAACTTGTCTTACTGGAAGCACCTAGAGGTTCATCACTACATCAATGTGATGCACGTAGAGAAGAATGTGTAAAACAACATAATGGGTCTCTTACTGAACATGCTTGACAAAACAAAAGATGGTCCGCACGGCTCGACATAGTAGATATAGGAATCAGATTGGAGTTAGCACCCCAAAAAACTACCAATGGAAAGACGTTTGGCAATGAGTACTGTACAATTCAATGGTATCCGTATATGGATACACAAAGACTTAGGGATACCTAACTTACCCAGTAAGATGTGTACCTTAGAGAAGGATTCTAAGTCGATCAGGAAACCACCCGTAGATGCCCAAGACTCCTTAAACTAGGCAGTTAATCCGATGTTTAATGAGGATGGAGTCCTACTCGGAGATGAGTCCGTATCTCTCACGATACGGTACATCCTCTATAAAAGGACCCCAATGGCCTTCGAAGAGGACAGGCTCTCTAAGACCACTAGATAGCACAAACCCCAGCTTTGTTAGCCAGAAGCCCAATCTAAAGACTTTCGAGCAAGTAGAAGGGAAGATCAACCTCAACAACCATCTCCAACTAGTTGTAGATCCCATCTAGGACTAGACACATCCCCTTGTACCTTGTCTTGTGATCAATATAAACCAACAGGACATACGGTTGTTATCCTGAGGGAGGCCTGAACCTGTATAAACCTTGTCGCCACTGGTCTGTTTCGTGGTCAGCTTCCGGACACGATCCCCTCCTCTCTTTTCTTGTGAGAGTCCGGAATTAACTTCCAGGCCCTCCCTGTGTATCTCCTCATCAGTCCAGGATCAAGCTGATGAACACAGGCGAATTGATATCACTGCACACATCACGAAATATTTTAAAAACATAAACAATTGAGTTATAGCAGCGATGTGACTAAATAAAGTAACTAGGACTTATGTCCCTTACCATTCAGAAAACACAGCGGAAAATAAAGCGTAGATGTCTCCATCTCAACCACAGGCAGTCGACGGAGGCCACGTGACCTAAACTTCAGCATTGACGTAGAAGATTCCTCATATCTTCACCACCGTCTTCGAAGATATCTGAACACGTCCAACAAAAAACATGCACGATGAGTACTTTACGTAATCAGCAAGCCACCTGGCGGCAGATGGTCCTATTAAACTACATGCAAGGCTTCAACAGAAGGCTGTATGGTTCATTTGCAGAAAAGCAGTTTTAGTTGAAATATTACGGTAGATTCAAAGGCATCATTTTGATGAAACCCAATTTTTATTATCAGGGGTGTTTTTCAACAGGTGTGGTCCACGACCAACATATTCGAGCAAGGAACTCCTGCCTTAGCTCATCTATAGGTTCCAATCACCTTTTCACATTACCAGAACTGGGGTAGAGGGAATTAGCAAGGGGGAGAAAGATAGATCCTTTTCATCAAGAAAGATCATTGTGCCATCCATGACCGTGGATACGGCTAATCGATTAGTTTTAACTCTGCAGAGTTTGTACACTTTACCCACATGACACAATCTCGCGTTGTTGCCACTGGCCGTCACCAGCATTGCAACAGGGAGATTGTGACGAGGTCTTTTAGCTAGATCCCCCTAAGGTGTGACATGCCCACCGGGTCTGGCTCGGAGTCGAGAGCATGTCCCCACACCCCGGTCCCCCCATCTGTGCCGAGGGTCGTCATCGCTACGTCCACCCCTTCTGCGGTACGGCAACATCGGCACCAAAGGCTGACTAACCTACTTGACCAAGCCATTACCCATATAGCATGTGGTTGCACTGTTGACACACTTCTCCAACTTCAAGACTTCGGCATTAAGCGGTACGGACGACCAATGGTTCCTTTCAACCGGCCTTCTGCGGGTAGGACAACCATATGCTCCTTCATCACATGATCTAGCTATCGCCCGCACCATATTAGATGGTAAGTTTCACCCAGAGTAGAATAGGAGGAATAGAGAGAGAGAAATCATCGGGCATCCGGCCTTAGCTTAGCGAGCTCAACAAGGATCATTGATCCAGTATTCATTCCTCCGTAGAGGCAAGTCAAAACAACCTAAAGATGTAATTAAGCATGGCTAAGCATATCTCGACTCTATTCAGAATAAAACCTATTAATCTACTCAGGGTATCAAGTAAAAATAGCGACAAGCGGACAGGGTAAAGGTGTGTCAATCGACACGCTAACTACTGGATTAAAAACAGCATGCATGTTTGTAAATAACAAAATATAATAATTTCAAAAATATAGGATCAAATATGATCAAGAAAAGGTGGCATGCCTTTGTTGACGAGTTGGTCTTCTTCTGCAGGAACTTGGCCTTACCCAACTTCGCTACTTCCTATTCGTCGCAACAGCAATAAAGTGCAAGGCAAATAAATATAAATCCAAATTAAATATCAAATGGAAATACTAGAAGAATAGGGCTAGCAAGGTTGGATAGGTTTCAAAGGGCAAAGGCGAAGGGATAGGGTTGTCGAAAGACAACTAGGAAGGTGTGAGATTATATATCTCAACCAGATAGAGTACATGTACTCAAAAGATGGTCTTCTGGATCAGATCATTCTGGAAAAAGGATAGATTTATGGGATAGAATTTGCATGTCAAATGACTCAAGTTAATCCATATGCGGGATAGGGATAGATGTGCAACTGGGAACAAGATATGGTTGATGACAATAATAGCATAACCATATGATTAAACATAGAAACCCGACATACTACTAAAATAAGCATAACATATCGTACTAGTACACAAGCAAGGTCCTGGCATGCTAGTCGGTTAGAAATGATACTAGACGACATGACAATCTATATGAACTACCATGCAACATACAACTGGACATTATGTAACAAGCTAGACAGACTAGACATGAAATCGAGATTAGGCAAGGCATAGCATAGCACCAAACATATAATTGTGCAGTCACAATCTAATAACCATCATTAAACTATATGACCAAATAACAACTAGCATCTACATCACATGCATCATACATAATATACAATTTATGACATAACATTAACTCTACTCATGCTATTGTGTGTATACAATGCAGCAATCAACCTAAACGTACTACACATAACAATAACAACATTTTAGTAAAGAAAGATTATTGACAACATATATGCATATATTATAATCGATACCTAAAGGTTAACCATGTATGTGTGAGTATACACCACCTTATGGAAGTGTAACATAAGATATCAATTTATGCATTCTAGTACCTACATATTATATGACCATCAACTAATAGACGATATGATGAAATAATAATAATTCAGTAAGGGATTATTATTCCAACATGTAGATTGTCAACAATATTAAGTCTAATTATATATATATATATATATCTCTATATGCAACTACATGATTATGCCACATAAAGTCATATTGAACATGTGCAACTTAATCGTGTTTAAACAAACAATTAAATTATACACATGAATAAAATAATGTGTCAACCATTGCATGACGGATTATTATCTAAAACATGGATTAGCCTATGTACATATGCATAAATATATACACATAGCTGCATCTGTAAATCACATGAAATGCAACGAACAAATATGAGACATGTGTGTGATCTTAACCATATTATACACAGAGGTACCATTATGGCTAAATATTTTACCACACCATTAGTTAAAACAGGAAGCATCTATATATATAATAAATTTATATTTTGCATAACATCATGTCATACTTCCATTTAAATCTACACATATATATCTTATCATGCTATACTCTAGTTTTGGCGGACAATGTCCCCGAGAAGTATTCACAATCGAGAACGGATCTCAGCGTTAACCTTCTCATAATGATGACGGGACGACCCGCTTCCGAACACAAGGATTTCTCCTCTCGATCCTAGGTAGGGTTGAAAATGGAATGGAAATTTTTCGTTCGTTTCCGGAAAAAATGGAAACGGAAGCTCTTACACGGAAACGAAAACGGAATTTCTCAGTATGGAAACGGAAATAGAAATTTTATACAGAAACGGAAACGGACGGTACGGCGATTTCAGTCGGAAACGGAAACGAAAACGGAAATTCCGTATAAGAAAAACGGAATATTTCTGAATAAGCCCGTGTAAAAGTTCTGGCCCATCTAGCCATCCACCCCATCCAGCCCATCTAGATTTCCTATCCCTAACAGGCTAACCCTTCCTACTCTCGTACAAATATAATTGGTTATGTAATATATAGTCTTGTGTTATATTGCTTTTGTTGTGTTTTTGTGCACGGTTCAAGGGGTTCTTGTGTTCCGACAAATATTCGTTATCGTTTTCGTTTTCGACCGTATTCGTCTCGTATTCATTTCCGGTACTCTCCGTTTCCGTTTCGTTTCTGGAGTTTCCGTATTCGTTTCCGTTCCGATAAAAGATTGCGGAAATGGAAACGGTAAGATATTTTTCCGACCGTTTCCATACTGTTTTCAACCCTAATCCTAGTACCTCTCAAGCAACCGACCTGAATAATCGAGAAATAACTCCAATTCCACGAGATGTAGATCTATTTAGATCAAGAGCCACTCAATGCCTATTTGGGACTCGATAATGGCTCAAACAACCTCTTTCAGTGGATTTGTCAACTCTAGAAGGAAAACTATGACTAGCAGACATGGAGAACCGTATCCTCCAGGCTCAAGAGCAGGCTGAGCCCTCACATCAAGCGGCCAACACCCACAGTTCCACGCGAGGAGGAAATCACTCCGATGCTTCTCGTGAAAGCGCTGATCATGAAAGGCGATCTAATCGGGAGCAACCTTCCCGATACATCGATCCGTCGCACCTTCACAAGTATTCGCCCGTTAGAGGTCACCCAATAGAAGATCTACACGGATACATTGATCAATGGAGGAACTTGAAGGCCACACTGGATCGGTCCCCTAGTCGCAATATTTCTTGCTATCATGACCAAGATCAAGGACGATCACCAATGCCAAGTGACAGAACCACTTGAAGAGCCATCGACGGTTGCGAAGCCTTTTCCACATAACTGAGAAGGGTTCGATGGCCTTCTTGGTTCAAACCAGGATCGATCGAGAAGTATGACGTCACGACTGATCCCGTCGAGTTCCTACAGATCTACACAACAACAATCGAGGCCGTGGGAGGAAACGAGAAGGTCATGGCCAACTATCTCCTGACTTCCCTCAAAGGACCGGCAAGGACTTGGCTTACCAACCTTCAACCCGGATCGATCCACTAGTGGGAACAACTGTGTAACCACTTCCAGGGCACGTACGCACGTCCTAAGAAGCGTGATGACCTCTTTCGACTCTTCCAAGAAAAAGGAGAAACCTTGAGGGAATTCACCTAATGGTTCAGCAACATCCGAAACACCATACCCAAGGTAAACCGATCATGAATTTATCCAAGCTTTCGTTCGAAGTTGTAGGAACTAGAGGTGTATAGAGGAAGTTGCCATGACCATCTTGAAGATGGTAAAAGAGTTGATGGAGCTCACTAACCAGGCAGCCAGCGCCGAAGAAGCTCTCCAATTTATCAAAGAACTGGACATCGAACGGCCCCAATCAGGACATCACGACAACTCCACCAAAAACAAATACAAGAAGAAACCCTTCAAGGAAGATCATGACAAGAGGCAAAGAACTGGTGAAATAATGGCAAACTTCCCCAGGAATTGTTCTGAACCAGCAAGATCTAGTGTGATTTCCACTAGAACAACAAGCAAGATCTTCGCCAATGCTACCTCTTCAAGAAATATGTTCGGGCAGAAGCCTAGAAGTTTAAAGGGAAAGGACCTCAGGTCGCGAGTCAAAGTCGAGAGATCAGTTCTAGTGACAACTCTGACCAGGCCCCTTTCTAGAGTGAACAACAAAGGGTAGACCACATGTTTTGGGGCTCAGCATCTTCTGAGTCTAAAAGACAACACAAGACAGTGGCCTGAAAAGTTCTCGCCACGATTCCCCCAAATCGCTAGACGGTCAGGTAGTCAGACATCATCTTTTGAACAAGCTGACTACTCTGAAAACTTTGTCCGATCAGCATGATTCCCTATTGTGGTCGAACCCACCATCAACAACTACAAGGTCTCTCGAGTACTCCTAGACGGAGGCAGTTCTTTGAATGTCCTTTTCACCTATGCACTCGATTCGCTGTAGATCCCTTGCTCTTCCATCCAACTAATGACATGGGCCTTCCATGGCGTTGTGCCCGGATCCTCGGCGACTCTGATCGGACAGATCATGCTCCCTGCTACCTTTGGAAACCTGACAACTTCTGAGCAGTGAAGGTTCTATTCGATGTGGTCGACTTCGAGACCGCATAGAACGCTATCATGGGGCAACTAACCCTCGCAAGATTCATGGCCGCCACGCATTATGCGTATCAGTGTGTGAAGATTCTAGGTCCTAAGGGGGTTATCACGATCCACGGCTGTCCAAACGATAGGCTTATACTACGACAAACACAGCTTGGACCTAACCGAACAACATCACACCAACAAGGACCACAAGCACTCACAACCTAAAGTTGCTATAGAAACTCACTACCGAGACAATATTTCTTGCAACGGGACAGAAGCCATGCTGCCCTTTAAACCCAAGCTATGGTCTCCTCGGGTCGTGTTCTTCACCGACATGGACACGCTTCCTCAACGGGAGGATGACCTCAATGTCGTCATGGAAAAAGAGGACTCAAGCACTGCTACGAGTAGCCGCCAGCCAGAAATCCCTCTAGCGCTACCACGACTAGAATGTCAGGGAACGTTCTCTCCAAGTCGGGGACCTAGTTCTATGACTTGTTTAGAACCAAGACAACAACAGCAAACCTCCCCCCCCCCACGTGGGAAGGTCCCTATATGATCGATAGGGCTATTCACCCCGGGTCGTTCCCGTTAGCCATGGAGAATGGTCAAGTCCTCACCAATTCCTGGAACATCAACCAGCTCCAAAAGCTCTATGTGTAAGTACACAAGGTAAACATACACATTGATGACATCTGAGTTGCTCCCAGGATTCGTCAACGCTCCTCTAAAATGATACCTCCCTTCCTCCGAACTACTAGCACTCGTCCGGCGTGATCACCAAGATGAGCCTCACTAGGTACCTCTACCTAGCATGAGCACTTGGACAAGCTGGCATGGAGTCGACAAGGTGACAAGGTACTCTGAAAGAGCTTGCGGTCAACAGGAAGACTTGGATGATAGCTTAGTTTTATTTCTTTCAAGCAGTACACAAACACCCAGTTAAATGAAATTTTTATTCTTAGCTACCAATCAGAAGCATTCCTTTTCCGATAGATAGTTGGGGACTGGATAGGTACAACGGGGTTTAAAAAATTCTGATAAACATGTTTTATCGAGCAATTGAAAGCTTAGTACTCGCGAAGTGAAAGAAGTCCGAGCTCTAGCCTCCGGGGAAGGAGGAAGATCCCTTATCGTGTTGACGAGTGACAGAGGGTCCCTAACCCTCCAGTCGACCTCGACCTAAGGCTTGATTAACCGAACTCCCCGACTAGCTGCAAAGTCTTCCGACTCGGACTGAAGAGAAGTTGAAAGGTGCAAAGTACGACATGTTCGACGAAACCGCTCAACACTTAGTAAACCAATAAGGCTTTCCGACTAGCTGTCGTAAGGAATAGTCGGGCAACGTGACACTAAGACAGTTTGTCGACTACAAAGAGCATACGTGCCTACGTCTTTTCCTCTGCGAATAGGAAGAAGTCTAAACTATGGTCTCAAACAGGACAAAGGGAGGTCCCTTATCTTGTTTATGAGTGACTCAGTGCCCGAGCACCTCCGCTCGACCTAGACCTAAGACCCAACTAACCAAACTCCCCGACTAGTTGTCAAAAGAGAAAGGCCAGAAAGTGCTAAGTGCCCCAAGTTCTCGACAAACCCTTAGTGCTAGGTTCCCGATAAGCTCTGAACTCTAAGTTAATGAAACAGACATAAGCACAACACATATACTGATCAAAAGCATTCGAAGTCTTTATTCATTTAGGGGTTTTTTACACATCAAGCCTCTCAGCGAGGACATCCGCAAACTCATACATAGCCGCAACCAGCCTCGCAGTCTCTGTCGTCTCCGCCCCTGGCAGCTCATCACGGAGGGCACCGACATCCATCTCTAGGTGGCGAGCCTTCAGCAAATTCAGGGCCATCGATAGGGAATCCCAAACTCCTTGCCGGAGTTGGGTGTTGATGTGGGCTTGCACCGTCACCTTCAGGTGGGAGATAGCCACCATCAGCTCAGCGACCCGCTTGCTGTGGCTCTCCACCGGAGGAACCATGACCCCGACCTCAGACAACGTCGCCTCGAGTAGGTCTGCGGTGTACTGAAAATCTTCCTTCAAAGTTGATACCTTGGACCCAACTCGCCGGCTAGGTGGGCCTTGTCTAGCTTGAGTTGACCCGTCTTGGTCTCTAGCTTTGCCATCCTTGACTTCTCCACCTCCAACGCTGCATCGGACTTGGCACGGCGCTTCTTCAGCTCCTAAACTTCCAACCGGAGGGGAATTGCTTGGGACAGAGCAAGCTGCAACGACAAGGTTAGCTTCAAAACGAGTGCAGAGAGCCTACATGCTTGGCAAAGTTGAGGCCTCCCTTGACAAAGGCCACCAACTCCGTTGGCAAGGACATCGAAGAAGGTCCCTTGATTGCTAAGACAGACGGAGATGCTGCCGTTGGAGCAGAAGTGACGACCACTTGGATCGGGGATGGGTCTGATTCCGTAGCCGGGGACTTCTCCACCTCCCCCATTGGTGTAGTAGCGACCCGAGAAGCCTCCATCACCGGAGGATCGGTCTGCTTCACTAGATCGGCGATCCTAGGTGGAGGGATGATCACTCTACAAAAATGACTAAGTCAAAAAAATGAAAAAAATGACAACCCCCTGCTAGGGAAGAAGTATTCCGAGAAGGTCACCTACCTCGGCCATTTCAGGCTAAGCAGAACCCTGTGCTCCGGGAGACTCGGCCCTCTCTTGGCTAGAATCATTTGAGGAGTCACCTTCCCAAATCCCAACTTCTGCACGGTTGGGTCCTTGACGACTAGAGGGGCCGACGCCTCCAAACGAGACTCCCCCACGCTCCGCACGACAATATGGAATGAAACTTTGTCGCCTCGTAACAAAAAGAAATTCCAGAACAAGTCAGATGAGTATCCTGGGGGAGTTCTCAGAGGCGAAGGAGGAGTCCGAGTCGTTGACATGGTCGGAGGAGCCTCTTCGAGCTGGCCTTCCTTGAGTGCCTGGGCAACTGATGGAGCCTCTCCACTGCCCGACTCAGGGACTGGGGTTCGTGTACCTAGGACCTCAACCCCATCATCATCCTCAGGCACCATTCTAGCCCTTTTGACCTTCGGGTCGGGCATGCCTTGGCCAACGTGCTACAAAAGAAATGTGCCTGAGTATGACTAAAGTTAAGCTAGTACTACTCGGAAGAACAAATACGATAAGGAGCAAAGCTTATGCTAACCGAGAAAATTTCTTTCGTCTCCTCAAGCCCTAGCTTCGTAATCGGCCTTGGCACCTCAGCGCCCCCCCGGAGGTGTCGAGTCAAAGAGGTACTTCATCCGATTTCGAAGCTCCTCGGTCGAGAGGTCTGCATGAGAAAGCAATTTGAGTAAATGAGAAAAACACAAACTTCCTACTCAACGCGCTACAACATAAACTGTACTTACCTGACTCGAAGTCCCTCGACGGGTCCTAATGATCCGAGTACTCCTAGGCCGCTGAAATCCTCGACTTCAGAGGGCTCAGCCGCCGCTTGATAAAGTCCTCGGTGACGTCCCATGCCGACAAGCCTCTCTTATCGAGATCGGTAATCTCGGTGACAAGAATATCCGACTAGTCGACTAGTCTGGTGTGGCATCTCTGACCAAGCATCCGTCTGGTAAGGAGCTAGGCCACGGTACTCAACACCAGAGGCAAGAGGTTGGCAGTAGAACCATCTTGACGATGGCATGGCAACCGGGTATCGTCAAGGAGGACAAAGCCGACCCTCTGGACATAGGGTGGGCCGGGCCGACAACTCGGAGTCCAACTTCTACACGGGGACGCCTCATCGACTTGGAGTACAAGATAGGGATAAACACTTACCCGATAATCTCATATTCTATTGTAACTAATTAGGAAACCAATCTGTAAGCCAATCAGGATTCTTGTAACCTTACCCCGGTCGTCTATATAAGACCAGGTAGGGATCCCTTGATCGGTAAGTTCTCATGAGCTTTCATCAGTTCCCATACTCTTTACACATATAGCCTAAGCAACATAGAGGTCTATTCTCGAGGTCTTGCGGCACTCGGGATACAAGCAATATCATCCACCAGACATAGGACGTAGGGCATTACCTCTCCTTGAGGGCCTGAACCTATCCAAACTTTGTCTCCCATGTACACCCATCTAGATCTGCTGTCCGGATTATAACACCGACAGTTGGCGCGCTAGGTAGGGGTTGTGCGCAGAGATCCATCTGGACAGATCCAGATGGGTTTCTTCAACAACAACGGTGGCTTCGTTCCGGGCAGCATCATGCGATTCGCTTCCCCGAACGTTGTCCCAGATCCAGGCCAACTTTTTCAATTCGGAAAACTAGACTTCATCGCTGATCAGATCGGCAAGCTTCACCTCTGCGATTCAGCTTCCCGCCGGTCAACGGAGGTTTCATCAACTTCTTCACTCGGACTTTTACCCGAGTCCACATCTTCGGCTCCTCTCCCCAGGTACGAGGTCACGTCGAAGTCGGATCTCCTGCTCGAACACGGATTCCCACCCGTCGAGCAGGAATCCCGACTGGTTGGTGCACCCCAGTCTCTGCTGCCCATCCTTGAGTATGACTCGGACGACTTCGAGAGATCGGGAAGCCATCACCCTTCCTGGGAGGTCTTCATGGTGAACCCGGGAGCGTTGATCAACAACAACGACTAGCCCATTCCCATTGAGGACCAGACTCCTGAGCAACTATCAGCCACTCGGCTCCGCCTTCATACGCAGGAGGCGGCTTTGGCCGAGCAACAAACCACGCTAGCGAAAGTGAAGGCTATGACGACATGCGGGATCCCGGGCGCCAGGTTCACAATGCGCTCCGCATGCGTGAGAGGGACGGCGTCTCGATTTTCTCGCTTCCCAGTCACAACATCGTCGCTGACTCGGTAGCGGCACGTGCCATCAACATCCCTAAAGGCACCCCAGGCCACGACGAACTTTGGTGGCTCCAGATCCTAGTGGAGGAAGCAGCCCTCCAGTAGGCCGAGATTTCTGAGAACCGTGCAGGTTCCTCGGCGAGCACTAGGAGCCGGCGTGTTTCCCCTCCGGGAAACTCACAAGTCGCAGAGCGTCGCCGTGCCAACCCCGACCGTCATCACCCCGCCGGGTCGGTACGCAACTGATTCGGACCGAATCGTGATGCACGGGGGACCATTGTCGCGAGAAACCGTGCCCGTCAAAGCGCGGACAAAAATGTCCATCCTGTCGGGTCGGCACATAATCGACTCGGGCCGAACCGCGATGCTAGATGCCAGACGTGAGGCCCGTCAAGACGCAGGGAGGGATAACCACAACAGTCACTACGGTGACAGTAGCGACCACAGTGCAACAAGCCGACGCAGCTCTCCGGCTCCCTCCGGCATGGCCTACGTGGGCCCAAAGGCGTTCGGATCCCGCATCCGTGACGCCGTCTTCCAGTCGCGATTCCGAGTTACCGGGATCGACAAGTATACAGGTGAGCACACAGCATGCAGGACTAGTGGCGGCAACGACTATGTTGCGATTCACTACCTGCCCTTGTTTCTAGCTGACTCGGCTCGAGCCTGGCTCACCAGTCTGCCTCAAGGTTGTATCCAATCATGGACCAACCTTGAGACCCTCTTCGTGAACAACTTCCAGGACGCCTACAATAGGCCCGGGAACGCGTGGGATCTCCACAGTTGTACCCAAGAGGAGGGCGAAACTCTCAGAGAGTACATCCAACGCTTCTCCAAGAAAAACTCTCTACTAGAGGTTCGAGAAGGCGACGTCATCATCAACTTCTATAAAGGTGTTCATAGCACTGACCTCATCCACAAGATTGCGCGTAAGAACCCTCAAACTATGCGCGATCTCTTCGACATTGCCAACAACTTCGTGACCGGTGAAGAAGCTGTTCGTAGCGCGATCAAAGATGACAAAGGCAAGGGCAAGACACCCGAGTCCCCAGAGGCAAGGGATCGTCACAGGTCGCCCAGGAAGAAACATAGGAAACACAAGGGTGGTGACCTTGTTACTACTGCCGACCGCGCTCCACAGCACCAACCTCTGCGCAGCAACGCCACCTTTGAGGAAATGATGAGTCAGCCGTGTCACTTTCGTGGGCCGAAGTCCAACCACATCACGCGCGACTGCAATCTCCTGAAGAATTTGAACAAGCCTTTCGTCCACAACCAGAACAAGAAAGATCCCCCTTCGGACGAAGGTGACGAGTTCCCAAAGGAAACCGCTTGTCTAATGATCTTCGGTGGCCCTAACGGCTACGAGTCTAAACGCCGCCAGAAGATCACGAACCGAGAGTTTAACGCAGTTGAGTCTACTGTGCCTCAATACCTCTGGTGGTCCGAGTTCATAATTTCTTTTAGCCGCTCGGACCACCCCGACTACATACCTCACCTGGGCAGGTTCCCCTTGGTGGTGGACCCAATCGACAGTGGTGTTCGCCTCACCAAGGTCCTCATGGATGGAGGGAGTGGTCTGAACATCCTCTATGTCAAGACCTTGGATGACATGAAGATTCCCCGGTAAGAAATCAAACCTACCGGTGCCACTTTCCATGGGGTCGTCCCTGGCAAGATGGCAAGTCCACTCAGGCAAATCAGCTTGCCCGTCACTTTTGGTACTCCAAACAACTTCCGGACCGAGACCCTCACCTTCGAGGTCGTCGACTTCTCAGGCTTGTATCATGCCATCCTGGGACGTCCTTGCTATGCCAAATTCATGGCTGTTCCCAGTTATGTCTACTTGAAGCTTAAAATGCCGGGTCCCCATGGGATAATAACAGTGCAAAGCAGCTTCCAGCACGCTTACATGTGTGACCTGGAAAATTGTAACCTTGCCACGGCCCAAATCGCTGCAGCCGAGCTTGACAACCTCAAGTCGGCCGTGGTCGAGGAAGCACCCCCAACTAAAAAAGCTTCAGCAGCGACATTATTTCAGTCGGCGAAGGACACCAAGGCAATCCAGCTCGATCCGAAAGACCACTCCAAGACGACGCAGATCGGGACTGCACTCAGCGACAAATAGGAAAACGCACTCGTCAGCTTCCTTCGTGACAACCGAGACATCTTTGCATGGACATCTTCAGACATGCCAAGAGTCCCGAGGGAGGCTATTGAGCACTCTTTGAATGTTCGGCCGAACGCTAAGCCGGTCAAACAGCGCCTGCTCCGCTTTGCCGAGGATAGGCGTAGGGCAATAGGAGAAGAGATAGCCAAGCTGTTGTCAGCTGGTTTTATAAAAGAAGTGTATCATCCTGACTGGTTAGCGAACCCAGTCTTTGTTCACAAAAATAATGGAAAATAGAGGATGTGTGTTGATTACACGAGTCTCAACAAAGCATGTCCCAAAGATCCTTTCACACTATCTCGCATTGACTAGGTGATCGATTCCACGGCCGGTTACGAAATTTTATGTTTTCTCGACGCCTACTCAGGCTACCACCAGATCAAGATGAAAGAGGAGGACGAGATCAAGACATCGTTCATCACCCCTTTCGGCGCTTTCTACTACGTCTCCATGCCTTTCGGCCTCCAGAACGCCAGCGCCATGTACCAACGGTGCATGCAGCGCTGCCTTCAGGAACAGATTGGCAGGAATGTACAAGCCTACATTAACGATGTAGTGGTCAAGTCCGAGAAGAAAGAAGATCTCCTGACCGACTTGGGGGAACATTCTCCAACCTCAGGCAATTCAACATGAAGCTCAACCTAGAAAAATGCGTGTATGGAGTACCCTCGGAAAGCTACTCAGTTTCATCATTTCCGAGCAGGGAATCGAAGTTAACCCGGAGAAGATCGATGCCATCATCAAAATGGGTCCACCCAAAAGCCTCAAGGATGTCCAACGGCTCACCGGATGCATGGCGGCCCTCAGCCAATTCATCTCCCAACTCGGTGAAAAGGCCCTACCCCTCTACAAGCTCGTGAAGAAGTCGGACACCTTCACCTGGACACCTGAAGCTCAAGATGCTCTCGACAGGTTGAAGAAATTTTTGACCACATCCCCAGTACTAGTTTCCCCAATGCCCGACGAACTGCTGCTCCTCTATATTGCAGCAACTACCCAGGTGACCAGTACCGTCTTGGTCGTCGAAAGCTCCGAGCCCGGCCACATCCAAAAGGTTCAGCGCC
The DNA here is from genome assembly GCA_019208055.1 of Stipa capillata. NCBI lineage: Eukaryota > Viridiplantae > Streptophyta > Magnoliopsida > Poales > Poaceae > Stipa > Stipa capillata. The sequence goes on along the minus strand of JAGXJF010005835.1, from coordinate 252,812 downwards.
CGGTATACTTCATCAGCAAAGTGTTGTCCGAGTCCAATACGTGGTACAAATACAGAAGATCATCTACGCGGTGTTCATAACATCTCGGAAGCTAGTCCACTACTTCCAGGGACACCTGATTACGGTGGTCAGTTTCCTTCCTGATCGCGGACGTCATCAACAACCGCGATGCCACAGGAAGGATCGCTAAATGGGCAATGAAACTAATGGCATTCAGCATAGTTTACGCCCCCCGCATGGCCATCAAGTCTCAGGCTCTTGCCGACTTCATGGCCGAGTGGACAGAAGTCCAGTCTCAGCCCTCTATCGTCGACCTCGAACATTGGGCTCTCTACTTCGATTGCTCGCTAATGCTTCAAGGTGCGGGGGCTGGCATAGTGCTTATCTCCCCAAAAGGAGAATGTTTCAAATATGTGCTGCAGATCCATTTCCCGATGTCCAACAATGTCGCTGAATATGATGCTTTGCTACATGGCCTACGCATTGTGAACTCACTTGGGATCCGCCGGCTTCTCGCCCGTGGAGACTCCGAACTGGTGGTCAGGCAGGTGATGAAGGACTGGTCATGCCAAGACCCGACCATGGAAGCCTACTTCCAAGAGGTGCGCAAGCTTGAAGCCAAGTTCAACAGCCTCGAAATCACCCACATCCTCCGCCGAGACAACGAAGTTGCAGACGCACTCGCCAAGCTGGGGTCCAGCCGGGACTTTCCTCCGGGAGTTGCATGTTCCTTCCATCAAAGCAGACACGGTGCCCGAGACCATCGAATCTCACCCCGACGAACCTGATAGCACTCAGCAGCCGCCTCACAAAGTTCTGATCATTGATCCTGATTGGACAGTGCCCTTCCTCGACTACCTCCTTCAGGATACACTCCCGCTGGATCAAACCGAGGCGTGATGCCTTGCAAGGCGCGCTAAGGCCTATGTCGTGATCAACGGCAACCTGTACAAGAAGAGCATCTCCGGAATTCTTCAGCGATGCATACCTCAAGAACAAGGGAAGCAACTACTGCAGGATATTCACTCGGGAGTCTGTGGGCATCATACGACGCCGAAGTCGTTAGTCGGTAAAGCCTTCCGATAAGGTTTTTACTGGCCGACTGCCGTCTCTGATGCTGAGTACATCGTGCGCACTTGCGAGGGATGTCAATATTTCACCCGGCAGACACACTTGCCGGCCCAAGCTCTTCAAACCATCCGGATAACGTGGCCTTTTGCCGTTTGGGGCCTGGACATGGTTGGTCCCCTCAAAAAGGCTCCCGAGGGCTACACACACCTCTTCGTCACAGTCGACAAGTTTACCAAGTGGATTGAAGCCACGCCAGTAGCCACGATTACCGCCGAGAGAGCTATCGAGTTCTTCTTGGAGATCATCTACCGTTTCGGCGTCCCCAACTGCATCATCACAGACAATGGCACTCAGTTCACCGGCGGCACCTTCCTCCGATTCTGCGACGACTACACCATTAGCCTCAACTTCGCGGCCGTGGCACACCCACGCACGAATGGGCAGGTTGAGCATTCCAATGGTTCTACGCCAAGTCCAATCCAACAAAGACATGCATAAACTCTCCCCACCATGGGAAGGCCCGTGCGTGATCGCCGAAGCGCTACGCCCGGGGGCTTACCGACTGAAGGACAGCAACGGCAATGTCATCACCAACGCATGGAACATTGAACAGTTACGTCGTTTCTATACTTAACACCCTGTACCTTGATATTTCGGACAACACGAATAAATATTTTTTTGCGCCACTTAAACAAGTCTCGGGGTTCCCGACTGACTCGCTATGCACGCATATGGCTACGCATAGCAACCACTCGGACCTCACACCCTCTGGGTGCGCCCAGTCACACTCGGTCTTTTCATTCGAACAAACTATTTTAGTACTGTGTAGGCAATCCAATGTTAACTCTTTGCTCTCGATTACCGATTCACGCCACAACCCTACGCTACACGGGACACAGCCCACGGCTAATCCTTATGCAAAGGGGGCTATAACGGGTCGGCAAGAGCACACACAGAGGACTAACATGCACAGGAACGAATCTTTTGTGAAGGAAATCTATAAACTTAAAGATAAGTTCATTACAAAATATGCATAACAAATAGTCACTCGGCCTTCCCGAGTAGCTAACCTACATGTTTCTGACTACTTACAGCCCAGCACGGTCGACAAGGTACTTAGCCGTGGCTTCTACCTCGTCCATTAGCCCAGGCACGGCTTCGTCGGGAACGTCCGCGGCATACCCCTCCTCGATTGCTTCCATGTCAAGCAACGGGTAGTGGGACTTAGCCACGGCAAGAGACAGCACGGCTCCGGTCTCTGTGGCCTCCTTCTCCAGCCACCTCGCCTGATCAGGAGCCCGTCGCAGTGGCTCTGCGATCACATCTGCGTGCTCCGGGACTGGCTCGTCCTCCCACAAGGCACGGCAGGCTATCCGACCGGCCGCCTTCAGCGACTCAACCGAATTGCTGACCTCCTGGAGCTGGATCTGGAAAGTTGCCAGTACAAGACAAAGGAGTTAGCAGAACATTCAAAGGACTCCGACTAACCAAAACCCGAGATGTAGACTTACCGACGGCGGAGTCAGCGGACCTCTTGTTCGCCGCCTCAACGGCTTCTAGTGCCCGCCTCAGATTGCCGTCCATGACGGTGGCCTCCCTCTCCAACTGCCCGACTCGAGCCCTCTCCGCCTCGAGCTCCTCCCAAAGCTTGGAGGCCTTCCCTTCAGCGGAGGCAAGCTACTCGACGCGAGCCTTCTCCGCCTCGAGTTCCTCTCGAAGCCTGGAGGCCCTCTCTTCGGCAGCTCCGAGTTGCTCGGCGCAGGCCTTCATTGCCTCAAGCTCCTCCTTGAGCTTGGAGTTTTCGTCTTCCGCAGCTGCAGGAAAACAGGTCAGCACCAACAGACAGAAATGATCAAAAGAGACTCGTTCTCCTTACCTCGAGCCTGGGCGGCCTCCTGGCGAACGTCCCTCTTCAGGGATTCAATCTCGCTCCCCTGGGCGAGCACTTGATTCTGCGTCGCCTAGAGGGTACCCTTCAGATTGTCCCACTCGGCCTTACGTTGGCTGAGTCGCTCGAAGGCCGGGAGTTGCTCTTGAAGGAACTCAGTCTTGTCCCAGGATCGCTTGGCCAAGTTCTGCAAGGAAAGAGCTGAGAAAGATAAGACACTCGGATTAGCGAAAAAGAGAAGGACCCTCCACCCGACTATCCTAGTCGGCCAAAGGCTCGGGGGCTACACCCTCTGGGTGCACTGATCGTGCCCCCAGAGTGAAAACTACGAAAAAGAGAAGAACCCTCTGCCCGACTATCCTAGTCGGCCAAAGGCCCGGGGGCTACACCCTCTGGGTGCACTGATCATGCCCCCAGAGTGAAAACTATGAAAAAGAGAAGAACCCTCCACCCGACTATCCTAGTCAGCCGAAGGCTCGGGGGCTACACCCTCTGGGTGCACTAACCGTGCCCCAGAGTGAAAACTGCAGAACACAAGAAAAGAAAAACATATACCTGCATCAGCTGCAGGAGCCTCCCATTGACCAAGTTGGCACTCTCCCGGATCGCCTTCATCAGCGTCGGCAGCTCCTCCCCGAGATTGTTAGCAGCGCCGAACGCCTCCTCCCACTCGCCCGCTTCCTGGACGTCATCTATCTCCCGGAAGATGGCGCTAGGCCTCGAATGGTCCGACTGCCGGATCCGCAGAGGCTGGAGGGCCAGGTGGAGGCTTCCCGGGGAAGGGGGCACACGCCCAATGTCTTCTTCCACCACCGGGAACACCAGATTCCCCCGGCGGTCAGGCGGGGTGGTCTGCGTCGGGCTCGGCTCCACCTGTTTTGTCACGGCAAGGGCCGGTGTTTCGGTGGCGACCTCTTCCGGCTGAGGAGCAGGGGCGGAGTCGGTGGCACACCACTCCACTGAGGAGAAGGCTGCGGCGGAGAAGAAGGCCGCGGAGGAGACAAAGGCCGCACGTCCGGCCCCAGCTAGCTCCCTCAGTGACTTACTTGTCAGATCGAGGAACAGGGATGCGCTTCCTGGACCCCGAAGCCCGTTGCTTCGGTACGGCGGCCGCCGTAGTCAGCGACGCCGCGGAGCCACTCTGCCCCCCGAAGGCGGCATCGGTAGTCCTCTTCTCCCCCCGGCTGGGAGGAACCACGTCATCAGCAGCACGAGGTGCCTCCTCGGTGGCGGTAGCTGGAGCCGTCGGAGCAGGCGGGGCGGAAGAGTCGTCCTGTCCCCCCGAGGCGGTGGGCGGGGCGGAGGAATCGTCCCGTCCCCCCGCGACGGCGCCGGTCGTCGTCTGCCTCCTTCAATTAACTCGAAGGGGGACGTCATCTTCATCCTCCTGATTCTCTTCCTCAGGAGCCACCGTTGCAACCGGCGGAGGAACGCCGGGCTCCTCCGTCACCGAGGCCCCCCCCTCGACGACTCGGCACTAGCGGAGGATGGTCGGTGCCACTCTGTGGCAGCTGCCCACTGCTGGGAACGTCGGCATATTGAGGTTGGTTCCATATCTCCTTCTCCAGAAGGGGAGTAGAGGAACTGAACCCGAACAGGTCCTGCAAGGTCGGGATGCACAAACACAATCCAAATAAAGACTCGATCAAAACTCAAATTGCGGATAAGCAGAGTCGGAAGAACGATCACTCACCTGGTTCGGCGGGTTGGTGCGACTTAAGGGCGGCGGCCGCCGGGAGATGTCTAGATCTGTCCCTTGGGCCATCAGCTTTCCGACCCAGTGCCGCATCTCGGTCTCTGAGAGCTCGTCGGCCGACTCCCGAGTCGCGTCTTGGCTGTCAGGATATCTGAACATCGGGTGCGCCCTTAGTTTCGCCGGCTGGACTTGGCGACAGATGAAAGTGGAGACAACGACGACTCCGGAGACGCCAGCCTTGAGCGCCTCGGAGAGAGCCCCCATGAGCACCATAACCGTGGGCTGCTCCTAATCCTGCGGCAAGTCGGTCCAGAGAGATGGCGCCGGATTGGAGATGTAGAACCAATCCGAGTGCCATCCCTTATTGGAGGTCTGGAAGGGGAGGTCCAGATAAAGCTTGACGGCTCCGGGCCAGAGCTAGAATCCGGCGCCCCCCACCACGGCCGGGTTGCTCTTGCTCGGCTACGGCTTCACCATGAATAGTTGCTTCCACAGCGCGGCTCGATGTCGAGAAAGCATTCACACAGAGTAATGACGGTGGCGACGTGGAGCAGACCATTGGGGTTGAGATTGTGGAGCTCCAGGCCGTAGTAGTAGAGCAATCCCCGGAGGAAGGGGTGGACCGGCACCGAGAGCTCCCGATAGAAGGAGGAATGGACTACGATCTCGCTGGTGTTCGGGGTTGGAAATTCCTCCCCGCCGGCGGCGCGCCATTCTACCAGCTCTTTCACCGGCAGCACGCCCGCGGCCACCAGAGTGTTCAGCCGGGCTTCAGTCGCTGTAGATTTCACCCAGGGAGCCATCAGGTTGATGGAGGAGCTGGCTTCTCTGAGACTCGCCCACACTAGCGCGTCCTCCTCTTCTTCGACTGGATCAACCGCCCAGATGGGGGAGTGCATCCAGTGCCGCTGAATCCGATCTAGGGTTGCAGTGAGGCGCTTAATTAGGGTTTGGCTGGAGAGGCGGATGCAAGGGATGGCGATGAGAGGAATCTGTGCGGCAGCAAGACAAGTGTGGAATCGACAGCATTTCTGGTTTGCGGCGTGGCGGCATTCTCAGTGAAGCGGGAAGACGAAAGGTTCGAGCGCGAAAGAGACAAAGCGTGAAGGGGAACAAGTGTGAACGGATTGGGTTATAAAGGAAACACAGCTGCACGGGAGCGAAATTTCTGCCCCGCAGGATGGCCCTTCCGCTTCCGCAGTATGACTCACCCGCATTCACCGCACGGCTCTTCCACTTCAATGGCGTCAAACGTCTGTTTCCGGATTCTACGCAATCGGGGTTTCAACGGTTAGCCCTCCGGGGACCCGTTTGAATACACCCCCCATAAAAAGCAACGGTAACGTGCCCTCAACGGGTCACTAGTCGGTTACCGAATAACTCGAAATCGAACGTTACGATTTGATGGGTTTCAGTGGTTGGCCTCCAGGGGAACGCAATCGCTTGAATACACCCGAGTGAAGGGCAGATGTGGTGTGCCTTCAGCAGGCCGCTAGTCGAGCATCGAGCAACTCAGAGCCACCGGTTTCTTCACCCAGACATTCCGGGAAGTTTACCCTGGAATCTCCGGGATCCGGAATTTCCAGATTCAGTGAAACGTCCGGATATTAGGCTCTACCACTCGGGATCGAAACACCGCAGCTTGTGTTCTGGTTCTGACGTGAATTTCGAGGGCATCCCTCCAGAGGGACACTAGCTGGACCCAAGCCACTTGGGAGACCAGATGTCACTCAAGAATTCAGTCGGGATTCATGGTATGTCCCCCGCTGGGCTATCAGCCAGTCCCCATCCGCTGGAAATAACCAGATACCACCAGGACTAACCTGTTATTACCTCAACTGCCATGATATTCCTGGCTTTCGGGTGAATATTACTCAGCTTATTCTCTCTATTCTACAGGAGCTTCGTAAAGTCCTTCACAATCTTCCTGCAAACCGCAAAAGGGTGCGCTCAGGCGGTTGTCACTCGGGAAGAAAGCAAAGGTACTCGGCTTGGACGTTACAATGACAAGCTGCAGTCAGGACTCGAGGGCTACTGATGATGGCATGGCACCCGGGTATCATCAAGGATGATAAAGCCGGCCCTCTAGACATAGGGTGGGCTAGGCCAACAACTCGGAGTCCGTCTTCTACACGGGGGCGCCTCATCGACTTGGAGTATAAGATAGGGATAAACACTTACCCGGCAATCTCGGATTCTGTTGTAACTAATTAGGAAACCAATCTGTAAGCCGATTAGGACTCTTGTAACCTTACCCCGGTCGTCTATATAAGGCCAGGTACGGATTCCTTAATCAATAAGTTCTCATGAGCTTTCATCAGTTCCCATACTCTCTACACATATAGCCTAAGCAATCTAGAGGTCTGTTCTCGAGGTCCTGCGGCACTCGGGATACAAGCAATATCATCCACCAGACATAGGACGTAGGGCATTACCTCTCCTTGAGGACCTGAACCTGTCCAAACTTTGTCTCCCGTGTGCACCCATCTAGATCTGTTGTGCGTACACCGCCCCACATTCATTATTGCTGGATTATAACATCGACACATCTCGATCGCCAGCCCAACCAGGTCTTATTAGCAAATGGGATGTAGCTCGCCTTCTTTCCCCTCTCGCAGACGGAACCCAGCACCTCCAACGATGCCCTTCCTCAGCCTTCTCAGGTTATAAAAGTAGTTCCAAAGGTCCAGACTTGGTCGCATGCCGAGATAAGCCTCGCGCAGATGTATGAATCAGCCCCGGCTGACATGGAATCAGAGCCCCTACTTGGACGAGAGCCTACTCAGGAGCTTCTTAGAGCTACTCGAAGATCATTCGGTTCTCGACTAGGTGATCTGGATAACCAGGAGCCCAAGTGGATGACTTATACTACTCGAGGGTTCTTACGAGCACTCAGGAAAGTGCTTAGTTGGAATGCTATCTCTGACTATGTTAATTCCTTTGATCTGTCTTGGCCATATTTCACATACTGATAGGGGGCTTGATGATGAGTAGTGTACAGCTATTGTATACGACAACTGTATTCGTATACGAATACACAAAGACTTAGGGATACCCAACTTACCCGGGAAGATGTGTATCTCGGAGAAGGACTCTTACGATAAGGAAACCACCTGTAGGTGCCCGGGACTCCTTAAACAAGGCAGTCAATCCCGATATTTAAGGAAGATAGAGTCCTACTCGGAGATGAGTCTGTATCTCCCATGATACAGTCCATTCTCTATAAAAGGACTGCGATGGCCTTCGGAGAGGATAGGCTCTCTAAGATCACTAGATAGCACAAACTCAGCTTTGATAGCCAGAAGCCTAATGTAAAGACTTTCGAGCAAGTAGAAAGGAAGATCAGCCTTGACAACCATCTCCAACTAGTTGTAGATCCCATCTAGGACTAGACACATCCCCTTATACCTTGTCTTGTGATCAATATAAACGAACAGGACATAGGTTGTTATCCCGAGGGAGGCCCGAGCCTGTGTAAACCTTGTCGCCAATGGTCTGATTCGTGGTCAGCTTCCGGATACGATCCCCTCCTCTCTTTTCTCCATGTATTACGTAAGATCGGTAGTTTACCGATCATCGACAACGTTCCTTCCTCTAGCTTGTTACACTCTGTCCAAACCAGAGAGAACTGAATTATGAAAGTTCCATCTGGCTACTCTGCCAACATTAAGAAACTTTTTTCAATGAAAGATTTGAAATTAATTGGCATGAATTCTCATGATTGCCATGTGCTTAAGGCACAGATGCTCCCGGTCGCAATTAGAAATATTTTGCCACCCAATGTCCAACTGACTCTTACGAAGTTGTGTGATTTCTTTAACATAATTTCTTGGAAGTTCATCAATCCGAACATGCTAGATGACCTGCAAAAAGATGTGGGGAAGACTCTATGTAATCTAGAGATGTTATTCCCTCTATCGTTCTTCGACATCATAGTCCATCGCATTACTCACATTGTGCATTTGATAAAGATGTGCGGCCTTGCGTTTCTACGCAGCATGTACCCCTGCAAGCGTTTCATGGAAATTATGTTTGAAATCAATCTCGCCCAGAGGCAACATCGTCGAAGGCTATGCAAGCAAAGAGGTCATTGAGTTCTGCATTGATTACATGGCACATTTTCAACCGATAGGTGTGCCCTCGATCTCGCCATGAGGGCAAGTTGCATGGTGTCGGGACCATTGGAAGGGAAGAAATAACTCCAGTTCAGATTGAGTATGCACAAACCTATTTCACAATTTTGCAGCACATGACAGTAGTGTCTCCGTGTATGGACGAACACATGGACATTCTATGGCAACAAGATCCAGCACGCTCAAATGATTGTATCACGAAACAACACAATTGCCGGTTCAATGAATGGTTCAAGGAGAAACTATGTGGTATCCCTTCAAGTGATACAGTAACATGTTTATCAAGAGGCCCAACATGGTCGGTCGTTGTATGGAAAGGGTACTCCATCAATCGTTACACTTTTTATACGAATGAGCAAGATATGAAAAGAATGGTATAGAACAGCAGTGTCTGCATAGATGCACTCAAAACAGATGGCAAGAAACAACTCTACTATGGGTACATAGATGAGATTTTGGTGCCATTGGGTCCATAAGAAGCAGGTGATAGCAGGTGACAAAAACAAAAACAAACCAGTCGTAAAAACTCATTAAATAAGAAACAGCACGTAGTTATGCATGGAAAAATGAGTACCCTCGGAGTTGATAATGTAGTGGATGAGGACGAAGCCAAAAAATTGACGAGTTTCCTCTTCCTAGAGACCGAACAAGAGTCAAGGATGAAGAAGTGCTGCCAGAGCCTGCTCCCTACACACGCGACAATCATCAAGAAGGAATAATTTCGTAAGAAAACGACAAAGCAAGGTGTGGTGGATGATGAATAAAGTGTGTTTTGAAATATATTATGTAGTACTATGAATTTCTACCAAGTTCTATGAATGTTCTATGATTTCTATTAAGTAATATGAATTTTTTATTGAATTGTACATAATATTTCTATGAATCCTGCAAGATTTTATACGATTTCTACTAATTTATTTGTAATATTATGAATTTTATAGGATTTCTACTAATTATAAAAAATTGAAAAATTATATAAGTTTGTACTAATGTTTTAATAAAACCTTTTGTTGTGGGGAAACCAATTTTTTTAATGCTAGTTGGTTCCACTAAGAAACCGACTAGAATATTGTATATCCCAGTCGATTTCCCTTATGAACTGATAGGAATATTGGAGTATCTTAGTTGGTTCTTTGTCTATAACTGACTAAGGTATATAATCCAATCGATTCCGTGACTAGAACCGACTGACATAATATCATAACCCTAGTTCCCACCTCCACCCCCGTTCGTGCCCAAATTTGTTGATTTGTCTGCCGCCAGCCGCCCCCAAATATTTCTTGGGCCACCACCACCACCGACCTCGTTCACAGCTGCCCACACTCGCCATCACTGTTCATAGCCGATGCCAATTAGGAGTAGGAGGAGCTCGCCCGAGCCCTCACTACCACCATCCTCGCCGAAGCCCTTGCTGCCACCGTCATCGCCCGAGCTACTGTCCACAGCTCCGCCAACGACCTCGCCCCGAGCCACTGTCCACAGCTCTGCTGACGACCTCGTTGACGGTTATGGTGATGACCTCATCGACGGCTGCACCGACAACCTCGCTGACCTATACCACGAACTTGCTGACCACTGTGCCGACCTCCATGTGTTCTTGAACTCGGTACCCTTGTTGCATCTCACGTTCTTGATCTTCAACTGGAACTCGTTCTGGGCTCTTCTTGCAAACTTCTTGAAGATCTTGTGTGTCTCACCCTTTTCATGCAAGAAATACACCTAAGTGTAGTGAAAATATCATGAACAAAGAAACAACCATATGGGTTACCTCTTATGCTCACATAAGTGACGGGATCAAATAAGTCCATGTGTAGAAGTTCAAGTGGACTTGTTATTGTCATGATGGTCTTTGTAGGATAGGAGAACCAACTCGCTTCCTGGCTTGACAAGCACTACAAAGCGATCTTTGTCAAATTTCACATTCTTGACGCAAAGAATGTGTTCACCCTTGAGTAGCTTGTCTAGGTTCCTCATTTCACGTGAGCCAACCTTCTATGCCACAACCAACCTAAAGAAGACTTTGTCATCAAGAAAGTTTGTATACATGATTTCTTAGAATAATGTGAACATGCCCTTCTCTCCGGTCATATGATTTGTGCATCCACTATCAAGCACCCAACTCTTGCTACCAGATGTGTGGTCCTACAAAACAAATTTAGTTTGTTTAGGTACCCACACCTTCTTGGGTCCTCGAGAGTTAGTCTCAAGGGCATTGGGCACTCAAATATTTCTCACGTGACCTTACCATGCTTGCCTTTCCTAAGCACATAGAAAGCATCAAAATTTCCAAGAAATTTAGGATGTACCCTTTTTGCCTCATAACCCTCAAACATGGAAGCTTGCACTTTCATCTCTTTTTCTTGCATGAACTTGGTCTTGGGGTTTTAATAAGGAGTCCATGCCTTCCCATTGTCATTGATTCTTGGGGTGAAACCCAGTCCTTCATGGTTGAAGTTCTTTTGGTAGTTCAAAATCTCTTTTAGGGCCTTACTACCCTTGTGGCACTTGAGCAACCCATGCTCAAGTTGATCCTTCAACCTAGCACATTCAGAATCAACAATATTGCTTCATAAATAGTAGAGTTAGAAGCATCATCAACATCATTAGAGATTATAGTGGGTGAGTCCTTAGGTAAAGAAGCACATTTAGGACATGACAATTCTACACCCTGAGGCAAGCTTGATTGCTTGTCAAGGAGAGAGTGATGTTTTCTCTTCATGATATCTTGAGATATCATAAGAGTCTTATGATCTTGTTTCTTCTCGATGTGCTCAAGACTAAGATTTTCATTAGCACTCCTAAGCTCCTCATGAGACTCTTCAAGTCTAAAATGTGAGACCTTAAGCTCTTTGTATTTTAGAGTTAAGGCCTCATTATTATCTTTCTGCCTCACAAGCAATACCTCTTGCTTCTCAAGGGTAGCTACAAACATATCATAGCTAGAAATGCCCATATCATCAAGTTCATCAAGCAAGTCATCATCACTAACATTGAATGTGCGAGACTTGGTGATTGAGGCTACCTTTGACTCTTTTGCCATGAGACAAAAAAGTGTCTCATCATCACTAGAATGATCGAAGAGGAACTTGGTGGATCTTGGGCTTGCCATGGAGAGACCGACAACTCCATCATGTTCATTGTCAAAGTCAGAGTTGGAACTTGAGTCATCGGAATCCAATTCTTGGCTAATGTGGGCTTGAGCTTTGTGATGATTCTTCTTCATGTACTTTCCCTTCCTATGCTTCTCATTCTTCTGCCCCTTCTCCTTTTCCTCCTTCTTGTCCTTCTTGCTCGTACAATTGGCTATGATCCCATCTTAATGCACTCAAAGCATGCCCTCTTGGCGAGCTTCTTTCTTGTATCCATTGAGTACTTGTGGCTCTTCCCTTTGCTAAAGAACTTCTTTCCACCACCATTTTTGAATATTTTGGAGAATCTTCTCAGAAAGAGGGTGATATCTTCTTCATTAAGTTCTTCCTCTTCTTCATCATCCCTTGAATCATCTTCAACAACGTGCTTGACCTCAAAGCAAGGTTCTTCTTGAGACTTGAGTTTGAGGCCACAAGCTCTTCTTTGTCTTGGATTTACATCTCATGAGAAATAATCCTTCCAAGCACTTCGGTGGGAGTCAACTTCTAAGTCGTCCCTCTCATGAAGACGCATCACTAAGTACTTGTACTTGGGTGTAAGAGTTTGGAGCGTCTTCTTCACTACAAAGTGGTCATTGATCTCGAAGCATCCGAGGCTCTTGAGCTCATTCACAATGTGATTGAGGTGTGTAAACATCTCATTCACAATCTCATTCTCCAACATCATGAATTAGTCAAGCTTGCGTATCAAGATGTCAAGCTTGGATTCCTTAATGGATGACGTTCCATCATGTCTCCTCAAGCATGTTCCAAATATTTTAGGAATCTTCCAAGTGTGCTCACATGGTTGAACTCATCCAAGTTCAATGCATGGAATATGATATTGGTTGCTTGGGCAATGAGGTGAATGTTCTTGTAATCCGTATCAGGGAGCTCATATGAATTGATCACTGCAAATGCTTGGGTTAATGGCAATTAAATGCATCTTCATTTTGTGTTTCCAATAAGCATAGTTTGAACCATCTAAGTAAGGACATCTACCAACATGGAAACCCTCGCTAGAAGATATCTTCGCTCTCTAGATGGTACAACCTAAAAGTTAAGACAACGAGGTTCTGATACCGATTGAAGAATCGAGGATGATGTCTAGAAGGGGGTGAATATACTCTTTTCAAAATTTACTCCTAACCAAACATGAGCAACCTATGTATGCTAGTATGAAAATAAATTCACAAGAAGTAAAACTATCAACGTAAGCAAGCAATCAAACAAGTATCAAAAATGTATGTAGAGAAGATGCAAAATTGCAAACATTCAAGACACGATGATTTGTTGTCAAAGTTCAGACTTTTGGTGAATTCATCGTCTCACCTTGCGGTAGGCAATCTCCAATCTTCAAACACTTGGCGTGATTCGCAACTTGCTTGAATGCTCTCTAAGAACTCCTAACCGTCTATGAGGCACCAACCTCCAAGACTAACAAGAGAAAATGGAGCTTAGTGAAAAATTCTTGCTAGATGCTCAGCTTGATCCAACCTCCCCCTCTCTTTTCTTCCCTCTCAAAGAATAGCACTTAGAAGTAAGGAGGAGAAGATCTCAAATAGTTGTAGCAAAAGAATTGGCGAGCAAGAGACAATCCCAGACGGAGTGGGCGGGTGTACTTATAGACAATTTGCACTGCCTGGAGGCTCTGGATAACTTGACTCAGAGGCTCCAAAATTCAAATTAAAGGTCAGTTTGAGTTGCTCAAAGCTTGATACCACACCACTTGGAGGTTCCGAATGGTTTAAACTTCAAAGGTACTCCAGCCAGCACCCAGAGGGTCCAGACAAGATACATTCTGAGGGACCAGACATAAATCAACCTTCTGTCTAGAGAAGAAATCTTGGTTCGAAGGCTTCGTATAAGTCTCATTTGGAGTGCCCAAAAGTTCAATACTTAGCAAGACAAAGAACCAGCTAGATTCCTCAGAGGATCCAAACACACATCACTCAGACGGTTCAGATGAGTTCAACACTCAAGATAGAGAAGCTCAGTTCCTTTGGAGCGTTCGGACAAAGATGACTTGGAGAGTCCGGACCGAACAGAGAACTCTGTGGAATTACCCTAGAGGTTCCAACAGAATCCCTCAGAGGCACCGGGCAAAAGAAATGGTCTCTAGACAGAGAATTGAAAGACTTCAGAGATTCTAAACAAAACCCATTCTGAGGCTCTGGATACAATAGATGCTTCTAGACAGAAGACTTGAAATGCTTCAAAGGCTCTAGATTAAGCCATTCAGTGACTTCGGCAAAAAACAATGCTTTTGGAAAGAAGACATTTGATCTCTTGGAAGGTCCAGATGAGCACCACTCAGTGGCTATAGGCAAAATATATGCTTCTGGAAAGAAACCAAGGAAAGCACCAGAGGATCTGAACCAACACCAGTCGATGGCTTTGGACCAGCATACAACTCTACACACACTCTTCGGAGGCTTGGACCGACTGGTCCGGATCCTCTCCACATACTTAGAATTTTGTGTCGAGAGAAGTTAGGTGATTGTAGAGATTAAGAAATTTGATCTCACTGAGCATCACATAGAGTAATTCACCATAGCTATCGACTTACTCCGCTCTTATAGTATGGCTTTCCTATAATTCTATGTGATTCTTTCAACCACTAGAAAAAGATCCTTAGTCTTCTAGCCATGCACCCCTTGTCTTCTTCAATACTTTTAGGTGTCATCAACGCCATGCTTATCGTACGTCATCGGCTGAGTTGACTTTTTATCGTGATGATGTTATTCATCCAGGATGGCAGCACGTGATCATGGAGGAACTCGCTGCCCTTGACCGCACTAGCACGTGTATTTTCTCTCTTCCTCCCCTTATCCGGCCCATCACATGCAAGTGGGTACATAATGTTAAGACCTACATTGATGGTACTCTTGAGGCTACAAGGCTCATCTTGTGGTGCGTGGTTTTTGATAGGATCATGGTCACGACTATGATGAGACTTTTGCTCATGTGTCTCACATGACCACTATTCGCACTCTTCTTGCCATGGCTTCTATTTGTTCATGGTCCATCTCTGAGCTTGATGTTAATAATGCTTTTCTTAATAGTGAGCTGTGTGAGGAGGTGTACATGCAGCTACCACTGGGGTACTCTATTCCCAAGGGTGTGGTTTGTCGTCTCCATCACTCTTTGTATGGGCTTAAGCAAGCCTCTCATGCCTGGTTTGAGCGCTTTTCTTCCGTGGTCACTGCAACTAATTTTTTACTAGTGCTCATGATCCTGCACTAATTTTTCACACACGCCTCGTGGTCGTACTCTTCTTCTCCTATATGTCGATGACATAATTATTACTAGGGATGATTCTCAGTATATCGCCTTTTTGAAGGCACGTCCCAATGAGTAGTTTCTCTTTTCTTATTTAGGGTCCTCTTTGTTAATTCATTGCAATTGAGATTTCTTCTACATCTGATGGCTTCTTCATGTCTCAAGAGAAGTATATCCATGATCTTTTTGATCATGCTGCTCTCACTGATCAACGCATTGCTGAGACTCCCATGGAGCTCAATGTTCACCTTAGACCCACTGATGGTGGGCCTCTTGCGGATCCGAACTGCTACTATCACCTTGTTAGGAGTCTTGTCTATGATGCTATTTTGTATCCAATGCATTTTGTGTCAGTTTTTTTCCTCCCACTCAGCTCCACTATAGTCATCTTATTCGTGTTTTGTGATACCTTCGTGCGAGTACCTCTCGCTGTTTTTCTTTCCATGCTCTAACTCTTTACAACGCCAGGTTTATTCTAATGCGCCATGAGCTAAATATCACTTTGATCGTTGGTTTCTTTCTGCCTATAGTTTTTTTCTTGGTGGTTCTCTCATTTCTTGGAAGACTAAGAAGCAGACAACAGTTTTTCGTTCAAGTGTAGAGGCTGAGTTGTAAGTTGTGGCTCTTTTGACAACAGAGGTCACTTGGCCATGGTGGTTACTTGAGATTTTGGTGTTTCTATTTCTGCACCGACTCCTCTTTAGTCTGACAGCATATGTGTCATCAGTCCGCGAAGGGAGTGTGCATGGACCTCAATTTATTGACGTTTCCTCCTTGGCATGTCTAGTGGGAGGAATCCGCCTCCGGCACGATAGTGGCAGAGATCGGCACTAGCGGCATGCCTAGCGGCTTTAGAGGAGGTAGCGTATGGGCTTGGAGGTGGTTAGGGTGCCAAATTCTGTATCCCGACTCCCTCTCAAGCATGGTCACGGAGTGCTCCCAAAGATGTCATCACCAATTAAGCTGATGTCGCAGGACAATAGGTAGAAGATGAGAAAAAGAGTATGAGAAGGTTGAGAGGAAGAAAAATGTGACGTGGCAGCCCGCTTCTGTGAAATCATGCTGACGTGGATACCACGCAATGTAAAACCAACATCTATGTTATTGAAACCGTATCCAAGACTAGTAAGTAGTATACAGTAATGATTGTTTAGAGGGTCAAATGAGATAAAATTTTATTTAGAGGTAAAGTGGACATACGCATCGTCGGGGAAACGTGAAGAGGCACAAGTAACACATTGCTTTTGAGATTTCTCCGGAAGCCATCAGAAAGTGATTATGTTTTGGAGCTGAATTTTGGCCAGTTCCTCGATGAGTTACGTTGGAGATCAGAGTTATCTCCATATCTATTAGCTCACACCGAGCTGCCATGTCACCTCGTACCTAAAAAAACAGTACACCTACCTATCTATCTATCTTGTCTCCATCGAAAGCCAGTAAACATCGCAAAAATACGAGGGGCAAACTTGTCAATCCACCCAGAGGCCATCAGTTAAACCATCCCCATCCGACACACTCTCCAAGCAACATCAGCACCACACCAACATCCCTGAGGCAGAGCAGAGCAATGGGATCAATAAGATGAGTGAGCAGGAGTTCCAGCCCCTGGAAAGAAGCCATCATTAGCCACCAAATGCAGCATGCACACTGTTAGCAGCAGGAGAAGCTGCAGGTCAAGAAAGAGGAAGAGGAGGAGGACAAAGCAATCATCATCGTCTTCGTCAATCGTCATCATCGTCGTATAATTGGCATTGACCCAACAGCTAGCCATGTCGTACAATGAGATGCTCTCGATTCTTGGAGCCGGAGGCATGCGCGGCAGGGCGGCGGCGGCTTCGAGCATATGGAGGAGCCAGGGCAGCAATATCACGCGGCAGATCCTCAAGTGCACGAGGTGGCAGCTCGAGGAGACCACCGACTTTATCACCTGCCCCTACCACTACTACTGCGACAGCTCCTACCCCGGCGACTACTCGCCCGCCGTCAGCGTCCTCGTCGCGGTATTCGCCGCCTACTGCCTTCTCTCCGCCGCGGCCTTCACCGTCGTCGACATCTGCAGGGGCGGCAGAGGGACGACGACGGCGGGCGTGGGGAGGATCAAGAGGAAGTACCTGGTGCCCTCGGGCCCCTTCTTGCTGCCGCTGGTGCTCCTGGTCCTCGCCAAGGGGCAGCGGATCAACGCCGTGTTCCCGCTCGCGCGGCTCGGTCCGGCATTGCTGCTCACACTGCAGGCCTCGGCGCTGGCGTTCCGGAACGAGGCCGACGGCGACGTGCGGTACGCGGTGCTGGAGGCGTCCACCGTGTCCGGGATACTGCACGCGAGCCTGTACCTCGACGCCGTCGTGCTGCCGTACTACACTGGCGCGGACGCGCTCCGGTGGTCGCGGTTCTCCGGCGAGTGCGCCACCTGCCTCTGCCGGATGGAGCCGCTGGTCGTCGGCGGCCGGACGGTGCTCTACCGGGGCCTGTCCAAGACGGCGCTGGCAATCATCTTCGCGCTGTGCTCCAGGATGGTGTGCCGGATCTACGGCGAGGAGCGGCTCAGCGCGTGGACGCGGTCCGCGCTGGAGATCGCCAGCTGGGTGTTCGTGGCCGGCGACGCCGTGTACCTCGCCGGGTGGGCGCTCGCCGAGGGCGCCGCGGCGAGCGTGGCCGCGTACGGGCTCGTCGCCGGGCTGGTGTTCTTGTGTGTGTTTCGCAAGGTTTACAGATTCCTGGCGTGGGCGGAGACCAGGCAGGTGCAGTGGAAACCAAGCCTCAGCTGCCACAATGTGGTTTGATCATTTCTCTCTCTCTCTCTCTTTTTCCCTCTTTTCTTCTGGGAGATTTTGGTTTCAGTGAAAATTGTAAAGCACAATGACCAATTAATTCAGGTTTTGTGTGTATACAAAGAAAAGTTTTTAACTCTTTTCATGTTTCTGTGTCTTCAGTATGTACATGAGCTGCATAATTTTGTTGGCCAAGATTCAGACTTATGTAATGCTAGGCTTTCTTATTTCCTGTTATTCTAGAGTAGTGAACAGATACTTAGGGTGGTGTTGATGAGTAAATTTATCAAGACGTTTAATGTGAAAGATCGCAAATTCAAATCAATTGCAAATAGATTCGAAGTAGGTCCAATTAAGTAAATGGCAATTGTTCTCCTTGTATTCTGTTTTGAGTCACAATGTGAATTTTTTTTTCTGTCACGACTGCTTTTTTGTTTTTACAATAGTTCTTGTCAGTTTTAGCATTGCTTATTTTTACTGCTGAAACCTGTAGATACATGTAGTCCTAGTTGTGTGCGCGCGAGTGTGTTTAGCTTCCTGAAAATACTTTAGCTCAGTAAGGTATGATCAATAGCTAATTAAAAATATCTCAAGTAGGTAAGAATTCAGCAACACTCTAATCTGCCTTTCCTTTTCTTTTACAAAAAGGATTCGCATATATCTCCCTGCCAATGATTCATCACCTGAGGTTACGTTGTCAGCATTTCGTAGATGAGATCGGGACAAATTAACCATAACAAGGTGGTAGCTAGTTTTCCCGTGAAGCAATGACCTAACTAATGGCTGCTTCTCTAAGCTAATTCAGGAGCACTGCTCTTTTGACCTATGTCTTGTTGTGTCCTCTGTTTCGGATTTTCAATTATTCCTTCCTAAGAATGAGAAAAAGATGGCCGGAAGTTGATACTAGGACAAACATTATCATTGAGCGTGGAAGATGTGTGTGTCTAGATTATGTTCTAACACAAAAATATGACTCATGAATCATGACAACTTAACAATGACAAAGGGGGACCTAACCTGCAGAATCCTGCCTATAATTCTCTTTGCGATGAACTTTCTTGGGTTGTTCTCTTCTCAGTTTTACACTGTTATTAATCATTAAATTAGATGTTTGAACACGGTGCCAAGATTTGCAGCCAGTTCAAATGAATGATTCTTTATTCCCTTCAGTGTTGAGAGTTGAGACATCAAATTATTGGAAGAAATCAAGTCAATTCCATCTGGCTTTCCCTACCAAATCAAGAATGGTCTGATCAGTTGCACAGTGACATCAGACTGTTTCGGTCGTCATACAAATCAGTGGGTTTTCCGTGCGTCGGAAGCAAAGCCTAAAGCCAATATCTTGTCACTGTCAAGACAGTCAAGGCTGTTCCCTGACACGCTGGGCTCTCTGTTAGTGTTAGGTGCTTGCCTTCCAAATCGAGGTGGATTATATTTATGCCGTTGTACTGAATTGATTTTAGAAAATTTAATGTTTGGCTGTTTAATTTTTATCAATTTATAAATGGACATATCTTTTCATAGCAGATGATATAAGATGAAACGTGAGAGGACAACCATTAGCTAACCGAATTTATCTACATTTAATTTGAATTATAAAGAAGAGCAATTAATATTTTATGGATTCTTATCTACAACAGTTTAAAAGATGAACACAACGCAACACTCTTCAGCAACTATAAACTAAACACTGTCAAAAATGAGCGGGTTTAGTGCTTTAAGCCCGCGACTGTACTGTGCGTGGCGTGCAGTGAAACAGCGTCAAAGTACAGGTACCATGTGGAACAGTTTTTTTCTCCAACGGATTAGGTTTGTACTTGTTTCTGCCAGCAGTGTAAGGTGCGTAGATGATGGTCTTTATTTTTCTCTCTTTGCTTACTGCTGCTGCAGCCAGTAAGTGGCAACCAAGAATATTCAGTGTGGTGGCTAAAACAGTTCAGAATTAATGCCGTTTGCACGGTCGTGTGTTACCAAGATTTATTTGATTCGTGCTTCGATCCAGCCAAACTAGTTAGTCGGTTAATCAATGTACAAAGTACAGCAATTAACTCCACAGTAGTTACGTTGGAGATATTCAGAACAACACACTTTACAACTATGCCGCCGCCTATCCTAAAGAGGAAGGTATGCCATTGTTAGGCATGACATCTGATGCCCTGGGCTGAGCTGGAGCCGGGATAGACTGGGCCATCAAAAGACCCAATTTTAACATGTAGGCCTGCCAAGTTCGTCCGATCTGCATGATTTAACCTTATTCGTTAGTTATACCATTATTTTAACTATAACATACTTATACATATATTTGATATAACTTTTATACTTTTATGGGACAAAATAGTAGGTAGGATTATCATCTTGTGAGGATCCGTCTGTAAGATTGTGGTACGATCTCACCTTAAAAACCACTCTTTTTTCTAGACCCTAAGATCTGGACCATTAGTTCAAATATTGATACTACGTAAAATCAGAATCGAAATAATTGTAAGTTTTTATCTTCGAGGGAATAAAATCGTAAGTTAACAAGATACGGACCTCCATATCGACAACATTAGCGGAAACAATGTGCTTGGGTGGTCATCAAAAGATTGAAAAACAATTCAAATCCATAAAAGCTGTGGTGAAAGACCGACACAAATATGGTGGAAATCGTATTCCGAGTAGAAAAGCCTGTAGCTGTAACATTCCGATCTAAATTCGTTTAATATCTAGCTCATCTGAGGAGCAGGTCCACATATATATAGTACCTCTCTTATATTTTTGTCCTCGATTCGTGTAAAACGGTTAACTTGAAGGTGCTATATTTAGAACACAAGAGTATGAGGCTGATTGATTGGTTGCCAAAATTTGGCAAGCCAATATTTGGCAATGTCTGAAAAATTGGCTACTAATTGGATAGCTACCAAATTACCTTGCCACTCTCTCAAAAAGTTGCCAACTTTTAGCATTGCCAAACATTGGCATTGCCAAATATTGGCTTGCCAAATTTTGGCAACCAACCAATTAGCCTCATATGCTGGGTAAATTGTAACTAAACTCTTCATGTGAGACTAATTTAACCACACGGCTACACATGGGTCATATGAGCCTCTACTAGAACGGGACAGGGTATTACACTCAGCCCCTTCAAAGGCTGATGCCCTCGATAGCACACTGCTATATGACAGATGTCCAGGATCACCCTTCGATACACGTCTCATGTCGTATTCCCTCCACGGGCCAACACGGACAAGCGGCTCATGCAGCCATGGTTCGCTCTAATACCACCTGTAACACCCTAGCGCAAATCCTCTTTGTTAAGGAAAGTGACTCATATCATAAACCTATTAGAATTCAAGAGGTGTGCTACAAACAAAGTAGAGAAAACCTACTAGGATTCAACCCATGAGGCTCATACAAACATAACCCAAGTAATGAGAGGGTGCATACGAATATAACCCAAGCAATCAAACCCATGATGGGGTAGCCATAGGAACATAACCCAAGCAATCAAGCAATCTAAGAGCAAGGTGCAAGCAAGAGAGGATTAGAGACTAGCTTTCTTTAGCACTAGATTCTTGTATATGGCAAGTGACGATGAGTATACGATTATACAGTATATGACGGTAGTATCCGTATATAAATACACAAAGATCTAGAGATACCCTATACCTAGAGTAGTATTCACTTCGGGGGAGGACTCTGAAAAGATAAGGAAACCGCCCATAGATGTCCGGGACTCCTTAAACAAAGAAGTCAATCCCGACGTTTAAGGATGATAAGGAGTCCTACTCGGAGATGAGTTTGTACTCGGTATGGCATGCCCTCTTTATAAAGACCTTAGGACCTTGCGGAGAAGACAAGCAAGCCAAATACGCTCAATCAAGTTTTTAGAGATCCACAAGCCTCATCGAATTCCAGAAGCTTAGCCTAAAGACGTTCGAGCGAGTAAAAGAGAAGACTAGCCTCGACATCCACCTCCGACTAGTTGTAGATCCCATCTAGATTAGCCACAGCCTCTTGTACTTTGTCTTAAGATCAATATAAGACTCACAAGATGTAGGGTTATTATCCTGAGGGAGGCCAAAACCTCAATATATGACACGCATCCACGATCTACAGATTGAGGTCAACATCTGTTAGAATTACCCGAAATTCCTATTCGGATGAGAGACCCAGTTGGGGGCTCCAAGAACCACTCAGGTGAACTTGGCACCCCGAGTAGTAGTAGTACTCAGAGACAACCAGGATCCCGAGTAGACGAGTATCCTGCTCGGAAGCTTAAAATGACTATTCAAAAAGCACCTAGTCGAGATGTTTTTCCAGGCTAGGTTGATTCCTTTAAACCATCACAGCCTTATTACACGTACTGATGGGGGGCTTGACGATGAGTATACAATTATATAGTATACGACGACAATATCCGTATATAAATATATAAAAGATCTAGAGATACCCTGTATACCCGGAATAGTATTCACTTCGAGAAAGGACTCTGGAAAGATAAGGAAACCACCCATAGATGTCCAGGACTCCTTAAACAAGGAAGTCAATCCCGACATTTAAGGATGATAAGGAGTCCTACTCGGAGACGAGTTCGTACTTGGAGACGAGTTCGTACTCGGTACGGCATGCCCTCTTTATAAAAACCTTACGACCCTGTGGAGAAGACAAGCAAGCTAGATACGCTCAATCAAGTTTTCAGAGATCCAAAAGCCTCATCGCATCCCAGAAGCTTAGCCTAAAGACGTTCGAGCAAGTAAAAGAGAAGACCAGCCTCGGCATCCACCTCTAACTAGTTGTAGATCCCATCTAGATTAGCCACAGCCTCTTGTACTTTGTCTCAAGATCAATATAAAACTCACAGAACATAGGGTTACTATCCTGAGGGAGGCCCGAACCTGTATAAAATCTCTTGTCATCCACGGAGGCGACTTGGTACTAGAAGTCCCTACCCCTACTCTTCTTCTCACCACATATTACGTAAGATCGATGGTTTACTGATCGTCGATAGATGGTGCCGACCGTGGGGATTTCTTTTACCAGTGTCGCCAATATTCCATTGACTAATATGACAACGAGATCTGGCTACTCGGACGAAGGGTTCTATGATAACTTCACCCTTCCGACTGATCAGGAGCCGATGAATGATCGAGTCACTACCCCAGAAACACTTCTCCTGCACAGTCTCCACTGACGGGCAGAAAATCCCAGTCAGTGGTACTGTTCACCACTGACGGGCTAACAGGTAACTGTCAATGGTTATTCCAGTAGACGGTCCAAATTCAGAAGAAAAAATAATTACTGACGGGTCTAAAACATGGCCCGTCGGTAGATGTGTATTTCTACTGACGGGAAGTACCACTGACGGGCCCGTTATTACGGCCCGTCAGTAGAGTGTATTACATCACTGACAGGCCCAAATTATGGCCCGTCGGTGATGTTTTGGCCCAAACCAGTGACAGGCCCATAAGCCATCTCTACCCTAACTCTATTTCCCACACGCACTCCCTCCTCCTTTCTCCCGAACGCCCTAGCGGCCGCCGCAATGCCTCCTCCTCATTCCCTTTCTCGCCCTCCTCCTCCTCCTTCCCGCCTCCTCCTCCGCGTCCCCCGAACGCGACCTCTACGCGCTCGCCAACCTCAAGGCCGCCCTCGTCCCCGCCTTCGCGCCCTCCCCCGCGCTCGCCGACTGGGACCCGGCTCGCTGCCGCCCGAGGTCCCCCATGCTCCTCCCCGCGCCGGACGGCGATGGCAACAGCAACCACCAGCAGCAACAGCAGCTGTCTCCCTCGTTCGGCGGCATCCCGCCCTCAAAGCCCGAGCCCCCACGACTACCAGCATCGCGTCTCCGAGCTCGCCGCGGAGCCGCCTGCCACCGACGTCTCCGCCGCGCCCGAGTCCGAGGATGGCCCCCATCGCGGATCCGTGCTCCTTCGTGCATGTGTGCCGGTGGCCTCGAGCGGGGGTTTTGATGTGTGCAGGTGGAGCACCCCGGGCTGGAGTCGTCGCCGAGCCGCCGTGTCCATCGTGTTCCGGCGGAGGTGGTGGGCGCGGATCAGGCAGCACCGGCAAGGTGGGCTTCGGCGGCGTGCGGATGGAGGCGGATCTGGCGTCCGAAGCGGCACCCACGACAGCAGGTCACAGCAGCGACGGGTGTGGGCTCGGGGGGGCTCGGGCTTAGGCTGGGCCTGGTGCCTTTTTTTTAGGTCTGGGTATATTGGCTGCGCCCGTCAGTGGGTTTTTTCTCTTCACTGACAGGAGCTCTGAAAGTGCATCTACTCCCATGGAGCTTGGGAGGATGGCTATCTTGCCCCAGAGTTTGGTTTTGATGGTTATTGGCAATCCTCACCTGTGTCTAATACTTGCAATGAGTGTGAACAGGAATTAGATGGACAGGTGAAAGATGAAGTGAGACAACTGTTGATGATGAGCCCTAAAAAGAGCAAGGAACTGGGAAGGTCAGAAGGACCAGCTGAGCTAGGCTCCTGAGGCACAGTTGCGAAGAAGCCAAGGCTGTGCTCGAGGGCAAGCGAGGTGATGGTTGCTTGATGGAGTTCAAGGGTCGTGAATGCAAGCTTGATAAGTCCTGGAGGAGCTAGAAAGCTGGTGGATCAGGACCAAGGGTTCGCTGTGCGTCTACAAGGGCAGTCATCTTCGGTGAAGAAGCTTGGAACCAGTGCCAAGGGTCTAAGCGAGCTGGTCAGGGACTGTGGCGAGGCCATTGCTCTCTGGTCAGTTGTAGGCTTGTAGTGAGCCGGCCAGAGTTGTGCTCAGGTGCTGCCTGAGGCAACCGAGTCCACTTGAGTTTGGCATCTGAGACTCAGGTGGGTAGCTCAGCCGCGGCTAGTAGGTTACCAGAGGTGCATGTTAGCTGAGTCTCAGACAGGTTAGGTCTGGTGGCTCTTTATCTGACGTGGCATGAGGGTAACGGCTAGCTGCCAGGGACCCTATAAATAGGGAACCTGGGGAGATTTTCAATCTTGAACCTTTACCTAACCTTTGCCTCTAACCCGAAAGCAACCCGTTGAGAAAGAAAGAGCTCTAGGTCTCCAAGTGAGTGTTGCCTGCGTGCATCCATCGAGAGAGAGAGTTTCTTAGTCCTTCAGGTGTAGCATTCGAGGTACTGGTTCCTCCAAGAGTGGGAGTGCTCTTGGAGTTGGTGAGCAAGCCAAGTCTTGCGTGGCTGCCACCAAGAGTCTGTGAAGGCGATTCGGATCTGCCTGTCTTGCAGCAGCAAGATCAAAAGGATTCCACACAAGAAAGGTACTCGAGGAAAGAGCACGATTTAGTGCCGGCTGTGAGAACAGCTTCCTCAACGGAGACGTACTGCTTCGCAAGAAGTAGGAACTTCGGTAAAACAAATCATTGTGTGCTTTACTATCTGTCTTGTGATCTGCTCTTATTTATTCTGTTATCTATGCATGCTTAGATCACTAGAGCACCTTTATCTGTTGCACACTAACTGAGTTTCCTCACCTGAGACTCAGTTAACTCTTGCTAAAACTAGTACCTTTCCTGTTCACGTCATCTGATGCACTCACCTGACTCTCACACCTGAGACTCAGTTAGCTCTGAATATAACTTGTTCTACATCAGCTAAGTTTGCTATCTGAGTGTCTGGTGTTTATCTGATATATCTTGCTGAGTCTCAGTTACCTGCATCAGTTGCATATATTTTCTCTAGGGTTGACCTATCTCCAGAAGAAAAACCCATTAGGCATTATAATATCTAGAGCCGACCTATTCACCCCCCCTCTAGTCGACTCCTGAGATCTCTTTCAAGTGGTATCAGAGCCTCGTTGCTCATAATTGGCCTAACAGCCAGAGTCTAAAGGATGTCGAACTATGAGGGTAGAGTTCCTATGTTTGATGGTACTAATTATGCCTTTTGGAAGCGGAAGATGCAAATGCATCTTACTGCACTTGACCCAGATGTATGGAAGATTGTCACAACAGGTCTCGATGTGGTTGATGAGAGCAATCCCACTGATCAAGAGAAGATCAGCATCAAGAACAATGCTAGAGCTGCCAATGCTATTTATATGGGACTGCAAGAGCATGATTTCAACCGTGTCAGTACCTTTGAGGAAGTCAGAGATATATGGTTCACACTTCAGGCTATCTATGAAGGCAGTGACACGTTGAAGAGGTCCAAGAAAGATGTGCTGGAGCATGAACTTGACAACTTCCATTACCAACCTGGAGAGGACATCAATTCCATCTTCACAAGACTTACCATGATCACTAACCAGCTGAAGGCCCTTGGGTCCAACAGAGTAGAAGATTGTGATGTGATCAAGAAGTTCCTCTTTGTGCTTCCCAAGCCTTATCACACTCTGCGTCTGATGATGAAAGAAAAGGATGCCTTTGACAGATTAAAGCCCACTGATGTCCTTGGTAGGATGCTCACTCATGAGATGGAGCTAAACCACTCCAAGAAGCATGCTATCACTTCTGGGAAGAACAAGGACATAGCCCTCAAGGCAGTAGCCACTCACAGGGACTCAAGTGATGAAGAAGAAGATCCAGATGAAGAGATGTCCATGATGAGGAGAATGAGCTTGCTATGCTTACTCGGAACTTCAGAAAGTTCTATCGAAGGAAGAAGTTCTCAGACTCATCTGACAGGTTCAAAGGGAAGAAGCAACTCAGTGACAAGAAGTGTTTTGAGTGTGGTGACTCAGGACACTTCATTGCTGATTGTCCCAAAAAGAGCAAGAGACAAGAGGATGGCAAGTACACGAAGAAGGAGATCATTGTCAAGAAGAAGTACAAAGAAGGGAAGCCTCCCACCTTCAGAAAGAAGAAGACCTCTGCTGCCAGAGCTTATGTGGGACAAGCTTGGGTCTCAGATGACTCAGAGTCAGAGGAGGAGTCAGAGGAAGAAACTGAGCTAGCTGGGTTAGCCATCTGTGTCTCAGGTGGATCACTCAGTAGCCCAACTGAGCCAGGAGAAGACTCAGTCAGGTCTCTCAGCTGCGCACCCGAGACAGACTCACTCTTCGACAAGGATGCAGATCCTACATATGCTGAGATTCCAACTCTATGCCTTATGGCTAAAGGCAGCAAGGTAATGACTGAGGATGACTTCCCTGATTATGCTCAACTAATGGACATTCTTGACAGGACAGAGAAGCTCCTTAGGAAAGAGAGAAAAGAAAACATCTCTCTCAGGGACAAACTAACTGACATGCAGGTGTCCCTTGATAATGCACAAGATGCTAAGGCAGATCTTGATGAGGAGGTTTACTTATTGCAGGAAGCTCAAAACAAACTTAAGCTATCACATGAGCTCCTAATCTCTGAGCATGATAAACTCAAAGAAACTCACTTATCTTGCACTGCTGTTACACCTGATGCAAGTCCTCCTACTGTTATAGAAACTTGTTTAAACTGTGCATCTCGCATCAATGCTATTACTTCTAGTACAGTGTTTGTTGTAGATTCACCCAGTGAATTAAGCACTTCAACTGCTACTAATCTTGTTGATGCAGCAAAGTACAATGAGCTCAAGGAGGAGCATGAAGAACTAAAAAGGCTCATGAGAATAGGCCTGTGCAGTGCTAACATAGGCATGCAGAATTTTGCTAGGCTCCAGTCCACCCTAGTACTAAAGAATAATGGTACAAGGGGACTTGGTTTCACTCCTGCACTTATAAAGAACAAGTCTTCATATATTCCCTCTGCTACTAACAAGAAATACTTGCAGAATCACTTTGTTCCTCAGAAAGGGAAATATGATACTAACTTTCTTGCAGGAAACCATCGAAAGACAGGTGGTTATGTGAAAATTCCCTCTAATCCAAGCTATGTGCTTAAGATAGGGAAAAAGGGTAAACCTGAGGCAATTTATGTTGGTCCTTGGAGTAGGTACAAGAAGGTACCAAGCATTTGGGTACCAAAGTCAGTAGTCATCTGTGTCTCAGGTGACTCACTCGGTTGGGTACCAAAGTCAGGGAGAGCCACCTGTGACTCAGGTAGCTCACTCAGGTGCAATGCAAATTTGCTAACCCTTCCATCTGAGTTTGCAGGAGATAAGAATCTGAGAAAGATTCAGAGGTTCTCTAAGCTTTCTAAAGCCGTAACTGCTAAGAACCCTAATGTTAATCTTATTCCTACTATTGATGCTTACAGTAAGAGACCTGCTAACTTGGGAACCAAATCTATCTGGGTTCCTAAGTCTCGCAACTAATCATGCAGGGCTCTGCCTCCAGTGGAACAAAATGGGTCATGGATAGTGGCTGCACACAGCACATGACTGGAGGCAAAGAGCAGTTCTCTGAGATAAGAAAAGATAACCTTCCTTGCAAGTATGTCAACTATGCTGATGATTCAAGAGGCAAGGTATTGGGTTGTGGTAAAATTGCTATATCTCAGGAACATTCTCTTACTGAAGTAATGCTTGTTGAGTCTATTTCATATGATCTCTTATCTGTTTCTCAATTATGTGATGCTGGAATGAAAGTCACATTTTATCCTAAAGAGGTCTATGTCCAGAAACTAACAGATGACTCACAAGTTTTCAAAGGCTATCGAGTAGATAAGCTATATCTTGTAGATTTTCAGGATCAAGAAGCAGCTGTGCCATGTTGCCTTATAGTCAAAGCTCAGTTAGGCTGGCTGTGGCACAGGAGGCTAGGTCATGTGGGGATGAGGCTGCTGAACAAACTCAGTAAAGAAGAACATGTCCTAGGCCTGAAGCAGATCCAATTCAACAAAGACAAGCCATGCTGTGCTTGTCAGGCTGGAAAGCAAGTTGGAAGCCCTCATCCACCCAAGAACATCATGACCACTACTTCTCCATTCGATCTCATACACATTGATTTGTTCGGTCCAACTACATATGAGAGCATTGGAGGTAACAAGTATGGTTTTGTTGCTGTAGATGACTTGTCACGTTTCACTTGGGTATTTTTCTTGAAGGACAAGTCACAGGTGTACAAAAGGTTCAAGCATCTCATTGTCAGAGTTCAAAATGAATGGAACATCAACTTGAAGGCAGTGAGAAGTGACAATGGGACAGAATTCAAGAACTCAAGAGTTGAAGCCTTCATAGACAAGCATGGGATTAAGCATGAGTTCTCTGGTCCCTATGCACCTCAGCAGAATGGAGTGGTGGAGAGGAAGAACAGGACCCTGATAGAGATGGCAAGAACACTGCTGAGTGAGTACAAAACACCAGCAAGGTTTTGGGCTGAAGCTGTGAATACTGCCTGCCACAACATCAATAGACTATATCTTCACCCACTCCTAAAGAAGACACCTTATGAGCTGCTGACCAACAAGAAGCCAAACGTCTCCTACTTCAGAGTATTTGGTTGTAAGTGTTACATTCTGAAGAAAGGCAAGCGTCTCTCTAAATTTGAATCCAAATCTGATGAAGGAATATTTGTTGGATATAGCTCAGAATCTCACACCTACAGAGTCTTTAACACCAACACCAAGGTTGTTGAAGAAGCTGTAGATGTGACATTCGATGAATCTAATGGCTCACAAGATGGGCAAGTTGCTAATGATATTTCAGGGAAGGTAGATATACTTCACAAGTCAACAGGTGAAGTCAGGCCCCAAGTTGAGGAGCAAGCTTCATCTGGAGTTACAAACCTACCTGACCCAGCTGATGAGCAGGATGAAGTCAATGGCATTGAGTTCGAGTACAACCCAGCTAATGATCTATTGGACTCAGAAGCCTCCATGCACCCAGCTGAGTCTCAGGAAGAGCCAACTGAGTCACAGATACACCCAGCTGATCCACATCCAGCTGTGACTCAGGTGGCTGACCCAGAACCCCCTGTGATCAGCAGGCTGCAGAAGGATCACCCTGTAGACCAAATCATTGGTGCCATTAATAGGGGAGTGACTACTCGTTCTCGTATTGCTAACTTTTATGCTCACTACTCTTTTGTTTCCACCATTGAGCCTAAAAATGTAGGTGAAGCTCTGTCTGACTCAGACTGGATCAATGCTATGCATGAAGAGCTGAACCAATTTGAGAGAAATGAAGTCTGGTCACTTGTTGAAAGACCCAAGGATCACAATGTCATTGGAACGAAGTGGGTCTTTCGCAACAAGCAAGATTCTACAGGCCAAGTGGTGAGGAACAAGGCAAGGTTGGTTGCTCAAGGCTACACTCAAATAGAAGGCTTGAATTTTGGTGAGACCTTTGCACCTGTAGCTCGACTTGAAGCTATCAGGATACTTTTAGCTTATGCAAATCATCACAACATCAAGCTTTATCAAATGGATGGCAAGAGTGCCTTCCTCCAAGGTAAGCTTGCTGAACTTGTGTATGTAGAACAACCCCCTGGTTTTGAAGATCCAAAAAGACCCCATCATGTATATGTTCTCCACAAAGCTTTATATGGTCTCAAACAAGCCCCTCGTGCTTGGTATGATACCCTAAAGGAGTTTCTTATACATAATGGTTTCAAAATTGGGCTTGTTGATACTACACTCTTTACTAAAGTTAAAGGCAAGGACTTATTTGTATGCCAAATATATGTCGATGACATAATATTTGGAAGTACTAACCGTGTGCTAAGTGATGAGTTCAGCAAGATGATGATAAAAAGGTTTGAGATGTCCATGGTAGGAGAGCTGAAGTTCTTCCTAGGGCTGCAAATCAGACAACTCAAGCAGGGAACTTTCATCTCTCAAGAGAAATTTGCCAAGGACATCCTCAAGAAGTTTGACATGGACAAAGCTAAGTCAATATCTACTCCCATGCAAACAAATGCTCATCTTGATCTGAACCAACAAGGTAAGTCCACTGATCAGAAGGAGTATAGGTCTATGATAGGTTCTTTGTTGTATTTGTGTGCATCTAGACCTGATATAATGTTGAGTGTTTGCATGTGTGCACGTTTTCAAGCTGATCCTAAAGGATATTCATCGCACTGCTGTTCGTAGAATACTGAGATATTTGATTCATACCTCTGGGTTTGGTCTATGGTATCCTAAGGGTGCACCATTTGAGCTTGTAGGCTATTCAGATAGTGATTATGCCGGGTATAAGGTTGACAGAAAAAGCACCTCAGGTACCTGCCAGTTTTTAGGGCGTTCCCTTGTGTCCTGGAGTTCCAAGAAACAAAATTCAGTAGCCCTATCCACAGCAGAAGCCGAATACATAGCAGCTGGTGGGTGTTGTGCTCAATTGTTATGGATGAGGCAGACCTTGAAGGATTTCAACGTATCCATGTCTCAAGTACCCCTCTTCTGAGACAATGAAAGTGCAATCAAGTTAGCCAACAACCCTGTCCAACACCAAAGATCCAAACACATAGAAGTGAGACACCACTTTCTAAGAGACCATGTAGAAAAGAAAGATATCCAACTGTGCCATGTTAGAACCGAAGCTCAGCTAGCTGATATTTTCACCAAGCCTTTAGATGAAAATAGGTTCTGTACCCTCAGACATGAGCTAAATATCATGGATATCTCGAATGTGTAGTGAGGAAATGATGATACACGTGTACACATGATTGCATTTCTGGTTTTTCATTCTCTGCATTCTACATGAGTCAGCCACCTGAGTCTCGGTTGTACCTCAGGTGGGTTAAGGTCTTATAGATACCATGCTGATTTTGCATCTTATTGAACTCATGGATTCACCATTGGGTTAGATAAGTTGGATCCTACCATCTATTTCAATTCAACACAGCTTTAGCTTTGTATTGATTGATTGTCTGGCAAGCTGTGTTTGAAAAGAAATTCTCTCTATTGCTTTCATCTCTTATCCTTAAGTTCTCTCTGGTAA
Organism: Stipa capillata; assembly: GCA_019208055.1. NCBI lineage: Eukaryota > Viridiplantae > Streptophyta > Magnoliopsida > Poales > Poaceae > Stipa > Stipa capillata. Next base: position 221,111 of record JAGXJF010005835.1, on the reverse strand, counting down.
TCCTATTGAAAACCTTGTCAGCTGAGTCTTCCACATGAGTCTCAGCTGAACACATTCAAAATTCCGGAGAAAATCCCTAAGTCTGGAGCTCAGCTCAATTTTTTCTTTCCTACCTGAGTCTCAGGTAGCATTCTAGCTGACCCTCAGGTGCCACGGGGCCACTCGGGATACAAAAACCCACCTCTGTAACGGTTCGCGCTAAACCCTCTTCAGAGTCTCAGTGCCCTTGCACCTGTCGCCGCCATCTGATTCTCAACGATCGTGCGCTTCTCCGACGATCTTCGCTCTCTCCGAAGCTTCCCAAAGCTCTCCTGATTGTTTTGGCGCCTTCATCTCCAATCTAAATTCCAAATGTAAGTCTCCTCGAGCTGTTCTTCACAGAACTAGGGTGGTTTCCGCCTTAATGCGAATTCCATGCTCTTGAGTATCTTTTAGATGTGGAATTAGACAGAGATGATGTACCTTTAACCTCTAGAATGATTTCTTGCTACTCATTGTCCAGAATTCTCAAATTTCAGCAAGATTCGATAAACCTAGGTTGCTCTGCTACTCCACCTAAGTTACACAATTTATCTCACCTGAGTGTCAGGTAGCTAAGTCAGGTAGCATGAGATGACTTGTGAAACTCTCCTAAAACCATCCAAAAATGGCCAATCATTCCAGTTTTCTCTGCAATAGGATTATCTCTCATCTATTCTTTATTCTACCTCTCCTATGCAGATGTCTGGATCAAGGAATGTGCCTGAGGATATAACTGATGATCTGCCCATTGGTCTGAGAACCCAGCTCCTAAGACAGAAGCAGCAGTTAGAGTGGGAGGCAGAGCAGGCTAAAAGTCTTGGAAAGAAATTGGATGTAGAAGAAGCTGCTCAAAGATCAGTGAAAGCTCCAATGTCCCCCTCTGAGCTAGCCAAAAGAGAAGCTATGCTCAAAGAGCTACAAGAAGAGAGACGACAGATGGACATAGCTACAGCTCAGTCAGCTAAAAGAATGAAAGATTTAGAAGCTCAGAAGGCTAGCAAGGAAGAACAATTGAAGCAAGAGAGGAAAGCAAAAGCAGCTGAAAAGAAAGCCCAAGCTGAAGAAGCAAAGAAGAAAAGAGCTGAAGAAAGAGCCAAGAAGGCTGCTGAGAAAGAGGCAGCTATCAAAGTCAAGAAGGCTCCAGTAGTTGATACACTCAAAAGGACAAGGGCTGCAGGCAAGCCAACAGATTTATCTCTGAGCAAAGTCCCAAAGAAGCCAAGATCAGAGGCTGTGGTAGTCAAGAAAAAAACAAAGAAACAACTGCAAGAAGAGGAAGAAGCTGAATGGAGAGTAGAAGCTCTTAAAAGAAAAGAACACAACAAACTTATAGAAAAATGGCAAGACCTAACTAATAAGTTGCCAAATGCCACAGATGAGGAAAGGCCTCAAATGAAGGAAAGAATAGATGCCCTTGCAAAGCAAATCTTTGAATCACCAGATGTTCCAAAGAATGTGAAGCTCCTAAGAGAAACTCAGCTGAAGAACAAGGCAATCCATGAAGAACTCAAAAAGCTGCTGAAGCAAGAAGGAAAAGCCTCTGGACAAGAGAAAGCAGACCTGATCAAACAAATTGATCGTCTATTCCCTCAACTCTCAGAAGATTATAAGCCATTCTGGACAAGGTTCTCAGATATCATTCTACAAAGGAGAATAGAGAATCACATGTTGGAGTTAAACTCTTGTGCTGATGAAGCTCGTAAGAAGCATCTACAAAATGAGATTGCTGAAACAAACTCAAGGATATTTTTTTGCATCCAGTTCTCAAGCACTTGATGCAGTGCCCCTTCAACAATCCAGTGGTTCAGTGCCTCAACTGAGTAAGCCAGCCGAGTCTCAGGCGGCTGCATCAGCTGGACTAGAATTAGTCCCCATTGAAGTGGAAACTCAACAGAAAGCTGCCATAGAATCAATTGAAGACATTTTGGCTGAGCTTGACTCAAGAGAAAAAGAACTTGAGCAGACTATGGAGGAATCTATGGATAAGCTAAGATCATCTTTTGAAGAGAAGTCAACTAAAGCACATGAAAATCCAACTGAGCCACAAGCAGATCCATCAGTTGGAGTATCAGTGAGCATGAGTTCTGTATTTCAGTCTCTATCAGACTTAGAACCAGCTCAAGAAGAAACAAGACTTGAAGAGCAAGAAAAAGCAGTATCTTCTCCAGCACCTGAGTCAGTTCATAGGATGCCAACTAGGTCTCAGGCACAGTCAACTGAGGCTCAGTCAGAAGACTCAGATGACTCCTATTCAAGTCCAAGTGATCCTCATCCTCCATCTCCTCGCAAGAAGAAGCAAAAGCTATCTGAATCAGATGAAGAATATCAAGAAGAAGAAGAGAGTAGTGGAAGGAAAGAGTCAGCAGAAGAATCAGACTCATCCCCCTCTGCATCTGACTCAGAAGATATCCCAGCTGAGACTCAGTTAGAAGAGTCAGTTGAGTCATTGGAAGACAAATATTCAGCTATATTCTCAAAAGTTGCACGATCTGACACATCAATGATGAAATTCATATCTGCAACTGCTTTCAAGAAGCTACCAAAGGCAGATGCCAGTCTAGCCTCCATGAACCTGGATTCAAGAAGCACATCAAACTACACTGCCATGAGAACCACAAATCCATATTTTGACAGTGAAGGGAATCTGAAAAGAAGACATTGCAATGATTCAAGGTTTTGGAATGATCAGCAGCAATCAAGCTATCATCTCTTGCTGCAGAAGAAAGGTTTTGTTGACAGCATGCCAATTGATTGGGAAAATTTTGCTAAGAACGGCTTAGGAAATTTGAAGCAGATTTTAACTGCTGTTCAACTTGATGAGATATGCAGCTTAAACCAAGACTATGATTCTGAAACTATCAAGGAATTCTATGCAACAGTCTTTGTAGAGCAGAACAATCAAGATTATATGCTCTGGATGACAAAAGGTCAACTGCTGTGCATCACAGCTCCCGAGTTTGCAGAGCTGTTGGACCTACCATCAGGGACAAAGCTACAGAAGATCAGCTTATCCAAAGGCTCAGAAGAAGATAAGAGTCTCCTGCCAGATTGGGTTCCAAATGAGAAAAGGAAGAAGTTCTTCCCTACAGGCTTTGTGCCTCCTCCTGTTAAGGGTGCAGTCCCTAAGCATATCTCCAATTTCAAAGGATTGATGAAGACACCCAAGCACATAGTGAAGATCTTGAACATATCCATCTGTGCCAAAAGTGGAGGAACTGATGCCATATACAATCCAGTATGGAGAATTCTTGAGCTCATCGCAAAGAAAGAGAAGTTTGATGTGGCCAGATACATATTCTCAGAAATAGATGAGTGCCAGAAGAACAGAACTGACAAGATGAGATATGGCTCATATCTAATGCATATGATTCTCCAAAGAACATCATTAGCATCTTCAGTCTTCTCCTTTGACAAGAAGACATATCTCAGCAAATTCAGACCTCAGAAGGATGACCATGAAGATGAAGTTCCTTTCTACAACATCCTCAACTCATCTCAGCCAGACTTTTCAGAGCCTCCAGAGCAAGCTACCAGAGTCTCAGTCAGACCACCTCAGCCAGTAGCTGATCTCCCAGCAGTCCTACCTGAGCCTCAGGTGTCTCCCACCCGAGACTCAGCTAGAGAATCATCTCCTCCTGCTGAGCGACAAGCATCGGTCTCTGTGAATCTTTCATCAGACAGTCTCCCTTTGGTTCAATGTCTAGACAATCCTGCAGCTATGGATGCTTTCATTAAACGGGTTGTGCCAGTACAGATCTCTTGTATCAAGAGGAGACAAGATGAACTGCAACAAGAAATGGCTCAGCTGAAATCAGCACTCAAGAGTGAGATGGCAGATCTCAAGGCCTCAGTCAACAGCAAATTTGATCAGATCCTATCCCTCCTGCAACCAAAGCCAGCTCCCTGAGGATCTTTTCTTTCTTCTTCCTATCTCTTTTTAGTGCTTAGTGGCAAAGGGGGAGAGAGTAGGGAGAGAATAGCTTAAAGGGGAGAGTATTATATTCAGGGGGAGCAGTATGTAAAAAGGGGTAGACTAGACTGCATGTGTGTCAAGACATTCTATGTACTGCAAAATGATTTTATCAGTCTTGAACACCTCGTTTTTGTATTGTATTGACGCTCTGATATTTGATATTTGTACTCAAGCATGCAATCCTTTCTGTTATCTTATTTGCTGAGTACTCCTCCAACATACCTGCTATTCCGCTGTGCTTATACTCTCAGTTATGTTGTGAGAACACCTGTTTTTGCATCAACTCTCCAATATTTAAATCTGAACTGTACACTTGTATTCAAATGCAAAATCTCACTTGTGCACATCTTAAGGGGGAGTTGATGTCAAACAAGGTTAAATGCAATACTCTTTTTTATCTAAGTGAATGTTTTAAAGGGATTGCCACTAACCACCAAAAAGGGGGAGATTGAAAGTGCATCTACTCCCATGGAGCTTGGGAGGATGGCTATCTTGCCCCAGAGTTTGGTTTTGATGGTTATTGGCAATCCTCACCTGTGTCTAATACTTGCAATGAGTGTGAACAGGAATTAGATGGACAGGTGAAAGTTGAAGTGAGACAACTGTTGATGATGAGCCCTAAAAAGAGCAAGGAACTGGGAAGGTCAGAAGGACCAGCTGAGCTAGGCTCCTGAGGCACAGTTGCGAAGAAGCCGAGGTTGTGCTCGAGGGCAAGCGAGGTGATGGTTGCTTGATGGAGTTCAAGGGCCGTGAATGCAAGCTTGATAAGTCCTGGAGGAGCTAGAAAGCTGGTGGATCAGGACCAAGGGTTCGCTGTGCGTCTACAAGGGCAGTCATCTTCGGTGAAGAAGCTTGGAACCAGTGCCAAGGGTCTAAGCGAGCTGGTCAGGGACTGTGGCGAGGCCATTGCTCTCTGGTCAGTTGTAGGCTTGTAGTGAGCCGGCCAGAGTTGTGCTCAGGTGCTGCCTGAGGCAACCGAGTCCACTTGAGTTTGGCATCTGAGACTCAGGTGGGTAGCTCAGCCGCGGCTAGTAGGTTACCAGAGGTGCATGTTAGCTGAGTCTCAGACAGGTTAGGTCTGGTGGCTCTTTATCTGACGTGGCATGAGGGTAACGGCTAGCTGCCAGGGACCCTATAAATAGGGAACCTGGGGAGGTTTTCAACCTTGAACCTTTACCTAACCTTTGCCTCTAACCCGAAAGCAACCCGTTGAGAAAGAAAGAGCTCTAGGTCTCTAAGTGAGTGTTGCCTGCGTGCATCCATCGAGAGAGAGAGTTTCTTAGTCCTTCAGGTGTAGCATTCGAGGTACTGGTTCCTCCAAGAGTGGGAGTGCTCTTGGAGTTGGTGAGCAAGCCAAGTCTTGTGTGGCTGCCACCAAGAGTCTGTGAAGGCGATTCGGGTCTGCCTGTCTTGCAGTAGCAAGATCAAAAGGATTCCACACAAGAAAGGTACTCGAGGAAAGAGCACGATTTGGTGCCGGCTGTGAGAACAGCTTCCTCAACGGAGACGTACTGCTTCGCAAGAAGTAGGAACTTCGGTAAAATAAATCATTGTGTGCTTTACTATCTGTCTTGTGATCTGCTCTTATTTATTCTGTTATCTATGCATGCTTAGATCACTAGAGCACCTTTATCTGTTGCACACTAACTGAGTTTCCTCACCTGAGACTCAGTTAGCTCTTGCTAAAACTAGTACCTTTCCTGTTCACATCATCTGATGCACTCACCTGACTCTCACACCTGAGACTCAGTTAGCTCTGAATATAACTTGTTCTACATCAGCTAAGTTTGCTATCTGAGTGTCTGGTGTTTATCTGATATATCTTGCTGAGTCTCAGTTACCTGCATCAGTTGCATATATTTTCTCTAGGGTTGACCTATCTCCAGAAGAAAAACCCATTAGGCATTATAATATCTAGAGCCGACCTATTCACCCCCCCTCTAGTCGACTCCTGAGATCCCTTTCAAGCTCACTGACGGGCGCAAAACCCGTCAGTGGAGGCTGTTTTGTGCCCCAGTGTAGGGGTTATACGGGGTAGTGAGTAGATCTAAGCGATTTCTACCCTGAGGATAAGTCCGACAGTGACGTCAGCCGCTTAATGGGCGAATACGCCAGGACTTACTGAGTCACATTTAGATCACTCAATCGCCAAAGTGTTCATGTAAGCAATGCAAGCCCCATGTCGGGATTATCCCCGGCGCATTCCGACCACTCAGGAAGTTGACAAACCTATCCAGAGGGTGCCTTCGAAGACAGATCTATGATGGATCTAGACTATACTTCTAGCAGATCATGCCCCCATGAAGTTCTCGCTATCAGGGATGGAGAAGGATCTCCTCAAAACATGAATCATGAGAACGAAGTAGCCGATCCACAACGGCTAGCTAGAAATCAACCTCAACGTCAGAGGACACCTTAGGATCTACCACAAGACCCCCGCACAGGCAGATCTGGCACTTCTCAACACCAACACGATGTCGAGCACTTCAGTTCGCGGATTGCTCAGCAGCTCTCCTAGATCCAACACTAGCTCCGACAACCTCTTGTTGCAGATCTAAGTACCGCCGCGGGTGGTTGCGTGAGATGGAAGACTGGATCCTACAAGCCCGAGGACAAGTTGAATCGTCTCATCGAGCCACTGTGATCAACAACTCCAGGGCAGGGTTTGCACCCCTGTTTCTCGTGATGAGTCTAGTCGAGAAGGACGAAACCCTCGAAACCAAATGAAGAGAAGATCAACGCCCTAGATGACCTTTTAGAAACTCACCGATCGGAACCATCAGATTACGGACCTACGAGAAACCCTCAACCAGACAAGGTGTGCAGGAACTCCGCCTGACCCATTGCCTAGTCGGATGCTCTCCCGGCGTCGATATTGGGGTCTGGCTCGTTCCCCGACTCTAGTTAGCAGGGTACCCACATCTGGTCAGGGAGTCATCAGCGGATGTCAGGCCTTTTTCCCCAAAGCTCAGGAGAGTCCACTGGCCATCCCGATTCAAACCCAGGTCGATCGAGAAGTACAATGGATCTATTGATCCAACTGAGTTCCTGCAGATCTACCTTCCCACAGCTCTCAAAGGACTGGCTAGGGCATGGCTGACCAAGTTGCAACCTAGATCAATCCACTCATGGGAACAACTCTGTAGTCAATTCCAGGGTAACTTCTAGGGCACGTACTCTTCCTACTCTTTCAAACAGATGATGAGACTTTGCACTAGTGCATCCAACGCTTTAGCAATGTCCGCAACACAATTTTGAAGGTAACTAATCATGATATCATCCAAGCCTTCATTCGAGGTTGTCAGAATCGCAGATGCACAAAGGAAGTTGTCATGGCCACCCCACGAACAGTCAAAGAACTAATGGACATCACCGACAAGGCAGCCAGTGCCGAAGAAGCCCTCTTGTTCATCGAGGAACGAGATCAAGGCACAGAGCATCCTTAGCCTGGACTCCATGGCGAGTCTAAGAACAAACAAAAAAAGAAGCCTTCTAAGGGAGGCAATGAGAAGAGGGCCAGGACTGGGGAAGTCATGGCAGACTTTACCGATAAGTGTCCTGGACCACCTTGTGGCAAACGTAAGCCCTAGGTGAACACAGAGCGTCCGGGCAAGATCTGGTGTGACTTCCACCAAACCGACAGGCACGACCTTCGCCAATGCCGAGTCTTCAAGAAATATGTCCAAGTGGAGATTGAGAAGCTGAAGGGAAAAGCACCATAGGTCGCGAGCCATAGCCAATATTCGAACTCAGGCGATGAATATGACCACATACCTTTCCAAGAAGAAGAAAGGACGGTCGATCATATGTTCGGGGGCTCCTCCTATTATCAATGACTGGTTGGCCCAACACCAACAACCCCTTCAAGGCAACCACAACCAGACTGTCAGGGAACACATTCTTTGAGTAAGGGACCTTACCCTACGACTCATCCAGGGTTAAGAAAAATGGCGATAAGCTATTCCCAAGAAGAAGACAAACCCATTAGGAGGTTGAGTACACCCAACCTAGATCATCTAGGTTGACCTCGAAGGGTAAAACGAGTCCTTAGCGAGTCTTAGAACATCGACCAGTTCCCGAAAATTCTATGTGTAAGTATTGAGGGTACGTTTACATATAAATCGTCCTTGTTGCCCACAGAGTTGTCGGTACGCCTCTACGTTGACTTGTCTCCACCTCCAAGCCTAGCACCTGTACAACAAACATACCAAAGATAAGCCATTCTGGGTAGCTCTACCCAACACACGCACCCAGATAAGCTAACTCTAATGGGACAACACGACCCTGCAGAGGGGGCTCCAACCACGAGGGCAACATGAAAAATTACTTAGTTTCCTTCGAGCCATTTGCAATTCAGTTATCAGTTAAATTCTTTTGACTGCCTATCTGAGTTTTATTCTCTGATACCCAGTCGGGGGCTGGACAGATATAGGGTACTAAGAGGATTCTTAACAAGTATGTCACACAAAGTGCCTCGGTTCTTTTTTGCACGAAGGGAAGGGATTCCGAACTGCGGCTTCACAGGACAGAGGAAAGTCCCTTATCGTGTCTACTAGTGCCCAGAGACCACTGAGCCTACCACTCGAATAGACCTAAGGCAAACCGACCAAAATCCCTGGTTAGCAGCAACGTCTTCTGACCCGGGTCAAGGAGAAGAGCTAACGTGCAGAGTATCACATGTTTGCCAGTGTGACAACCCTAGTTTTTAGGTCTAATCAAAAGGAACATGAGACGGAAGGTTAGGACTCAACTCACGCTGTTGAGCTGAGCGATTCCGATTGAGTCATGTTGTCGACGAGAGTAGGAGGGAAGAAATTGATTTTGCATTCATCATACAAGACATTCATTCGCATTTATCTCACTATATGTGCGCATACATATTTAAAGATGAAACTTTATTCAATTGAAGAATAATAATGGGATACATGATAAAAAAAAGTGATAAAGAAAGAATTTCAATTAATATGATTACAAATGTTGATTACATTATTGTAACAAGATAAATAAAGAAGACAAAAGAAAAATTACATGAGTAACTTTTATTCTACCAATACACCAATCTCTACACCTAGTCTTCAACATCGGGAAGGAGCACCAAGTGTTGGGGGAGATAGTTTTTGAAAAAATATTTGCGGTGTCCTAGGCCACCGAGAATATGAACTCGAGACTGTTGGGACCTCGCAAATTGCTATAGGAGGCAAAATGTTTTAAAAATGATGTTTTAAAAAGTAAAGTGGTTCCACAGTATATTTTTGCCTAAACCTATAGGGTTAGCTGCAGGGGCAAAATAATACTGAGGTGGACCTAGATAATTTTTAATTTTAAACTAAGTTTAAAAAATATTTTTGTTTTCAAAAATGTCCGAGGGCCATATGGCTAAGACCCTAATCGAACCAATCTAGTATAGTAGTATTAGAGAGAAGAGGTGAGAGGGTAGTGAAAATAATTTTATTTTCCTATACTACTTGCCTCCATGACTTTTATTTTGAAAAGAATTATTTTGCAGAACCAAAGGAGACATAAGGAATACATCCATATAAGATTATCCAACAATACACATGTTTTGACTAAAGCCAAAATTCCTCGATTCAATGCACCGAGTGATATACATATCCAACAACCAACATATTAGCCACAGGTACCTTAGTAGGTAAGGCAGCCAAGGATAAGGGAACATTCACTATAGTTATCCAGTAACAACAGTAGTCGACCAAGGTAAAGGATCAGCATAGCCAAGTGAAATAAGGCAGCAGGAGGTGGCAACAATTGCCACAGCAAAGACCCTAGAAAGGCTTTGTATAAGTAGGGATAAGGCAACCGAATGGAGCAATACAGTAGCAGTAGTAAGCCAACCCTGCCACAGACTCATCGAAGAATCACAATGACTTTCCTCAAGAACCAAGAACTAGCTTTAGAACCATAGACCAAACACTAGAGCATTTAGAAAGTTCAAGCTCCAGGAGACCACCACAGTTCCTTGAGAACTAGATCAAGGAGGCCAAGAACATCAAGAACCTCAAGGCATGTTGAGGGGAGAAGACCACCAAGGGCCAAGAACAGCAAGAGGAGGATTAGCCGAGGAGGAGGAGCAAGGATTAGGGAAGGAAGGAGGCCACCAGCAAGTGGAGAAAGCAGGCTAGTAACAAGTTTAGGAGACCGGGCATATGCTTATCTAGCAAAGAAGGTAGAATCTCATCCAAGGATCAACATACCTTGTCATGTGCACACAAATAGAAATGTGCTATAATAAGTAGAACCCCAGAATATGTTTTCATCATAAGGTTTTAAAGGCAACCCATACAGTTTATCTGTTCTTATCAAAATTTAATAAAATACTTCAGATGACTAGCATCTTCATTAGCCAAGCCCATACGAAATATCCGTTCTTACCAGAAAGTTTACCTTTTCACTAATTCTTAGATAATATCATCACAGCAATATAGCTAAGATCAAGCATGAAATCTGTTCTTATCAAGTTTACACCTTTCCCCAAACTTCTTTCTCAGATAAGTATCAGTATATCAAGGAACTAGATCAAAGAGAGCATCTGTTCTTATCAGACAGTAAACTGATATACACATATATATATGAAGAAAACATAAAGAGGCTAAGTTCAAGAATAGCATCTGTTCCATCAGTTTGAGCGAGCTGATTCATATGAAGAGCATTACTTAGTAGTTAACTGGACCAAAATCAGGTCCTAATACTCAAGAAGAGATCTGTATACGGCATGAGGGTATACACCAAACTAAGCAAACTACTCATAAGTAACCATGTCATTAGTGTAAAAATTTCAGAACCTAAAGTAGCTTTATAGATTGATCTAGCCAAGCTATAAACATGCTTTAATACAATTGTTAGGGAGCAACGAAGGTTGTTAACCATAGCAGCAATTTAAGATGGCCGGGAGTAACTTATTGTGTCAAATACTTAGTAAGCAATATTAGTATCGGGATGGCTAAGCTAACCATAACAAAACTTTACTTTAATCATCCACAAACTAAGAATGAATGATCTAGTTAATTAATGGATTACATTAGAGATATTTGTTTATCAAACTAAGACTTATTAATTCAAAACTCACATTCTTAGATAGGCATAACAAGAACACATAAACCAATCTGGGTGTAACAATTTATACCAAAACATGAGCAAGCATTTGAGGCATCAATTACTAAATATCAGCACAAAAGAAAATGCACAACAGCTTAGGTCCCAAATGCTCAATAGTTAATTCTAGTACACAAATCAGCCCAACTTATCCAGCAATTGGCGCATACGACCAAGTTAATGCATCAGAGGAGCTCTAAGCGTATTAGAACAAAATTGCATATTAGTGTAAATAATTTTAAGGTAAACAATGAGAAAATCATGCCATCCAAAAGGAATTGAGCACACACATAGCATCATGATCATGCCAAGTCCAATTAATCAGACTTTAGGTTAATCGAATCAACCATTATAGCTAATACTAAATTCCAAATCTTAGCCATTTACAAATAAGCATCACGTCCGAATGCACAAGGGGCAGCAAGTCGCATGGGAGCACTAGTTAAACACATGCATAGCAACATGGGCAATCGGGCTAGCCAGAAAGGAGAAATGGAGGGAATGGAGGCCATAGGAACCTTACTAGAGGCAACGCACCACCGCGGTTATGGTGCGGCCAACTCACCACCGTCCGGCGGTGGCGGCGATGAGCGGGGTAGTGGCAGCATCAAGTGGAGTCGAGCGAGGCTACGGAGAAGCACCAGACCTAAGCAACTGAGCTCGGGCGGTGTCCAAATCGGGGTAGACCGAGCTGAGGAGGCGGCGGTGTCCGAGGCTCATGGCGGCGGTGCATCAGGGGAGAAAGAAGATGGCGAGAGAGAGAGAGGAGGAGTGCGGTGGTGCCATCAACGAAGCTGGGCCGAGAGGGAGGCGGCGGCGAATGCGAGAAGAAGAGGAGCAGGGAAGAAAAACCGGTGCGTGCGGGTGTGGGAAAAAAGAAGGAAGGAAAAGAAATAGAAAATAAAATTTAAAAAAGGGGAGAGAGAGAGGCCAGAGTGGGCTGAGGGCCCATTAAGGGAAGCCGGCCAAGCTGGATTAGCGGCAGCGCAAATTTAAACAGAAATAGAAGATTTTCTATTTTTCTTCAGACTAGAACATAAGCTAAAAATTCAAATTACTTTCTTTCCTCTAAAATAGAGGTAGAGTCAAAGTTAAGATTTTCATCTCCTCTATGAAATAATGATCATAAAAATAAAATAAGAATAAGAAAATATAAAGTAAAGAGTTAATTTAAAGTTGTGAGTTATTTCACTTGAGTTAAATAAATTCTTCTTTAGAAAAGAAAAGGGGTTATGTCACGGACCCGGAATTGCATATGATTAGGGGAACGAGAAGTCGCCAAGGACCGAAAGACTCGTCCGCCCGGTGGCACGGTACCTACGCCGTACGCACCAAGGTAGACGGTCCGACACCCGCCAGATGCGAGCCGGCCGGAAACGACCAATCTTCCCAGAATCACATACGATTCCATAATCCGGTGAAAAGTCAGAGTCGTGCCCGAATCCTACCACGACAAGCAAGGTCGGAGGAGCCCGGCAATTCTACCCACACCCTAACCTAGCTCGGAAGCTAGTGGGTCGCTCGAAAGCCCGGTAGAACGCCCACACCCTGCCTGGCCGGCACAGCATCTCAGCCAGCGGGTCACTCAACCAACTCCTGCTCGACTTAGTAGAAAATGGTACGGCCTCGATCTTTCACGGCATACCCATACACTTCATATCACTCACGCATTGTGCAGGGGCAGCCCGGATTAACAACTCGGATATCGTCACAAAGCTCTACATTACGATATTAATAATAACAGTCCACGATGGGACAACATATTACATCAGTCGGTTAACACCGGAAACATATCCGAGTACGGAGAAAATTAACAACAGCGGAAGCAAAATAATAGTCCCACAGCGACATAGTGATCGCTAAACAAAACACTAACTATCCCATACATCGAACGCAACCGAGGAAACCAGACACGTCAAACATCGTCGAAAAACTCTTCGACCACCGGCTCACCTGCAAGCTCCAGGGATAACCTGGGTGAGTACGAATGTACTCGCAAGACTTATCCGTGCTTGATTAAATGTCCTACTCATACTAGTGCAACAACAATTAAACATGAATGCTTCTCAGAGTAACAATATACTTAATGGTGAAAACAAAGCATAATTAACATGGAGGGAGGACAACTAGTCAATATACTACTCAGGCAACCAACCAATCAACTTCCATTACTAACACATTTACTTGCATCATTTTCAATCACTTAGGGTACAGCCCCTAGGTTAATCCCAATCTCGATCATCAACACCTAGTTCATTCATTCTCTCGGACCGTTCCGACGATACAACCACTAGAGATATTCGAGAGCATTATCCCTTAGAGGTTGCAAAGCTCCAAGCGGCCTTTACCATCCGACATACCCTAGCGTTGATCTCGGCAACGTCCACGTGGTGACAAGGGAAGTAGCCACGCTGGAGTTACCTCAAGGTTGGTATCGCGACAATACTCCCATACACCTGGTCGCAACATGCTCCTCCAGTGATACCAACTTTATCCAGTTGACCCTTTTTCCTTCGGCTCTCACATCTCACCTTAGGTTCCAGTATTTAGTTCGTCGATTAATTCCAACCAGCACTAGGCACACAATACAGCACATCCTAACATGCTAGTTTAGCCGAACTTAACCACAATCTACGAACGACGATACAACACCAACACATGGATAGAATAAGCAAGTACTGAACAAATAAAAGGGATGCAACAAGCTCTGCTTGCCTTCGTAGAACTGTTCTTGTTCTGGCGTCTGCTCGTGAGCCTGGAGGTCTCCTTCTTCGTAATCTAGCGCAAGTAAATTGGATATCGAAGATAAGCAACAATGCAATCAATGAATCCAGCATGTATGCATGAGTGTGGATGCAAGGAATGTGTCTCTAATAATGTACCGGCGTTGGATTAAATGGTTGTGTTAGATTTATATGCATGGCAAGATTCACGCGATTACGAATTAGGGTTTTAAAGGTGATTGTTCATGTGGAAATGGCATGTACACGTATTTGCATAACTTAGAAGTGTTCTGAACTACTTGACGAACGCTTTTGGAATTAGTCGATTCGGGGTTACGAGTAAGAAGTTATGCATCGTCGAGTTAGGGTTTTAACGGGGGTATGACGACAAATAGGGCTAACGATTGAAACTTATCGTGCATGTATACCTACTGTTATGTCAGTGGTTCCATGTCGTAGAATACCTTATGAGGATTCCAGAACTACCAAGATCGTCGAAATCGGAGCTAGGGTCATCAACCTAGGGTTTATAGGCCCTCGACAACCCTAAACATTCTACCCTAGATATCAGGATGTGCATGTGTTCAATTTCAAGTTTTGATTCAGCCATCTGGTAGAGAATCTCCTGAGCTTTCCAAATATATAAAATTTTCCAAATTTGGATAAGTGGTTTGAAAGTTATGCATGTTTTAAGTTTCATTCAAAATCTGCCCTAAAATTTCGAAACCCTAAATGCTACGGACACCCGAAGGTTACACAGTTCGATCTGAATTTTCTAAACGCACCCGAAGGAGTACCCGGGAATCCCACCCCTTTATCCACGTCAGCTGTACGCGGGGCCCGTTGGTCAGTGGCTCGGGCACTCGGGATCGAATCAGAACCAGCCACGCGTCCCATCCCTTCTCTCCCCCGCGCTCTCTCTCTTTTCTCTCTCTGGACCGGCCGGAGCCGAGGGCCAGGCGGCGGCGCCTCGCCGGAGAGCTCGCCGTAGGGCGCTCTGGTGCTCGGTTCTACTCGTGAGAAAAGGTTACATGCTCGGGAGCTTACCCTGGTGCAGATGCGCGCAAGAGATGGACTCGGGGATGACCAGAGAAGACTGGCGACGGCGAGGGTTGCGGTGGGGCTTCGGTTTACCGGCGTCGGGGTTGCTCCGGTTGGGGATCTGCGAAGAGAAGCACACCGAGACGTTCAGGGGGATGAGTGGGTCCTCAGGAGCAAGAAAGATGGAAAGGGGGAGGACCAGAGGAGCGAGGAGATCTCGTCGGAGTGGATGACCGGAGTTGAAGACGAAGACACGCGCGGGGTCGATTCCAGCACCGACTCGAGCTGCAATAGAGCGAGGGAGGTGAGGGGAGTGGTGAGGAAGCTAGAGGGAAGAAAATTATTTGCTCTAGCTCACCGGGGCGCTGGGGATTGCTCACCGGAGTGGCACCGGAGCTCGGGCAGATGGCTCGGGAGGAGGAGAATTAGGGGAAAAGGGGAGCTAGGGTTTCGGGAAGGCGCTGAGGGAGAGGAGAGCGGTCGGGACACCCCTTTTAAAGGGCGGCGGCGGCTCAGACAGCCGGGCTCGGGAGCGGGGCACCGCCCACTCCGGCCAGCGGGCGGCAGCGACGTGGAGGGGAAGGTGCTGACAGGCGGGCCCGGGGCGCTACGGCTGAGAGAGAGGAGAGGCTGACAGCGGGGCCGGGCTGTCAGCCAGAGGGGGCGCGCGCGTGAGAGAAGAAGTGGGCCGGCCTGCGGGGGAAGGCTTAGTGGGCCTCGGCCTGAATAGATTTAGGTTTTATTCCTTTTTCTTTTTCTTTTATTCCAGAACCCTTCCCCATGTTATTTCATGTAAAATTTTTGATCCAAACATTATGAAATTTTTACCAGAGGTTCTAAACATTATTATTGAGCTGCTGTAGGAGTTTGAACCAGTTTGGAGTTGATTTGAAGGGGGATCCAGTACAAACCTAGGTCTTGACCTAATCGACGATTAGCACTGCGACTAGGTTTTTGGTTTCTCCAAAAATTCTCAAACTTTACATGGGTTCAATATTCACCATTTCATGCCCTTTCCCAAGGTTTGATACATTTTTATCCAACCTAGCTTGCTTGTCGACCAAACCCTAATTCCTCGGCACTTTAGGGTTTAGCCACGGGAATCCTAAGCAAGCCATGATTTCATGGGGGTTTTGAAACAATCTTAAGGAGTGAATGTTGGGGGAAGGTTAGAAGATTAGCGGGGAATTCACCGAAGAGTCCGATGACCACTACCACTTATTAATGACTTTGTTATTTTGAAATACTTCAAATAAATTGATTGGTGTTTGTATAAATATCCACCGAGGATGAGATATTAACATATTCTATAAAGTAAAGTTGATATACAACTGAGTTTAATTAAGGTGTGGTGATGATCATGCCATGTATGCATGAATGCAAGATGAAACCCTAATCGTTAAGTTTGGGGATTACAAAGCCTACCCCCCTTAAAGGATCTCGACCCGAGATCGTTAACGGTCGACAAACAAGGTGGGGAACTCGGTCTTGAGCCATTCTTCACGTTCCCAGGTAGCTTCATCTTCGGTGTGGTTGCTCCACTGGACCTTGAGGAACTTGATGGCACGGTTCCGGGTCTTGCGCTCGGCTTCATCGAGGATGCATACCGGGTGTTCCCGATATGACAGGTCTTCATGCAACACTTCCATCTCGGGGTTGGTCTTCGTCTCAGGGACTCGATGGCAAGCCTTCAACTGGGACACATGGAAGACATCGTGCACTCGGGACAGCTCGGGAGGCAACTCCAACTGATATGCAACGGTTCCTCGTTTGGCTAAGACTTGATATGGCCCGATATAACGAGGGGTCAGCTTTCCTTTCATTCCAAAACGGTGAACTCCTTTGAATGGAGTGACCTTAAGATATACGCTATCTCCAACCTGGAAGGTAACCTCTCGACGGCGTGGATCGGCGTAGCTCTTTTGCCTGGATTGAGCTTCGCGAAGACGTTGACGGACATGGTGAACTAGCTCCTCAGCTTCTTCGATTGGGTTGGGTCCAAAGAATTGTCTCTCGCCTGTCTCTGACCAGTTCAATGGTGTTCTGCACTTTCTTCCATAAAGTACTTCAAAGGGGGCCATTCCGAGGCTGGTTTGGTAACTGTTATTGTAGGCGAACTCTGCATACGGCAAGTATTCTTCCCAATTGGAACCAGCTGTGAGGGCACAGGACCTTAACATGTCTTCAAGGATTTGGTTTGTTCGCTCAACCTGACCACTGGTTTGCGGATGAAAAGCAGTGCTGAAGGATAAAGAAGTGCCCATAGATTCGTGCAAGCATTTCCAAAACCTGCTGGTGAATTGAGTGCCTCGATCTGAGATGATTCTCTTGGGAACACCATGGAGACAAACAATCCGAGAGATATACAACCTTGCTAGCTGGCTCACTTTGTGCGTTGTTTTCACAGGGATGAAGTGGGCGACTTTGGATAGACGGTCTACAATCACCCATATTGCATCGTTGCCCTTTGGGGATCTCGGGCAAGCCTACAACAAAATCCATACCAATCTCTTCCCATTTCCACTCGGGAATAGGGAGTGGTTGCAGTAAGCCTGCGGGTCTCTGATGCTCGGCCTTCACACGGCGACAGACGTCACATTCAGCAACATATTGGGCAATCTCCCGCTTCATCCGGGTCCACCAGAACTGACGACGGAGATCTTGGTACATCTTGGTACTGCCTGGATGGATGGTCAATGGGGAGTTGTGGGCTTCATGGAGGATTAAGTCCTTTAGTTGCTTGTCCTTGAGCACCACAAGTCGTTTTCCAAACCATAATACTCCATCCTTATCTTCTGTGAAACAAGTTGCGGTACCAGTCTTCATCTCCTCCTTGATTTTCTTCATTCCAACATTCTGAGCTTGAGCAGCCTTGATTTGATCTTCTAATGATGGCTTCATCTCCAAGGTGGCGAGGGTACCCTGTCCAACCATCTCCAAGTTCAGTCGTTGAAACTCTTCGTGAAGAGGTGGTTGCTGCTCCTTGATCACAGCGTTGTTGCAGTAAGCCTTCCGACTAAGGGCATCAGCAACGACATTGGCTTTGCCGGGGGTATAATTTAAGCCCAAGTCGTAATCCTTGATTAACTCAAGCCATCTCCTCTGACGAAGGTTCAGGTCCGGCTGGGTGAACAGATACTTTAGGCTCTTATGGTCCGAATAGATTTCACAGCGGTTACCGATGAGGTAATGGCGCCAAATCTTGAGGGCGTGAACCACAGCTGCTAGCTCTAGGTCGTGCGTGGGATAGTTGGCTTCATGAGGTCTCAACTGTCGCGAGGCGTAAGCTACCACGCGACCTTCTTGCATGAGGACACAGCCTAATCCATTGTGGGAAGCATCGCAGTAAACCTCGAAGTCCTTATTGACGTCTGGGAGAACAAGCACTGGGGCTGATGTCAGTCTCTTCTTGAGTTCTTGAAAACTGGCATCACACTTGTCAGACCATACAAACTTGGTGTCTTTCTTCAACAGTTCGGTCATGGGCTTCGCTATGGAGGAGAAACCTTCGATGAATCGACGGTAGTATCCTGCCAATCCCAGGAAACTCCGGATCTGGGTAACCGATTTGGGTTGCTTCCACTCTTGTACCGCTTGCACCTTGCTCGGGTCTACCGCGATACCTTGAGCTGAGAGTATATGGCCCAAGAATTCCACTTGGCATTTCCAAAACTCGCATTTCGAGAACTTGGCATACAGACGATGCTCACGGAGCTTGTCAAGCACCCTTCTCAAGTGATCTTCATGTTCTGAGTCGGACTTGGAATAGATGAGGATGTCATCGATGAAGACGACAACAAATTGATCCAGATACTCCATGAATACTGAGTTCATGAGTTGGGTAAAGGTGGAAGGGGCATTGGTCAACCCGAAGGACATAACTGTGTACTCGTACGACCCGTAACGAGTGGTGAAGGCTGTTTTTGGAATGCCTTCAGATCTAATCTTTATCTGATGGTAGCCCAGCCTGAGGTCAATCTTGGAGAAGACACTTGCCCCGGTTAACTGGTCAAAGAGGTCATCAATCCTGGGTAGAGGGCATTTGTTCTTCACGGTAAGTTCGTTCAAAGGGCGGTAGTCCACCACCATCCTTAGACTTGAGTCCTTCTTCTTTACGAACATAGCGGGGCAACCCCACGGCGAGGAGCTAGGTCGGATGAAACCTTTTTCCTCAAGCTCCTGGAGCTGCTTCTTCATTTCTAGTAACTCCTTCGGGGATATCCGGTAGGGTCGTCTTGAGACAGGGGCGGTTCCAGGAGGAAGGTCGATGACGAACTCCACTGCGCGATCCGGGGGCATACCGGGCAACTCTTCAGGGAAAACATCCGGATACTCACATACTACAGGAACTAGCTCAATCCCTTGATCCTGGGTATCGCTGAGGGCAAAGAGACATCCTGTTGGGGACGAGGAGACAAACACCACTTCTTTACCGGACTCGGAGGTAAGAGATACCGATCTTCTTGCACAGTCTATCTTAGCTTTGTGTTGGATCAACCAATTCATGCCCAATATGACGTCCAACCCAGCTGATCCCAAAACTACCATATTGCCCAGAAAGGTTTCCCCACCAATCTCTACTGTAATACCCTCGCAAACCCGTTCGGTTCTGATTTCCGAACCGGGTGTTGCAACGATGAGGGGATGATGCAATGCTGATGATGGAACATGGTTATCATGCACAAACTTGCTGGAGATAAAAGAATGAGATGCTCCGGAATCGAACAGAACAGTTGCAGGAGTTGAGTGAACGGAGAGCGTACCCAGCACCACTTCTGGCGCGTCCTGTGCTTCCTCGGCTGTAATGTGATTCACCCTGCCGCGGCCGGGAACTTGAGGCTTGTTGGGGGCTGGACCCCTGACTTGAGGACCTCTGCCTTGCTGTCCCTGTTGCGCCTTGGGGGCAAAGGCATTTCCGGTGCGCGGCTGGCGACAAGCGCTAGCGAAGTGCCCCATCCTTCCGCAGTTATAACACTGTACCTTAGTGATGTCAAGCGCTGGCCTTGGCTGTCCGCTCTGTGGATGAGGCTGAGCATTCTGCGGCTGGGGACGCGAAGCGTAACCCTGCGGTCTTGGAGGATATTGAACTGCAGGGCGGGGTGGCTGCTGCTGCCACACCCGCGGCTTTTGTGAGCTGCTTGCAGCAGACCTTAGCGCTTCCCTCTCGCGCTTGCGGTTCTGGCTGAGAACGGACTCTCTTGCTTCTATGTTAATGACTTTATCCACCAAGTACTGAAAGTCGCGCACGTCAACAGTGGCTAGCCTTGCCCGCATCTCATCATTCAATTTGTCCATAAAGTGCCGGACCTTCTCTCTATCGGTGGAAACTTCCTGAGGGGCATATCGCGACAAGTGGTTGAATTCGCGAAGGAACTCCATGATGGGTTTCTTTCCTTGACGGAGATCTCTGAACTCCTCCCTCTTCAAGTTCATGATACCATCGGGGATATGGAAGTTGCGGAAACCGGTTTTGAACTCGCCCCATGTGACCACATGGCCAGCAGCTTGCGTGACCAAGAAGTTTTCCCACCATTCCGCGGCCGCGCCAGCCAGGCAGTGGGAAGCGAACCTGACCTTGTTAGCTTCAGCGCACTCTGCTAGCTCGAGTTTCCTTTCAATTTGCCGGATCCAGCTATCTGCCTCCAGCGGGTCATCGGCTTGATCAAAAGTTGGCGGTTGGGTCCGCTGAAACTCAGCTAGGCCACCTCGAGCCTGTCCACCACCGGCGCCTTGATTACGCGCCAGCTGCTCGAGGATCCTGTTCTGGGTCATGAGCAGGTCCGCAACACTTGGCTGCTGAGGAGGAGGTGGCACTTCCTCCTCATCGCGCTCACGGCGACCACGGGCAGCACCACGGGTTCCTGACGCCATTCTGTTGCAACCAAAGGACAACAGCAAGAACGGATCAAGGTTAGAGAGGCTGAAAGCAAATGTTTCACATTGGTTCAGCGGGGTAGTTTATGAACATGCTACATTGTTCCCTAAAAGAAAATGAAGGACAGAACAATGATAAGAACGATATTGGATTGCCATAATACGTTCAACATAGTCCATAGATTGGGGCTGCGGTTTAGGTCACCTTACGGCGAATCTAAACATTACAAGATACCAAAATTGCGGCCCTTAATACCCAATTACACATCTCCAAAAGATGTTTTAACCCTAGGGTTTGATCCGGCTTACATTACAAAATGGGACCTTTGGCCTAATGCTAACTCCAAACAGCACTTCTAAGGACTTTCTAATGATTCTTCACTACACCAATAGGTCTCGTAAGCCTCCATTGCTATTCTCCAAGCGTTCATCTCACTTCTCATCGGACGGGTGGGGTTGCTCGTGGTATACCACACACGCTCTTCCGGGTCTTCTTCTTCTTCTTCAGACAGTGCAGCTTCATCAGTGGGAACTGAGGTGGCTGGCGTCGAGGCATTTGCTTCTGAGGATCTCGGGTGAAAAGCCGAAGGTACTGTCGGGCTGTCATCCTTTTGCGCGGCTTCGCTCCAGAACTCTCAGGTTGGTTGGTCTTACAAGGTGGAGTCGGGGTTGGCTCCTCCATCGGGACATAAGGGCTCTCGCCGCAAGACTCATCCTCATTCGCCACATGGTATCTCCGGCGCAACTCCATGCGAAGCTTGCGGTTAACTTTTGTCAATCGTTCCACTTCTTGAGTAGCCTTTCCATAATCCTGATACAGCCTGTGGTGCATTACTTCCGCATCAACAATGTGCTGGATTGTCTCCAACTCAGTCTCATCATCTTCTTCGTCGTCACTTGGCACTGGTACCCTAATGCTGGCACCTCCATCAGTAATCTGGGGAATGAGACGGAAGGGAGAAAATAGAAAGATCTCGTCGAAGTGATGCCGTAGGTGGAGAACTGCTTTTCTTGAGGCTTCCAATCGGGCATCTTCATCACTGGGTCTAGATGATGTAAAGGTCTGATCCAAGTCCGAGACCTTCACTGCGACCCATGCCATCCAAAAGTGAGTCTTTCCCATGAACCTTATAAGTCTTGGCATGGAAGGCAGGAAGTTCTTCCGGGGGCACTCCAAGATATTCCAACATCCTCCACAACAAGGCAGCCCATCCTCCAAGCTGTTGCGGGTCGGTCACAACGTTATACACCATCCTATACAAATTTTGGGGTTAGAGAGGACAGGGTTAGCCACACAATGAAAACAAATGCAATAGAGAAGAACTTCAGAACTAAGAGTGAGGAGGTGAAGAAATAAAAAGCAATCTACTTATTAATTTTTTAAACATAGGGTTTATGCTTTTAAATAGTTTTGCTGGCCTATCAGCGAGGCGCAGCGGAAGCTCCTATCTAACGACCACCTGCAATTGGCTTCCTACGGTCAGCTCGGCTCTGATACCAAGCTGTCACGGACCCGGAATTGCATATGATTAGGGGAACGAGAAGTCGCCAAGGACCGAAGGACTCGTCCGCCCGGTGGCACGGTACCTGCGCCGTACGCACCAAGGTAGAACGATCCGACACCCGCCAGATGCGAGCCGGCCGGAAGCGACCAATCTTCCCAGAATCACATACGATTCCATAATCCGGTGAAAAGTCAGAGTCGTTCCCGAATCCTACCACGACAAGCAAGGTCGGAGGAGCCCGGCAATTCTACCCACACCCTAACCTAGCTCGGAAGCTAGTGGGTCGCTCGAAAGCCCGGTAGAACGCCCACACCCTGCCTGGCCGGCACAGCATCTCAGCCAGCGGGTCACTCAACCAACTCCTGCTCGACTTAGTAGAAAATGGTACGGCCTCGATCTTTCACGGCATACCCATACACTTCATATCACTCACGCATTGTGCAGGGGCAGCCCGGATTAACAACTCGGATATCGTCACAAAGCTCTACATTACGATATTAATAATAACAGTCCACGATGGGACAACATATTACATCAGTCGGTTAACACCGGAAACATATCCGAGTACGGAGAAAATTAACAACAGCGGAAGCAAAATAATAGTCCCACAGCGACATAGTGATCGCTGAACAAAACACTAACTATCCCATACATCGAACGCAACCGAGGAAACCAGACACGTCAAACATCGTCGAAAAACTCTTCGACCACCGGCTCACCTGCAAGCTCCAGGGATAACCTGGGTGAGTACGAATGTACTCGCAAGACTTATCCGTGCTTGATTAAATGTCCTACTCATACTAGTGCAACAACAATTAAACATGAATGCTTCTCAGAGTAACAATATACTTAATTATGAAAACAAAGCATAATTAACATGGAGGGAGGACAACTAGTCAATATACTACTCAGGCAACCAACCAATCAACTTCCATTACTAACACATTTACTTGCATCATTTTCAATCACTTAGGGTACAGCCCCTAGATTAATCCCAATCTCAGATCATCAACACCTAGTTCATTCAATCTCTCGGACCGTTCCGACGATACAACCACTAGCGATATTCGAGAGCATTATCCCTTGGAGGTTGCAAAGCTCCAAGCGGCCTTTACCATCCGACATACCCTAGCGTTGATCTCGGCAACGTCCACGTGGTGACAAGGGAAGTAGCCACGCTGGAGTTACCTCAAGGTTGGTATCGCGACAATACTCCCATACACCTGGTCGCAACATGCTCCTCCAGTGATACCAACTTTATCCAGTTGACCCTTTTTCCTTCGGCTCTCACATCTCACCTTAGGTTCCAGTATTTAGTTCATCGATTAATTCCAACCATCACTAGGCACACAATACAGCACATCCTAACATGCTAGTTTAGCCGAACTTAACCACAATCTACGAACGACGATACAACATCAACACATGGATAGAATAAGCAAGTACTGAACAAATAAAAGGGATGCAACAAGCTCTGCTTGCCTTCGTAGAACTGTTCTTGTTCTGGCGTCTGCTCGTGAGCCTGGAGGTCTCCTTCTTCGTAATCTAGTGCAAGCAAATTGGATATCGAAGATAAGCAACAATGCAATCAATGAATCCAGCATGTATGCATGAGTGTGGATGCAAGGAATGTGTCTCTAATAATGTACCGATGTTGGATTAAATGGTTGTGTTAGACTTTATATGCATGGCAAGATTCACGCGATTACGAATTAGGGTTTTAAAGGTGATTGTTCATGTGGAAATGGCATGTACATGTATTTGCATAACTTAGAAGTGTTCTGAACTACTTGACGAACGCTTTTGGAATTAGTCGATTCGGGGTTACGAGTAAGAAGTTATGCATCGTCGAGTTAGGGTTTTAACGGGGGTATGACGACAAATAGGGCTAACGATTGAAACTTATCGTGCATGTATACCTACTGATATGTCAGTGGTTCCATGTCGTAGAATACCTTATGAGGATTCCAGAACTACCAAGATCGTCGAAATCGGAGCTAGGGTCATCAACCTAGGGTTTATAGGCCCTCGACAACCCTAAACATTCTACCCTAGATATCAGGACGTGCATGTGTTCAATTTCAAGTTTTGATTCAGCCATCTGGTAGAGAATCTCCTGAACTTTCCAAATATATAAAATTTTCCAAATTTGGATAAGTGGTTTGAAAGTTATGCATGTTTTAAGTTTCATTCAAAATCTGCCCTAAAATTTCGAAACCCTAAATGCTACGGACACCCGAAGGTTACACGGTTCGATCTGAATTTTCTAAACGCACCCGAAGGAGTACCCGGGAATCCCACCCCTTTATCCACGTCAGCTGTACGCGGGGCCCGTTGGTCAGTGGCTCGGGCACTCGGGATCGAATCAGAACCAGCCACGCGTCCCATCCCTTCTCTCCCCCGCGCTCTCTCTCTTTTCTCTCTCTAGACCGGCCGGAGCCGAGGGCCAGGCGGTGGCGCCTCGCCGGAGAGCTCGCCGTAGGGCGCTCTGGTGCTCGGTTCTACTCGTGAGAAAAGGTTACATGCTCGGGAGCTTACCCTGGTGCAGATGCGCGCAAGAGATGGACTCGGGGATGACCAGAGAAGACTGGCGACGGCGAGGGTTGCGGTGGGGCTTCGGTTTACCGGCGTCGGGGTTGCTCCGGTTGGGGATCTGCGAAGAGAAGCACACCGAGACGTTCAGGGGGATGAGTGGGTCCTCAGGAGCAAGAAAGATGGAAAGGGGGAGGACCAGAGGAGCGAGGAGATCTCGTCGGAGTGGATGACCGGAGTTGAAGACGAAGACACGCGCGGGGTCGATTCCAGCACCGACTCGAGCTGCAATAGAGCGAGGGAGGTGAGGGGAGTGGTGAGGAAGCTAGAGGGAAGAAAATTATTTGCTCTAGCTCACCGGGGCGCTGGGGATTGCTCACCGGAGTGGCACCAGAGCTCGGGCAGATGGCTCGGGAGGAGGAGAATTAGGGGAAAAGGGGAGCTAGGGTTTCGGGAAGGCGCTGAGGGAGAGGAGAGCGGTCGGGACACCCCTTTTAAAGGGCGGCGGCGGCTCAGACAGCCGGGCTCGGGAGCGGGGCACCGCCCACTCCGGCCAGCGGGCGGCAGCGACGTGGAGGGGAAGGTGCTGACAGGCGGGCCCGGGGCGCTACGGCTGAGAGAGAGGAGAGGCTGACAGCGGGGCCGGGCTGTCAGCCAGAGGGGGCGCGCGCGTGAGAGAAGAAGTGGGCCGGCCTGCGGGGGAAGGCTTAGTGGGCCTCGGCCTGAATAGATTTAGGTTTTATTCCTTTTTCTTTTTCTTTTATTCCAGAACCCTTCCCCATGTTATTTCATGTAAAATTTTTGATCCAAACATTATGAAATTTTTACCAGAGGTTCTAAACATTATTATTGAGCTGCTGTAGGAGTTTGAACCAGTTTGGAGTTGATTTGAAGGGGGATCCAGTACAAACCTAGGTCTTGACCTAATCGACGATTAGCACTGCGACTAGGTTTTTGGTTTCTCCAAAAATTCTCAAACTTTACATGGGTTCAATATTCACCATTTCATGCCCTTTCCCAAGGTTTGATACATTTTTATCCAACCTAGCTTGCTTGTCGACCAAACCCTAATTCCTCGGCACTTTAGGGTTAGCCACGGGAATCCTAAGCAAGCCATGATTTCATGGGGGTTTTGAAACAATCTTAAGGAGTGAATGTTGGGGGAAGGTTAGAAGATTAGCGGGGAATTCACCGAAGAGTCCGATGACCACTACCACTTATTAATGACTTTGTTATTTTGAAATACTTCAAATAAATTGATTGGTGTTTGTATAAATATCCACCGAGGATGAGATATTAACATATTCTATAAAATAAAGTTGATATACAACTGAGTTTAATTAAGGTGTGGTGATGATCATGCCATGTATGCATGAATGCAAGATGAAACCCTAATCGTTAAGTTTGGGGATTACAGGTTAAGATAAATTAAAGCTTATCAAATAAATATTCTATGTAATACTAGGTAAACATTAAGAATGGTTAAAGAGGTTTAGTTAACCACAATAAGTCTTACATAAAATATTCAAGAAAATTTGGTATATTGCTTTTTACAAATTTTTAGATGGCATTTTCCCTTAGACATGCATGATCATGACATTGGCATTCATGTTTAAGTATTTTCTGGAATTAGTCCTCAATGGACTTTATTGATTTCTTGCCAGAAGCCGAAGTTCAACCAACAGACCTGTCGAACTCTATTTCAAATCCGTTACCAGGCAAGTCTAATTTCTTATTCATATTTGCTGAGAATGTTTTACAAAACTTTCCTTCTTGACTATAACATACATAAAATGAAAACCCTGGAAAGGTGCTAAGGGCACATTGGAAGGCAGGTTTCATCACACGGGTTTGTTCATATACGGTTAAAGTAACCAATGGTCGATTGTGTTCAAGGGCCGGAGTGATCATGTTTATCACATACCTTATATGGGCAGGCTAAGCTAAAGTACCTTTATCCTAGGTCATACTCCCTTGGGAAGTGGATGTGGAGTATCCAAGGGAGACCTGTAAGTCCTAGGTGGGCTACGATGCGGGGTATGACCGAGCGGGCTGCAAAACAGCTCTGTGATCATGGATACATGATTTGGGGCTCGCTACCTCGGATACGTATTTATGATCGTTTGTGGGTATAGTTGTGCACCTCTGCAGAGTGTAAGAAAATGTGGCTTAGTCACTCCATGTTCCTAGTTGGAACTGCGAACCCGGCAAGAAAGGGATTCACCGGGAATCCTAGCAGCCTGTGAGACATGAGATCATAACCTCTTAAATTAAAACTTGACTCTCTTACCTTACAAAACATATTGCTTTTGAAGAACATCGTTGTTCTCAGTAGATAGTGCATCAAACGTCTCTTTGTTATTCCTAGACTTGTTGAGTACCTTTTGTACTCATCCCTCTATTCTAATTCCTTTGATTAGACTGTGAGCCTACGGCGGATCAAGATATCATCTACATCGAGGTTGAAGATGGAACAGTCGAAGAGCAGGCACCGGCGAAGGAGGAAGAAGGAGTAAACTACTACTTTGACTACCGTGACGAAAACCCTAAAGTGTAGAGTGGAAATATAGGAAGTGGGAGCGAGAGCTGTAGATATGTCTTTTGCTGTAGTCGACTAGAACAGTTTTAAATCCCCCATACTTTGGGAATAAGTTTGTATAAGTGTACCTTGTTCTTCGAGTTTGTAAATTAAGTTTGTAATAAATGGACCGCTGCAATGCTTTTGTCGTGCTACTTTGTGTGATATGTTGTAGACAAGAAGAGACTTCGTCTGCAATATGTCAAAGACTAGCATATTACTCGAAAGGGTAGTATGTGAGTCACCGTAGCCGAAACCACTAAGAACCTTATACTCGGTGAGGACCACCGACTAGCTTCCATGAGGAACTTTTGATAAGCCTAGCTCGGCTATGTGGCACTAAAGTAACTAACGACAGCGTCACACATGAGTACTTGCATATCTCTCCTCACAAAGGGAAGGAGTTCTGAACTGTGACTTCATGGGATAGAGGAAAGTCCCTTATCGCGTCTACTTGTGCTTGGAGGCCACGGAGCCTCCCACTTGACTAGACCTAAGGCTAACTGACTAAACTCCTTGGTTAACAGCAACGTTCTTTGACTTTGGCTAGGAAAAGGAGCAAAAGCACTAAGTGCCATGCATTGTCGTTAACCTTTAGCGTCTCGTTCCGACAAGTTCTAAAGCATCTAGTTCATACAAAAATTTAGATAAGGCACTCATGCATTAACCAAAAGAGCATTTTTAGCCTTTATTGCGCAGGTGGGGTACAAGGAGGCACCAACGGCTCCAACCTATCTACAAAAGTGAAAGCGGCGGCTTTCATCTCCTTGATCAACTGCTCGGTCTCTAACTCGGTTGCTCTAGGGAGTTTATCTCGGAGTGCTCCGATGTCAACTTTCGGGTGGCGGGCCTTGATCAGTACCAGCACCATCGTCACCAAATCAGAGACCCGTTGTCAAAGCTGCCCCGTGATGTAGGTGGTCACCGTCGGAAGAAGATCGCACATTGGCCGAGTCAATTCGCCCACCCTCAAGGTGTAGCCTTCCACCGGTTGCAACTCGACCCCGACTTCGATCAAAGCCTTCTCAAGCAGGTCCAGGGCAGAAGTCAGTGGTCCTTGAAATAGAACACCCGAGAGTCTGCCACGTATAGAGATGACTGAGCCTCAGACAGCTGTCCAGCGAGGACGGCCTTCTCCAACTCCAATGCCGCCTTATCGACCTCTAGCTTCACCGACCAAGCCTTCCCCGACTTTAGCGCGGCATCCGACTGTCCCAGCTGCTCCTTCAGCTCCTGGTTCTCCGAAGGAGAGAGTTGGTCTCAGACAGAGCAAGCTGAAAACAGAGGTCAGTCTCAAATACAAAGCAAATTTATGCTAACTATTCGATGTGTTTACCTCTAGCAGGGGCGCCACAAGCTTTGCCAGACAAAGACCACCTTTGATGAGCGCCAATAGCTCTAGCGACAGCTGGGACAAGGAGGACGCCACTGCCCCAATGGTCGGGGGCTGGACCTCCACCCCAATTGGAGGATCGGCTCCCTCGGCCTGGGGCTAGGCAAGCACCAAAGTCAGGGGCAGAATGGCTTCCGGATTGGGATCAGCAACTCCCGCAAGGGACCTCAATGACGAAAGGGCATCCTCCAGCACAGGATCAACTGACTATGCCTCGGGACTACCCACCCTGCAAACCGTAACCTAGGTGAGACTCCTAGTTCGGGAGAGGAAGAGGCCACGAATAAGAAATCCTCACCTTGCCTTCTTCAAACGGCTCGCCACCCTGACCCCGTCCAGGCTCAGGCCGCACTTTTGAGCGGCCCCCTTAGCGGCTTTCGTCTTCGATTTGGTCGGGTCAACCTCGACCAAACCAATCAGAGGGGAATGTCCTGAGGTGGAAGCTGGACATGCCATCAGGGGCAGGGTCGGAGGAATAGCCCGAGACGGAGTCGGAAGAGCCGACGTCGATGGAGTATTAGGGGGTGGCCTTGTGATGACTGAGCTGCTCTCACCAGCAAGCTTTAGCCGCGGGACCAAGTCACCAAGGATCATGACATCATCTTCCTCCTCGACCGGCGCCCCCACGCTCTTCGCCTCTGGGTCGAGCATGCCTCGACCCACACACTACAAAAAACCCCGGTATCACCCGAGAGGAAAAAGAAGAACCTACAATAAACACTTTGAAAGAGCACTCACTGACAAGACTTCTCTCCTATCCTTTGCACTCATCTCCGAGATCGGTGAGGGCACGTTGGTACGCCCCTGAGGAGGACCCGACACAAAAAGTAAGTTCATCTAGTGGAGAACTTCCAAATCCATGAGAACTACACATGGAAGGTAGTCTGGAGGTGAGGAAGATAGATCCCTAGTATGAATATTAAAACAACTAGGGGGTTACCTTTCTCACTGTCCCAGCATGGGTCCGCTTCGGTTGAATACTCCCAGGCGTTGAATATCCTCAAGTGCAAGGGGCTCAAGCGCCATCTGATGAAGTCCTCAAAAACGTCCCAAGCCGTCAGTCCTCACGTCTTGAGAATGGCTATCTCGGAGATGAAAGTCTGAAGCCACGTGGTCGAAGGAGGCATCTCCAACTTAGGCCGAAGTCTCATATGGTGCGAGCCCCCAATAGTTGATCTTCCCGGGTGGAGGCGGCTGGCAGTAAAACCACCTCTTCTTCTACCCCGCCGTGAGTTCTTCTTGGTGAAATCAAGGTACTCCTTCACCCTGTCATCCCGAAGTCGGAAGACCACGCCTCCAACGACTTCGTTCGGTCATTTCTTCAAAAGGTAGAAGTGCCTAAAGAGGTCGAGGTGGGGATGCATGCCAAGATATGCCTCTCACAGATGTACGAAGACGCTCAACATCAAAATCGAATTAGAATTGAGATGTGGGATGAGCTCAATCCTGTAGAATTGGAGCACGACGAAGAAGAAGCTTGACGGGGGAAGTGAAAGTCGCATCGAAAAAAGTATGTGAACACCACCTTCCAGTTGGTGTCCGGGCTAGGGATGTCCTGACCTTCAGCTGGCATACAAGCAACCAGGGCACGAGAAGGGATCAATTCCAGGTCCTCCATCTTGTCCAGGAACTCGTTGTTCACCTCTGATGCCTTCCACTTTGGCATTACTTGCTGGTGGCTACCTTCGGAGGCGGTGGTGCACTTCTCATCAATCTTATCTTTCTTACCCATGGCTTGACCCGTAATGGGGTTGAAAATGCTAGAGAGAGGAAGAAGACAAAGTTGGCTAGGGGACTGCAAAGGTCTCAAGTGATGTACTAATAGGGGAGTAGGAAGGCGTGACATTTACCAAGCACCCGAGGTCCTTTATAGAACTGAGTTCAACAACTCCCAACTAGCCTTGTGACAGTTCCGGGTGCTACTCAAGCCCAAGATCTCTACCGCCATGTCCTGTCGCATTTAATGCGGGCAGTAATATCATCGCATGCGAGAATGGTTAGCACTAGGATCTAGTAATGGCAAGCGCACGACTTCGACAAACGCACTGTGACTTCCTTACGTCAACACAACAGTTGCCAAAAGGGGGAGATTCTTTCACCACTACGCATAACATCCGCTGCAATGGTTCAAAATTTTGGTAAACCCGCCAGATGAAAAGACACGCATCCACGATCTACAGATTGAGGTCAACATAAGATCAATATAAGACTCACAAGATGTAGGGTTATTATCCTGAGGGAGGCTAAAACCTGTATAAAATCTCTTGTCATCCACAGAGGCGACGTGGTACCAGGAGTCCCTACCCCTACTCTTCTTCTCACCATGTATTACGTAGGATCGACGGTTTACCGATCGTTAACAGCAAGAATCCGAGGGTCCTAAAAAGATGTGAGAGGATAGTGATAGAGCAATAATCCCTTGTACTCTTTTGAGGTCGTGCTTAAATAATTCGTAGTCGACTTCACCAAATCTTTTCTCTTTGTTAGTGATTGTTCGTGTTGTTATTTTTGTACTCTCTACAGGGTCATCGATTTCGTCTTGATCCATGCATGCTTATGTCGTGTCTCACAAACTCTGATCGGATCCAGGGGTTGCTGCGCATAAGAAGCAGTATCAGATATAACAATTGGTATCATAGTCAAGGCCAGATTAATCAGATTTGAAAGAAGCTCGGTTAGGCATTAGGTGGCACGTAATCAAGAGCGATGTCAACGATGTGGAATCAAGTAAATAAACTTGGGGGGGTGGAAATTTTAGCGTGTAGCAATGTGCAATGAAGGATGTTCTTGTCCAACAAGGGCTAATCGATGCTCTTAAAGGGGAAAAACTGGCTTAGACATTTGATGAAGAATGGAGGGTGATGGAGTTGAAAGTTGCCCACACAATCCGCCTATATCTCTCCCACGAGGTAAAGTATACGGTGATCAAGGAGAATTCTCCAAAAAAATTATGGAGTGACCTAGAAGAATTGTACATGACAAAGTCGCCGACAAACTGGTGGGTGCTAAAGTAGCAACTGTTCAGGCTGCGCATGGAGGAAGGCACATGGTTTGTCGACCATATCAACATTTTCAATAAGCTTGTCATGTAGCTGACTAGTGTGGATGATAAAATCGAGGAGAATGATAAGGTCTTCCTATTAGCTTCCTCTCTACAACCATCGTGGAAGTAGTTGGTGATGAATATTCACATTGGGAAAAACACTCTCAACTTCAGTGAGGCAGTTTCATATATATTAAAGCCATCAGAATCTTCATCCTTGGATGGTCAAGCATTGGCTGCCGTAGGTGCTGCAGGCAAAAGCAAAAGTCACGGGAAGAATAAGGGCAAGAATAGGGACAAATGTGTATGCTATCCATGTGATGAGGAAGGTCATATGATAAAGGAATCTCCTATGTTTGAAGCAAACGAGGAGTGCATGCTCAGTGGCAGTAGCGAAAGATGATTTAGACGTACTAGTCGCTAGTCAACCAGGTACTAATCATGGATGGATATTGGATTTGGGTAGTTGCTTCCATATATGTTCTGCGAGAGCGATGTTTGGATCTCTATGCTCGGTGAATGCAATTGTTCAATTAGTGCATTGCAAGGGTATGCAGTCACTTAGGTGGGAATAATTACACTATAGATGTATAACAAAGCACGTCGCACACTAACTGGATTTCAGTATGTTCCCGGCTTGAAGAAGAATCTAATATCTCTGAGGTCACTTGAACTCCGTGGTTGTGAGTTATCACTTCAAGGTGGAGCTAAGCGAGTTACTCACAAAGAGTAGACAATCATGAAAGGTATCTAGGGCAAAGATGGAGACAGATTGTTGGGAAATCTTAAAGGCAGCGCAGTCAATGGAGAGTCTAATACAAATCTTGACTAGGAGAAGGAAACCGTGCCGTGAATGGTAGGTACTTAGATCTCAGCTACAGTTATGTCCAGAACTGCAAAGAGGGTTGCAAACTCTAGAGGAAACCTACCAGGATTCAATGTGAAACCTACTATGATTCAAAGTCCGCCTTACTTTGTCAGAGGCTATGTGGGAACCTATATAAACTCATGTGGGAGTGGCCATAGGAATACAACTCAAGCAATCGAGTGATCCAAGAGCAAGGTGCAAGCAAGAGATGATTAGATGCTAGGTTTTGTTGGCACTAGATTCTTATATAGGCCAAGAATTCAAGAGTCCTAAAAGGTGGGAGAGGGTTGTGAGAGAGTGAAAATTTCTTGTACTCTTGAGGTCATGCTTAAAGAATTCGCGATCGGTTTCCCCAAATCTTTTCTCTTTTGTTGTGATTGTTTGTCGTAGTTATTTTGGCATTCTCTATGAGGCTCATTGGCACCATCTTGATACCATGCCCTCTTGTGTTGTATCTCACACAAACTCTGATTAGATTCAGGGGTTGCTACGCATAAGAAAGCAGTATCCAAATTTGCCCAGAAGTGAGCCCAGATATATATAGTGCCTCTCTTATAATTTTATCATCGTTTTGTATAAAAGAATTAATTCAGAGATGTTATATTTAGAATACAAAAATATATATGCTGTGTAAATCTATTTAAACTCATTATGTGAGAATAATCTCACCACATAGCTGTACGTGAACGGCGTGGGTCTCTACTCTGACGGATATTACAGTACTGCCACACGTGTATGGACCTAAAAAGCTGCCATGTAGTAATAAAATAAGGAGAAACGTGTGACTATGGAGAGTCATGCAGAAAAGCAAGGTTGAAGCAAACTGTGTGTTAACGGTGTGACCGTTCCGAGTGAGGTCTCTTCTACTATTGCTCTGTGCGGGGCTAGAAGCTGAATGGTAGTGACCGATCATCACCGAGGGCCACACGGTCTTGGTGCTATGGCTCCCCAGAAATGCTGGGAAGCAGGGGCATATCCAGTATAGAAGCATTGGTACCAAGGGACACCAATGGATTTTGGTTAAGCAGAGATACCTTTACTCTATAGAAAAAATGACTCCAATTTGCTAGAAGAGAGAGTTCAAATGACACCAATAGCTCCGCCCCCTGCTAGGAAAGGTCGCCCCTCTTTAGAGAGTATGCGTTCAGTGCTGGAAGTAAAAACAATTTGTGGCGAATCGGGAGAATCGAATGACAGGTATCCTTAGTTGATGATAGTATGTAGCACAACAACTAGATGACATAAGCTGGCTCTTTGCCCTATCACATAACGATACAGAGAAGAAAGTAAGAGATAGAGCGAAGAGCTAGACTATGAACAGTTAAATAGAGGTGAAAACACACGTCCATCGCCTTCTGCAGTCCTCGTTCCTCGCAGCCACGCCATGCGTTTCTTCCCTTATGTGATGTCTTATTTGATTTCATCACCAGATAACCCTCTTCTTCAACTGCTATGTGGTTCTTGTTAGTTGTTGTGATATCCTCAAAGAACATCAATCCGGTACAAACCAATCACCAATGCCAAGAGAAAAGTTCTTACTACAACCATGAGAGAAAATATTGTACTATCGTTCTAGGATCAAATAATGTTCCCTTGCTCCAAAGATTTTCCTTCTCCTCTATTAGTAATGACAAGTTGGCAACAGATTACAAATATACTTTTTTTTTGCGAGGAACAAACAATCAAACATACATTTTTAATCAAGTAATGAAAAAAACGCAAACAATCTTTAGCCTTTGTATCTCAGTGAGCAGTGCACGAACTGCAAAAGGTTCAGCAGGCTAAGACCAGCCATCATCCAGAAAAAATAGTCGAGATGCCCTTCGTTGAGGTTATCCGGGATCCACCCTGGCGCATCCCCACGCGTCGTGGCCCATGCGACTACACCGAGCACGGCAGAGCTGAGATAGCTCCCGGCCGCAATTGCCAGCTGCCCGAGCGCTGCGCCCATGCTCTTCATGGACTCCGGCGACTCATCATAGAAGAACTCGAGAATGCCGATGCTGGTGAACACCTCGGCCGCGCCCAGCACGATGTAGGACGGTGCCTGCCACGTGATGCTCAGTGGCACAACCGCACTCCGCACGGCCAGACCACTGGCCCTCGCTACTGCCAGCCGTCTCGTCTCAACCAACGCCGAGTACACCATGGCAACCATGGACAGCGCGAGGCCAATGCCGAGGCGCTGCAGCTGCGAGAAGCCCCGGTCCCTCCCGGTGGCATGCCGTGCGAGCGGCACTAGCACGATGTCATAGACAGGAATCAAGATAACGACGGTGATGATGTCAAAGGATGCGAGAGAGGCGGGCGGCACGGTTAACGGGCCAACATGGTTGTCCATGACCATGCCCTGCTCGATCAACGTCGACGACATCTGTGCGGTGACCGCGAAGAAGATCAGCAGTGACGCCCAGACAGGGAACATTCGCAGCAGCATTTTCAGCTCCTCGACCTGTGACACAGTGCATAGCCTCCAAGGGCTCATTTGCACCGCCGTGCCTTTCTTGCTGGAAGATGGCAGTACAATAGCGGCCTTGTCAAAGAACCTAGATAAATCCAAAGTGAGTTGTTAGCCAACATTAGGATGTTCAGGTGACATGATACAATATTGACAATATCTTCCACCGTGGTACTTGCAGATTGCTAACTACATTTTTATAGTGCGACGTAAAATTTCGGCCTGTAAGCTAGTCTCTAACATGATTTGCATTTGGTAGCCTTGTAAAATAATCTGAAGATAACATCTTTACATTGTTCAAGTCACAACTTCTTCAGATAATTTTTGCATAGAAAATGCAAGTTGTTTTAACTCACAGCATGTGAACAAATTGTTGTTGGAAAATTTTAATAGTAACTACCTGAATTGACTGGTATGCTCAATCTTGTAATTTGCTTCAGTTGGTGACGACTCATGGAGGGTTGAAATATCATCAGGCAACTTAAGACGGTAATTCCTTACAGCTGCAACAACCACCTGCAAGACCCTTTTCAGAGGACTTCGTCCCAGTTTCTTATACCTGTAAACTCTCCTACCAGTGACAAACACGGTGAGGCCAAATCCCATTAGCACCATTGGGATCGCAAATCCGAACCCCCACCCTATGTTGTCCTGCACCCAGACAAGTACAGTTGCTGACAGTAGGGAGCCGATGTTGATCAAGAAGTAGTACCAGTTGAAGAATGAGCCTTTTGTCACCCGCTCCACCTGGTCGGCACTGTCGAACTGGTCAGCCCCAAGGGCCGAAGTACAGGGCTTGATGCCGCCAGTCCCTAGGGCGACAATATAGAGTCCTAGGTAGACTGCAGCATGTTGAATTTCGTTAGTGTAGGAAGAAGGCAGGAGCAGTGGAAGCGATGCTGATATTGTCATAATGAGCATCCCCTGACAAAAGAGAACTATTCAGAAATATTGGAGATAACACATGATGCAAATTAAACCGACCAGTTAACATTTTGCTTGTCGCACTTACAATAGTGTAAACAGAGAGGAAAGTTACGATTGTCAAGTATCTTCCCCAATATGTGTCGGCCAAGAAGGATCCAATAAGTGGTGTGAAGAAACAAGTGCCAACCCAAGTAGATACACTCCTCGCAGCATCGACATTGCTTTCACGGAGTACATTTGTGAGAAAGGTGACCAAGTTCTTTTGGATCCCAAAGAAACAGATGCCTTCGCTAAATTCAGCACCTAATTCATGTGCAAGAATTTACATGTTAATTTTGGAAGGTCAAAAAGGGATAATAAGGGGCAACAAGAAAATATTTTTGATAGGTTATGTAGATTATTCAGCCGTACCTAAAATGAAGAAGCATGCTCTCCAATTCCCTGTACTCTGCTTAATAGCGGGCTGTTTGTTAATATCAACTGTTCCATCACTTGTATATCGTGAACCTTCATCCTGGAGAATAACACAAAATTCAAATTTGGCTATGCAAATTTTAACTTCGCATATTGCGTAGGTTCGCTAAACAACAAGTAGCTCTCTTTCTTCAAAAAAGAACTCCTTCCTTGGTTTCTTTTAGGAAATAAAATCAAACTGAAGACACATGTTACGTGCCACATGGAGATGCAACATTATGTATTCTAATGGAGAAGTCCATTTACATCCCTCGACTACATGACGAGTCTAGAGAATACTGTCAACTCCAAAGACACACGTAAAATGGACGAATCAGGTCCTACGGTTGGGTTGGTGGGCAGTTTTCAGGTGACGAGTAATCCTAGTTGGCATATAAACTGATTTCGCATACTAGTAAGCACAAAACAACAAACAGAAATAGAAACTAAGTCAGGCCCATTCTCCACCCTGCTCGTCTCTGCCTCCCCCCCTGCATGTCATGAGAGATCGAAATGGCAATCAGCAACCACCACCTTTCATTTGCTTTCCTTGCCCTCAAACATCGGAGCACTGCTCCCTTTCTGGTTCGCTGATTTGGTGCATGCCCGTGCTTGATCTCCCAAATCAGTGATCTTCTTCACATTATCCTCACGTTATGTTGTGTTCCTGGGAATTTTATGCATAGTACCTCGAGCAATTTTGTGTTTCCATGCCTGAGGGTGTCAGAACATGATCTTCTTTGTTAGGAGCTTCACCAGACCAAGATCATTCCGTTTTGTCCTTTCCCACAGTCGTCGTGCTCCGATTCACTTTCACCATCAAGTTCTAGTAGCCATCCATAGTGTGCTCTCTATACTCTCTGTTCTAGAACGATAGGAAGAAGGCCGTGCAGTAATAAGGGAAATGGTGAGAGATTGGAGGATGAGAAAGATTGTTTTTCTTTTTCTCGACAACTGTCATGTGGGGTCTGATGGCAAGTGGAGTAGATTTGGCAAAATTAAAACCAACTATCAAACCAGCCTTTGGATTTGATTTGTCTGGTTTGATAGTTCAGAGGTATAAAGTTAGGGTAGGACTAGGGATCGGACGTCCGTTCCTGGCATTAGATTGGACGTCCGTAGAAATATTTCTGCTATGTGATAAAAATATTTCTTAAAACATATGCAACATATTTTTGAACCAATGCAACATGATGTTTCCATGTAACAAATTTTGTGCGATGGAAACATTTTTTCTATATGACGTAAATATCTCTTCATGCAATGAAACACATCCCGCGAAAAACAAAAATCATACTAAAGACCGTATAACATTTTTCATAAAGTTAACAGTTTTAAAGTTGACAGTGCCTTCTAACTAGAAATGACTCACATGAGGTTTCATAGTAAGGTTATGGAAACATCACCTGTGCAGTTAGGTAATGAATCAATGGCTTCTCCTCATCCGCTGCTTCCATATGAGCCCCAAATCTGTAGTCCCCAACAATATGTGTGGAATTAAAGTAACCCAAATGAGCTAAGAAACTTCCAACAAAATAATTCTCTTTACTACTCCTACTTCTCAAGCACTTCCTATATATGGTTTCTCTAGCGCCATACAGAGAATGATGAATGAATAAAAGATAATAACCCAATAGCCTATACGTTTCTTCATACCTGGATGAGGCACATGGCTTTTCACATTTTAAAATTAAGCATCCATGTCCATCGAGATGGATCCCACCCCACAACTTAGATAGCGGAATTTATCTTAATTTCTTGCAAAGAACAATTCTCGGCTGGCTAGGCAATGAGGAATGATCATATAAATAACAAGAGAATAAGCTGAGTTTCTGTCTTGCTCAATTTATTGGGGAAAATATCTAGTGGAGATGACATTATGGTGAAAACTCCACAGAAACCATGTTTAGAAGTTTTAAAAAGTTCTCCAAAAATACAATATGTTGGGAGAGTGATATTCTATAAACATGTAAAATTTCAAGTTCAAACTCATCCTCGTTTAGGAGGTACGTATAAAGAACAATTTCAACATGAATAGTGATGCTTTCCTGTTCGCCACTATTAATTGCTGAGTTTGAACTTGAAATTTTATATATTTGTATACTGTATTTTTGAGAATTTTTGAAAACTTTTAAACATGATTTCCATGTGGTTTTCACCAGTTTCCACCGGATATTTTCCCAAGAAATTCTAAGTTACACTTATATCGATCTGTATATCAGAACGCAGGAACATGTAAGAGGAGCTAGCTGAGGACTTAATCCCAAGCGATGGAATTATATATCCACTCTCCCACTCAACTGTAGGAAGATATTACATAATAAGGAAAGACTTTCTTTTACTTGTGCACTATTTGCGCATACATCTGTAACAAGATTTCAGTCGTCCTTGTGCAGTAAGGTTGACAACTCACTGATATATAATCTTTCCTTTTCATTTATGAACTCGACTGATATCTAAAACCAAACCGAGCTTAAATATATCTATGCTTCTTTGTTCTTTCTCTCAAAAAAAGTATGCTTCCTTTCTATAGTTCAGCCAGAAGAAAACGACCTTACCGTTCGAAAGAACAACTACTATGTTTCACGTAGTTTCATTTACTGGAATTTTTTGTCGAGAAATGTTCAATGATTAGCTCAGCTACCAAAAAGAGGAAGTGTTCCTGTCCAAATCAATAGGAGCCGAGCTAAAGAAATTTCAACGTAATATGCATACATCTAATACAATCTTACGGGAGAGTATATGTAATTTAGAACAAACTGCACAAGAACTCCGGAGAGAGAGAGAGAGGGAGGGAGGGAGGGAGGGAGGGAGGGAGAGAGAGGGGGAGGGGGAGGGAGGGAGGGAGAGGGAGGGAGGCAGGCAGAGAGAGACCTGAGGAGGAGCGAGCTGTTGATGGAGCAGAGGAGGTTCTCCTCCAAGACTGAAATGGTAGCTGGAGAGATTGTGCGGTTCCGTTGGTGTCGGAGCTACCAATGATGCAGTTTCTGAGTTTTTCTTTGTTTCTTTTCAAGGTTAATACCCCTACAATGTATTATTGATGATATTAAACATCGTTTTGTACAGGTGGTATTACACACTTTTGGCCCCCGTTCTAGCTAAGTTAACAAGGTTGCCATTCTTAATACAAGGCTGAGACAAGGACACGTGCACACACACAGACGTGTCTCAGCTACCACCGATATATGAAGCTTGGGTAGGTAGGCTCCCATGGCAGGCTTGGATGAACCGTTGAGGACGAAGCGCTTGGCCGCAGAACGTGAACCGTTATGACGGCAGCGCCTTCTTTGATGTATCCGTGGAATCCGATGGAGGCTTTGCTCACCGGACCGCCAAACCGGCGTACGACCTCCTCAATAAGTGTTGAGACCAGAGGCACACGAATATTTACCCACGAACTAGCAATCATAGCAGTGGAGACGACACGAGCGTTTGTTAACGGATCCAGTCAACACGTCTAGATTTTCAGGAGCCATTCTAAGCCTTACATATTATTAATCTTTTTTAACAGAAGGGAATTCATTCCTGATTGATCATTAACGAAAAATCAAACATTATAAAAGCCAGGCCACATAGGTTTTGACATAAATATCCTACTTATAACTCCAAGACAATAGCAAAAGAAAATCGGACCCTACTGACCTACAACATTGAAAACGTCAGAACCATATAGGCGCCCTTAAAGTGGTCATTAGTGTGCTGGATACTTGTAGAATCGCCTCGCGTGCCCGGGTTTCTTCAAAGGTGTAGATAAAAAGATGATACTAGCATGACCAATTAACAGGTATTTATGTTGACCCAAGTGTTAAGAGAGCTGAATGTTAATTGATATTTGATCTCTCGGGTCCAGCCTCAAGGAGAGTGATTTGTATGCACTCAAGGCCGTAGGGGCACTACTACAAAAAAGGTCATCCACTATATCTTATCACTGACGGGCAGGAAAAAGTCCGTCAGGTTTCTTACCTATTACTGACGGGTAGCCGGACACACGTCAGTGGTGACTCTATCAGATGTTCCATTTCAGAGGAGAAAAATCAGCACTGACGGGCACAAAAGTCGGCCCGTTAGTAATGACTTCAGTAGAAACACGAGATTTCACGAAAAGTCATCACTGACGGGTTTGAAGTTATACCCGTCAAAGATGTCAAGAATATCAGTGACGGGCAAAAAGTCGGCCCGTCAGTAATGACTTCAGCAAAAACACGAATTTACACAAAAAGTCATCACTGACGGGTATTAAGATAGACCCGTCAGAGTTGTCGAGAATATCACTGACGGGCAAAAAGTCGGCCCGTCAGTAATGACTTCAGCAGAAACACGAGATTTCACGAAAAGTCATCACTGACGGGCATGAAGTTAGACCCGTCAGAGATGTCAAAAATATCAGTGACGGGCAAAAAGTCTGCCCGTCAGTGATGTGAATCCCGCCAACTCAGAAATTTCAAAACCCGAAATTTTTCACTCATCACTGACGGGTTAAAAAGTTAACCCGTCAGTGATGTGAATCCCGCCCAACTCCGAAATTTCAAAACCCGAAATTTTAGAATCCTGCCAGGTATATAATTCACCTCAGTGCAGCGCACTCCACTTAATTCCACTTAAATCCAGATCCATATTTTTCTCCATCTCCCTTCCACCCTCCTCCTCTCCTTCCTCAAGCAACCTCCTCAAGCATCCCACCGTCGGATCCTCATGCCCACTACCGGCCCCTTCTCCTCTCCAACTCCGTGGAGTCACGGTGAGCACCCTCCTCTCCTCCCTTCCACCCTTCTCTTCCTTCTCATCCTTCTACTAGTGCCTAAATTTTTTATTTTTTTAATTTTTTCTTGTATTTTTTTATAGCAGCTCTATTCCCTCACGGTTCGGAATCTACAAAAATTACTGCATTTGGAGCTCGGGAAAAAGTTTAACGGAGGGAACGGAGGGTTCGGTAGGGAGATTATTCGTTCGGAGGATTCGGTAGGCCGAATTTGGAGTGAAATTTTTTTATTTTTAAAATTTTTTCTCGTATTTTTTTCTAGCGGCTCTACTCCCGCATGGTTCAGAATATGCAAAGATTACTGCATTTGGAGCTCGGGAAGAAGTTCAACGGAGGGTCGAAAGAGGCGATGTTTCGTTCGGAGGGGCAAAAGTCAGTCTTAGAGGGCGAATTTGGAGGTGAAAAAATGTATAGGTCTAAAGACGAGTAGATTTTTCAGATACGCCTCGTCGATACGGTCATTTTGAGTGGTCGTGGACCCAAAACGGACACCGTATGCAAAAGTTACAGCCGTTTTAGTGAAACCCTATACGGCGGTGCCCGAGTAGGGCTTTTTTTTGCGCCTCTGAAAATGTCATCACTGACGGGTAAAATATTTAACCCGTCAGTGATGACCTTTATCAGTGACGGGCAAAATTTCTACCTATCACTGATAACTAATTCATCACTGACGGAAAAAATTTCTACCCGTCACTGATGACTTTTCTTTGCGCATCTGAAAAAGTCATCAATGGCCCGTCAGTGATGACTTGTGTTACCACTGACGAGTGATTGCTGACGGGCCAAAAACCCGTCACTGATGTGGGTTTTTGGCCCGTCAGTGTTGACATTTTCTGTAGTAGTGGTGCACTCGTGCACCAGGTGCTTAATTCATCATTCGGGAAGTTATGAAAAATCTAAAATAATTTAACGACATTTTCGCAACGTGCATCTTCCGTGCTATAAGTTTGACGCAAGAAACAAAAAGAGACAAGTTCAACTCTGAATAGTAATAAATAGCACCATAGCACTGTTCATTTCCGATTTCTACTATTCACAACTGAATTTGTATTTTATATTTCTTGTTGTGTGGATCAAATTTTAATCTGAATTTTTGTCTCACGGCAGATGCATGTTGTGCGGATCTTGTGAATTTTTTTATAAAAAAATTCATGACATTCTAAATGGTCAATTAAAGATCCAATGCACGAGTGCAACCTAAGACCCCTTGTGCACCCCAAGTTGTGCCCCTCCCCCCCCGAAAATTCATGTCTGCGATAATTCTACGAAGCAAAAGCCATAAGTGGATTGTAGATTTTCACCGGCACATATGTCGAAACCTCTAGCTGTCTAAGGTGAGTGCCAAAAGATTTAACAAATAAACATTTAAAACCCAACTCCAAAATTGACTCATCTCGGTCTTTTCAGAAGCAAGCAAGGCACAACCCAACATAAATTTGGGCCAATTTTACCAAATTAATCTTCTTCAAAGAAATACAAGGTAACTGTACTGAACAATCAAATACTAAAAAACAAAACTATGGTAGCTTGGCAAAAAGCCTATAGGATATAAGATTTAAGAAACCATCCGTTGTCCGGCGAGGTCTGGACAAAAAAATCGAGAGGTTTCCTAGCTAGGGATATTGGGGATGAAAAGCGTGGCTCCAATCCGTTGTGCGGACATCGCCATCATGGTCGAGAGGCCACCTAGCTAGGATGTTGTAGTACCCCAACCTGTTAATGTAGAGACCCATGTGGCCCATGTGTAATTATGTGGTAGGATTAGTCTTATATAAAGAATTTAGGTAGAGTTGGTCTAGCATATATTTCCTTTGTGTTCTAAACTTAGCACCTCCGAGTTAACCCTTTGAGTCGAAGCGAAAAAATTGTAAAAGAGGTGCTATGTATACATGGGTCTGCCACATAGGTGGGCTAGGTATTAAGCGAGTTTGGGCCTGGTTGTTACCGGTCGTATCAAAGCGAATCCTCGCTGCATGGGTTGCGTGTGCGTGTGGGCCGCGAAGGGCAGACGAGATGAGATGCATAACAGGAGAGAACCTCCAACAGTTTTCTGACGCAGCAGACAAACCATTGTAGTGCAGTTCCCTTAGCATTTCAAGCTCTCCCTTGGCACAGAGGTATACCTGAGTCATAGAGCGGTTGCTCACCTGTGACACAGCTGTGCCACACAGGTAACTATGGCTCTAGGGTTTAGGAAATTAGCACAGCAGTGTACTAGCACAACCTAGTTTTACACTTGTGCAAAACTGTGTTACAGGGCCACTGACCTCAAGGCATCAGTGCCACTGTCCAATACTCTGAGCATTGAACATAAGAACTTCCAAAAGTAATTGCAACTTCATCCCTCTTGGTAGTACCGGTGTTTCCTAAGAACTTAAGAAAACTAGCAAATCTAGACTTCAGCTTCCACCAACTGTAGTTAAGGCTCGTGACGCATCAAACAACCACCACCTTGCTTGCAACTCCTAACACAACACCGGCTTCTTCACAGCTGT
Organism: Stipa capillata; assembly: GCA_019208055.1. Taxonomy (NCBI): domain Eukaryota; kingdom Viridiplantae; phylum Streptophyta; class Magnoliopsida; order Poales; family Poaceae; genus Stipa; species Stipa capillata. The sequence continues at coordinate 177,358 of JAGXJF010005835.1, read as the reverse complement.
GGCACAGTTGCCTAGCACATCTATCTCCTTGTCTTCAGAAAACACCTTTGTAGTTTTAGTGGTCATCCTTTCATAGATGAAACATCTTCCTGGAACCTAATCTTCCTGCTTACACTCAATGTAAATATTAGATCCCAGTTTGGGTTGCCATTAGCCATCAAAACCATTTAGGGGCCTAGATGCTCTTTCAGAGGGAACGCGTCTTTTGGGTAGGCTTTGTTGAGGTCGGTGAAGTCCATACATATGCGCCACTTTTTGTTTGCTTTCTGAACCATGACCAGTAGCCACTCGGGGTGATCAACCTCTTGGATGAAGCCTGCCTTCAAGAGCTTCTCAATTTCTACCTTGATGGCTTCTTTTCTGTCAGGAGCGAACAACCAATTTTTTTGTTTTACCAGCTTTGCGTCAGGGCGGACCGCTAGCCAGTGCTCGATCACCTCCCTAGGGATTCTAGGCATGTCAGATGGTTGCCACACGAATACGTTTGCGTTTGCCTGGAGGAAGGTGATGAGCCTGAGTTCCGATTTAGGGTCTAGGTTGGACTATCCAGATGCACTTGGATGGCTCCTCTAGATCTAGGGGAACTGTCTTTACCTCGCTGTGAGTTCTTACGGCTACTTTAGGCCTCGAGCGTTTGATGTCCTTGTCGGCTGATCCGTTAGATCTAGACTTCGCTTATCGCTGTGCAAGCCTATTTCTGGGCAGCCGTGGATTATGATAACACCCTTCGAGCCTGGAATCTTCACGCACTGATAAGTATAGTGTGCAGCAGCCAAGAATTTTGCGAGGGTCGATCTCCCTAAGATAGCATTGTATGCTATCTTGAAATCGACCACGTCAAATAGAACCTTTTTTGTTCAAAAATTTTTGGGTTTGCGAAAAGTGACAGGGAGTGTAATCTGTCCGATGGGAGTAGCCAAGGACCTAGGCATGATGCCATGAAAGGCCTATGTCACGGGTTTGATGGTTGAGCGAGGAATTTGCATTGAGTCAAGTGCATTGGTGAAGAGGACATTCAAAGAGCTTCCTCCATCCAGAAGTACTGAGGAAACCTTTCAGTTGTTGATGGTGGGTTCAACCATGATGGGGAACCGTCCTGGTCTGACATAGTTCTCGGAGCAGTCGACTTGATCAAAAGAGATACTGATATCCGACCACTTGATCGTCTGACGAGTCGGAGGTATTGTAGCGAGAACTTCTTGAGCTACTGTCTATAATTGCCTCTTGGACTCGTAGGACGCTGAGCCCCCGAACATGTGGTCTACTCTTCACTGCTCACTCAGGTAGGGCACCTGGTCGGAGTTGTTGCTGAAACTGGTTCCTCTGCTTTGACTTGCGACCTGAGGTCCCTTTCCTTTAAATTTCTCAGCCTCTCCTTGGACATATTTCTTGAAGACTCAGCACTAATGAAGATCGTGCTTATCGGTCTGTGGAAGTCACACCAAATCTTGCCGGTCTGCTCCGTCTTGGCTTGAGGCTTGCCTTTGTTCCGTGGTGGGCCAAAATGCTTGTTGGGGAAGTTCCCATCACCTCTCTCGTTCTTTGCCTCTTTTCACAATCTTCCTTGGAGGCCTTCTTTTTGTGCTTACTCTTTGGGGAGTTGTCGTGGTGTCCTAGCTGAGGGCACTCGGTGCCTTGGTCCTACTCATTAATGAATTGGAGAGCTTCTTCGACACTGGCCACCTTATCGGTGAGTACCATAAGCTCCTTCATTGTCTTCGGGATAGACATGGCAACTTCCTCCAAGTACCTCTGGTTCCTGCAACCTCAAACAAAAGCTTGAATAACTTCATGATTGGTTACCTTGGGTATGGTGTTACGGACGTTGCCAAACCGTCTAGTGTACTCACGTATGGTTTCTCCTTTTTCTTGGAAGACTCAGAAGAGGTCATCGAGTTTCCTGGGACATACGTATGTGCCCTAGAAGTTTCCCTCGAAGCGGCTGCAAACTTGTTCCCATGAGTGGATTGATTCAGGCTGTAGATTGGTCAACTAGGTCTGAGCCGGTCATTTAAGAGAAGTCGGGAGGTAATTGGCCATAACCTTCTCATTCCCTTCTGCGGCCTCAATGGCTGTCGTGTAGATCTGTAGGAACTCAGCAGGATCGGTTGTACCGTCTTACTTCTTGACCAATCCTGGCTCGAATCGAGAAGGCTAGCAGACCCTTCTTACTTCCGTGGAAAAAGCTTGGCAATCGTGGATGGCTCCACAAATTGTTCTGCTACTCGGAGTTGGAGACCGTCCTCGATCTTGGTCTTGATACTTAGAAGTATGGTAATGTTGGGGAACGCGCTACGCAAAACAAAATTTTTCGCGCACGAACCAAACCAAGAAACACTATCGAGGTGTAGGTAACGATATCATACCTTCGACGATCACGTCAATGCAGCGGAAAAGTTGACCGATGTCGATGAAGTCCGCAGACTCCCGCAGCTAGGTTATACCTCCCAGCCGCGAGAGCGATCTCCTCGTGAATAGTTCGCCCGATCAAACGCCGAAGTATACGACGTCTCCGAGGTATCCACGCGTATCACTGATGGCCAGGCGATGCTGGACACCGTAATACCGAGTGGGCCCAGAGTGTATCTCTCCATTGCCGGATGGGCAAATCCCAGTCTTGACATATCTAGAACCACGATATACTTTCTGGTGTACCTGGAAGTCACCTTTATAATTACCCAGTTACGGCGTAACGTTTGACGACCCCAAAGCAACCATCCGGTATCCGGGTCTATGATATTCTCATGGTCTAAGGACGCAAGTAAACGTTAACACATCATGAGAAGATACTGACAACATATTGACGAAGTGATCTCGCAGTATCTCATAAGGGGTCTATCCAACACCATTGTTACCCTGACAATGTGTTCCCATTATTGCCGGCATCCTTGTTACATTAACAATGCCCATGATCAGGAAAACAAGATCATCAACAATACATGAGCTAGTCCAGAGGCCTGACTAGGGATCTGAATGGTGTTTATTATTCCACACATGCAATTAGGTTTTCCTCTGAATCTCATATTCAAGAACCAATGCAATTTTAGCATAGAACATAAACTTAATCATGAACATGAAAATAGAATAATAACAACTTTATTATTGCCTCTAGGGCATATTTCCAACAGGTAACTAGGAGACCAGTTTGGAGGAGTTCTAGAGCCTTTCTCTCGCCCCAAGTATTCGCACATGTCACCTAGTGGGTGATTTGGGATGGGTGTATTTCTGTGGTGACACAGTGGCTCGTCTTCATGGGGAGATTGTCCCTAGTGAGACCCCTTTTCACGGTTGGCATCTTCATGAGAAGCGTTAGAATGGTTGTTCCTTCTCGCGGAACTGTGTTCGGCAACCGCGTGATGTGAGGACTCGGTGTGTTCTCGAGCTTGGAGGATACCATTTTCCATGTCAATCAGCCATTGCTTCCCTACTGGGGAGGTGAGATCCATCGTAGGGGGTTGTTTGAGTCATTGTCGGACCACTAAAAGGTGTTTAGTGTCCCTTGAACTTAAGAGATCCTCATCTCTTGGTATCGGAGTTCCTACTCAACCGTTAGGATCGTCTGCTTGAGAAGCCCTAGGGTCAGCAGGAGGAATCATGGTGCCTAGGGGAAGGTTGTCTCTTGCACTGTCATGTTGAGATCTATTCTCGATCACAAAGACTTCTTGTGGATATTGTCCCCCGAAAGTAGAATCTAGATCCATCATGGATCTATCTTCAGAGATGACCTTCAGAAAGCTTCGTCGGTCATCTGGGTGGTCAGAACATGTGGGTGATAACCCGGACATAGGGCTTGCACTGCTCATGGGGTTATCCTGATGATCATGGGATTCCAATTCGACCCCGTAAGCTCTGGCATACTCATCCATCAATTGATCAACAACTTTGTGAGACTCGTCGTCAGATAAGAGATTGTCGAGATCTACTCGGTCATTCATCGGCTCCTGATCAGTCAGAGGGGTGAAGTTGTCGTAGAACCCCTCGTTCGAGAACCTGATTCTTGCCACTGCTTGTGGTGAAGACACCAATGGTGACTTGCTAGAATCAGCAGCCACGATTCCCACAATTGGCTCCATCTATCGACGATTGGTAAACCGCCGATCTTCCTTAATACATGGAGAAAAGAGAGAAGGGGATTGTATCCGGAAGCTGATCACAAATTGGGCCACTAGCTACAAGGTTTATACAGGTTCAGGCCTCCCTTAGGACAATAACTGTAACATCTTTGATTTTTTATGGGCTTGAAATTTTTTTAAAAAGAGAAGAGGTTGTGCAACTATGTAATATACCTATATGTATTTTATTGGATTTTATTTCAAATTAATTCAAGGCTTTGAATTAATTTGAGAGCAATAAGTGTGTTTTTGAATTTTAAAATGAACATCTTTTAAAAATTTGCCCCAAAAGTATTTTTGTTGAGTTCCCCATGCTCAATTTGATTTATCGGAATTTTCTGAGAATTTTTAGATGCATTTATAAAGGGCCTTTTGGATTTTCTGGATTTAATTTAATTTGAAAATATTTTTTTAAGCCTCCTGGGCCAAAAGGCCCATCTTCCTCCATTCTTGGGCCGCCCGCCCCGCCGGCCCGCTTGTCCCGCCAGCCCGCCGGTCTGCCTCGGCCTGCTCCCTCCTCCGCCGCCTGGCCCACCCGGCCTCCCGCCTTGGGCCGGCCTGCCCTAGCCTACCAGGCTAGCCGAGCCGCCCGCCTAGGCCGACTGCCAGGCCAGCCCAGCAGGCCAAGCCAGGCCACCGCCTCTTGCTCCCCTTGGGCGGCGCCTTGGGCCAGCCAGGCCTGCCCAGCAGGCCGGCGCCTGGGCTGCTGCATGCCGGCCACGGCTACAGCTCGGCTGCCATCTCGCGTGAGCGTGCGCACGCCGTGCGTAACACACGCACGCGTAGCGCCGCCGCCGGCCGTTTTGGATTTTAATTCCGGTAATTTTTCTTCCCCTTTAATCCGGCTGTTAATTGCTATTAATTAGTGCAGTGCCCTTTCCTCTCCACTCCATTTCTCCTATAAAAAGCCCCTCCTCCCATGCATTTTTCCCCTTTGTTTTTTCACCCAAATTTTCTTCTCCACCTCCTCTTTTCTTCTCCAACTTCAGCGACCACTCCGGCGAGGAATTCCGGCGACCACGACGCACCCCACACCAAGGCGCTGCTACTAGGAGCTTCCCCACGTCGTCGCACATCTTCTACTGCAAGCAAACATGAGCTTCTTCCACTACATCAACCGTACCACGCCTTCTTCCTCAACTCCGGCTAACTCCTTCTCTCCTCCGTTTCTTCACCCTCGGTGAGTCCTCTCCAATCCCTTTCCATGGTAGTCTCCAACAACCCATGGAACAAATCCCCTCAACCAATTTCGCCTATAAATCACCCATCTTGTGCAACCAATTTTGTTCCATTATCAATTGCTCTCTGCTACAGTGCGTGCTACAGTAGCTTGCATGAACAGTAAACCTCCATGTACAGTAGCGCTTATGCACACCCCTCCGTCCAATATTTTGAATCCACCTAGTCTATATCCGATCTTTGATCTCAGTAGCAAAATGGAACCTTTAGAACCCCACGAGTCCAATGGTGCGACCGGATTTTTAATCCCTAGATTTTAAATTATATTCGAATTTAGATGAAATTCGACCAAATTTTGGGATAACTTGGTGCTGGTTGATTATTTTGAAGTCATTCTTTTCCTGTAGATTACTAGTACGCTAAGAAGTACTTCTGTAAATTTTCATAATTTTTGGACTTGTCTAGAATTTCCTAGAATTAAAATAAGCTTTATTTTAATTATTAAAAATAGAAATGCTCTTTGTTATTTATATCCAATTTTTACCTAGGATCAGAGAACCTCAGAACTAATTTTCCATGAAAACCAAAACATTTTTCCTGCAATGGTTTGAGCTATAAAAATCAGGATGTGCTCTAGGTTGATTTAAAATGTCATTTATAAATCTGTTTTAGCTATTAAAAATTCATGTCAAGTACCCAATAAATCATGTTATGTTATATAAATGATGTCAAGTCATGAGAACCCTTTTTGGATAATTTATTAGTATTATACCATGTTTTTAGTGTAGTCTTCATGCTTAGAATAATAGTTTTAGTTATTTAAAATACATTTACAGTACACTTTTAAACATGAAATGTCTCTGGAATTGGTATTATATCATGTTAACCCATTTGCATAATTTATTGATGTTAATTATTATTTTCTACATAATTGTTACACTAGAAATGCTAGCAATCGCCTTAATAAATTAATGTTTAGATTTAATATTATCATTAAATCATTTTGGTACTGTTCTGGTACTGTTGTTACACTCTAAGTTGATCCATGCTTAATTAGTTCATGCTAATGGTAGGAAATAGCTTTGTGATTAATTTCTAGTCATTAAAATAATAGAAAAGCATGTGTAAATATGGTTATATGTTATTAATATATTTTTACTATTAATTAACCATTATAAATGTTTAGGATTCACCTAAATATTTATTTGTGGATAATTGTGAATTGTTATACCTTTTTATCATGATTACTAGCATGTTAAGGTGTATGTTGTGTGTGTATATATAAGAATATCTATTCTAATATCCGGAATGGGATATATATATTATGTTATATATATACTATATGTAAATATGGTTATGGCCAATCCTAGAAGACCTATTCTATCTTCGTCGCGATGACGCTATCGCGCCATCGTTCCATTCCACCCGTATCTTACCTTCGTCGTGCTTCTCTCTCGTGTTGCTTTTCGGAATGCTTTATTGGAGTCCGTATTTATTGCTTTGCTCGTTGCGTTGCGACGATAGGGAGTGAAGAGACCGACCCGGTGACCGAAGCAGCTGAAGAAGGAGAGTACTACCACGAAGGCATGCCCCTTTTCTTGATCATATTTGATCCTATATTTTTGAAGTCATTATATTTTGTCATTTACAAACATGCATGCTGTTTTAATCCAGTAGCTAGCGTGTCGATTGACACACCTTTACCTTTTCCGCTTGTCGCCCTGATTACTTGATACTCTGAGTAGATTAATAGGTTTTATTCTAAATAGAGTAGAGAAATGCTTAGCCATGCTTAAATATATCTTTAGGTTGTATTGATTTGCCTCTACGGAGGAATGAATTTTGGATCGATGATCCTTATTGAAACTTGTTGAGCTCGCTAAGCTAGGGCCAGATGCCCGATGATTCTCTCTCTCTATTCTGCCTATTCTACTCTGGGTGAAACTTACCATCTAAAAGGTGCGGGCGACAGCTGGATCATGTGATGAAGGAGCAACGGTCGTTCTTCTTATCGAATAAGGCCGAAGTCATGAACCCGAGAATCATGACAATAGTACAACCACATGCTATATGGGCACTGGCTTGGTCAAGTAGGTTAGTCAGCCTTTGGTGCCGATGTTGCCGTACCACAGAAGGGGTGGACGTGGCTACTAGGACCCTCGGCACAGATGGGGGGACCGGAGTGCGGGGATGTACTCTCGACTCCGAGCCAAACCCGGTGGGCATGTCACACCTTAGGGGGATCTAGCTAAAAGACCTCGTCACAATCTCCCTGCCGGTACACCGATGGGTGTGTATTATGCTGGCGACAGTCAGTGGCAACAAGATGAGATTGTGTCATGTGGGTAAAGTATACAAACTCTGCAGAGTAATAACTAATCGATTAGCCGTGTCCACGGTTATGGATAGCACATGACTCATTCTTGATTAAAAGGACCTATCCCTCTCCCCTTTGCTACTTCCCTCTACCCCTTTGCTGGTGAAACCTATGGTCGAGCTAAGGCGGGAGTTCCTTGCTCGAATGTGTTGGTCGTGGACCACACCTGTTGAAAAACACCCCTGATAATAAAATTGATTTGCATCAAAATAATGCCTTCGAATCTATCCTAATATTTTAATTTAAAGTTTGCTTTACACAACTAAGCCATAAAGCCTTCCTTTGAAGCCTTGCATGTAGTATGGTAGGACCATCTGCCGCCAGGTGGCTTGCTGAGTACGCGAAGTACTCATCGTGCATGTTTTGTTATGGTGGTGTGCAGAGGAGTATGCTGAAGAAGGTGCTGATGAAGACTTCTTCTATGATGATTCCAAAGAATAGGTCGCGTGGCTTCCGTCAATTGCCTGTGGCACGGATGGAGCCGCTTCGCTTTTATTTCTGCTGTTTCCTCTGATGTAATAATGTCGTTAAGACATGGAACTTTGTAAGCCATGTGGCATATCGTACTCAAATTAAGTTTTAATTTTGAATGCATGCAATGTTATTCATTTCACCTGTGTACCGTCAGCATGATCCTGGACTGACGAGGATGTATACAGGGGGGTCTAGTAGTTGAAACTAGACTCCCACAATAACCCTACGTCCTGTTGGCTTATATTGATCTGGAGATAGAGTACAAGGGAGTGCATCTAGTCCTAGATGAGATCTACAACTAGTCGGACGTGGTTGTCAAGGATGATCTTCCCTTCTACTTGCTTGGAAGTCGTCAGGGTAATCTTCTGGCTTCAATTTGTTGTAGGCTTGAATAATCTAAAGCAGCTTGTTCTCTCCGAAGGCTCTCGGAATCCTTTTATATAGAGGTATACCATATGGTAAGAGATATCGACTCGTCCCCGCGTAGGATTCCATCTTCCTTAAACGTCGGGATTGACTACCTAGTTTAAGGAGTCCCGGATACCTACGGATGGTTTCCTTATCGACCTAGAGTCCTTCTCCGAGGTACATGTCTTCCCGGGTAGTTAGGATACTCTCAAGTCTTTGTATATTCGTATACAGATACCGTCATCATATATAGTAGTTGTACACTACTCATCGTCAAGATCTATGATAAATAACCATGGGTACCCTTGAGGGATTGAAAAAGGAGGCATAAAATAGGAAAAATGGCACATAAGGCATCTTGGGACATGGTCTGTCACTCGAAAAATAAAGGGGGACTAGGGATTCTTAATCTCACGCACCAGAATGATGGGCCGCGTCGTAAGCATCTACAGAAATTCTACAGCCGTCACGATATTCCATGGGTAAAGCTAATTTGGTCAACTTGTTATGGCAATCGCACCCCACATGCGGAGTGCTTCTGTGGCTCGTTCTGGTGGTAGGATGTTATGGAGTTATCTACAAGTTCCGAGCTATTGCACGTTGCTCTCCAAGTGACAGATCGTTTGCTCTTCTGGCCACATGTTTTCTCCTTTACCCATAATATGTAGTTATCTTTCTTGGAATACAAAGCTACTCAAGATAAATACACACTATTTCATATACCCCTATCTCCATAGGCCTTCAATGAGTTTCAGTGCCGGGAAGACAGTCCTTGACACCTACCCTTGGTATAGCTCTCCCGCTGATACATGGTCTTATATATGGGGTAACTCCACGTTTACTTCCTCGTGATACTATAGTTACGTCTTCCGGGATCATCTGCCCACTCGACCTTATCACCTCATTTGGAAGAGTAAGTGCATGCTCAGAGTTAAGGTGTTTGCATGGTACGTTGTTGATGAGTGATCGCATCAATACAACGGATATGCTTCGTTGCTGGAATTGCAATGCTTCGAGCGTGATTACTTGTGCTCTATGCCCTACGACTCTTACTGAAACTTGGCAGCATCTCTCCTTCACATGTACCTTCAGTGCACGCTGCTGGACCTCTCTCCAAATTCAGTAGCCTACGGGCGGCTTTCAGGGCGACATCATCTCGAAGCCGCGTCGTGCTTTTGGGCGCCCTTTTTTCGCTGGAGTAGTCATGCTTGCCTGCTGGCAAATTTGGAAGCAACGTAATGGCAAAATCTTTCGTGTGGCACGGCCTACTTTTAGGGCTTGAAGAAGGGGTTTTATCCATGATACCATCCTGCTTATGCACAGAGTGAAGGCTCAACATGTTGATTCCCTGTTGCAATGGCTTAGTTCACTTATAAGTTGTTTTCTGTTTTCTTCTCTTATAGATACCTTGTACACAACTCTTCATTTTAATATATTTCTTCCGTGGGGGGTCTCCCCGTGGTTCATAAAAAAAGAGTTCATGAGTCCATAGTGTACTAGGAAGGTGGGATGGTGTATAATGCACGGTGGACTAGGCTTGTCAAGCATCTCCTAATGAGCTTGACTTCTTTATTTTTCTATTGATTTGTTGACTTAACTCCTTGACCTTCTTTAATGCCACATAAGCGCCAGGTAAGATTCGTGGACCAGCCTATATACAAGATATTTGTATTCGAACAAATAGTTTAAAGATGGTACTATGAGATCCAGTTCATTTAAATGTTCAATGAATAGTTTAAAGATGGTATTCTGAGATCCAGTTCATTTAAATATTCAATGAACTAGCGTTACTACAACAGTACCTTGGTTTACTAGGGTGCAAAATAGTACATAATTACATAAGATTCCTCCAACCGACGGTGAGAAAAAAGCATACAAAGAGAGGACTGTAATCGGCATTCCAACAAATGGTAATCTGGATTAGACTGCCAGAATCATGTACTACGATCTTCCGCAGCTGCATCGGCAGCAAGGACAAGTTGGACAGACGGGGCCGACATCTGCAAGAAAGATATTCGGTTTGGTAATATGTTACTGAAAAATATGGTAATAAATGGGAGCACGTTACTTTCAATCTATCATCACTATGACGGACGAAATTTCGAACTTGCTATTGTATGTAGACCAAGCAATTCCGAACAAAGCATAATACATGCACTACTTTCCAATGGAATTGAATTCCATATTATTAGTTCGCTGGCTAATTGAAATGTTTTCAATGATTACACCTAAGCTGATCTATACCTGATGAGTGTATCGGTGAAAATGAGAATTGATGAAAAATTCGTGAAACCCAAAGAAGTTCTAGGAAAAGCTCAAACTAACCTAAGATGTAGGGAGAGTATTTGGCTTATTATTTGCAAGATAATATATTAATTCAATCTCTGATTGGCGGACCCAATCTTCAGTTCGTGAAAGCCATCATAGCAAATCCTACTTTTACAAAGTAGCGAAACGTGAACTGCGAATTCAAGTTGTATACCAATCAAACTGCGTATCAGATACCTATGCTAGAGAGAGTCACTTTTGAAAAAAGGATTTAAAGGACATATGAAGCAACTTCATTGTACTTTTAGCATTGTCGTACTTGGTATCTTCCCATAAAAGATATATAAACTTTCCTGGTCAACTGAGTAGATATTTATAGTAAAAGCACAAAAAACTAAGTAGATATTTACCCCAAAAAGAACAAAAAAGTGATACATAAAAAAACACTATTTTCTGGTCAATCTGTAGTAAAGCAAGCTGCAAATTCCACTTTTAGCATATTGCAAGGGCAGAGAGCACGTACTCGCCGATGATGCCGGGTTTAGGAAGATGAGCAGAATGATCCCCGCTGTAACAAGTCCAAGAACCAAGCGGTACCTCCAAGCCATCATGAGGTAAGTAATTCAGGAACTCACTCTTTTTGGTCGTTATGCTGCTTCATCCTCGTCTATATAAAGGATGCGTAAGTAGTACAGACATGATCGACTGGAGAAAACTTTGAATTGTGACAGGGATATTTTGAAGCTAGCAAAGAAAACAGAGAAACACTGTCTTTTTTTCCGACGAATAAACAGAGAAAAACTGTTGAAAGCGAACAGGTAACTTTGACCGGACGTGGTAGAAATGAGATTCTGAAGGCATCGTCGGGACTTGCGTGGACATGCGCCTGTTCTATCCGTCAATTACTTCTTAGACACGGCGGTGGAAGTCTGGCGTCTATTTCGACACATAGAAAATTCAGAGACTGCTTGAGTTTCATATAGGTTAGGGTCTACTAAAGAAGTTGGACAAATTACATCACCCGAAGCTAACATACTGGTCACCATTGACCCCAGTTGCCGTGTACATTTTTTTTTGCGAACAGTTGCCGTGTACATTGACCGGGTGAACATAGATATAGGACCTTATACGACTTACCAAACCTACCAAAGTGGGGAAATGAGATGGAAGATAAGTAGTCTAGGCAAAAATTGAGCTACAGGCAGATTAACTAATTCCGTTAGGTTAATAAAGCTCTCAAACTATTTTCGCTAGGAATACTACAAATATACATATTAATTCATACAATATCCTAGAAATTATCACCTTAATCAGGTAAAAAGTTCATTTCCTCGCTATAGCTGCAATGGAAAAAACAGATCGGGCCTCAGCCCCTGCCTCTAGCCTCTCTACCCTCACTGCCGCCGGAGGATGCCCTTGGGCGAAGTCCACGCGGTGGACGGTGGTGGGAGGCTTCTCCTGCCACGTCTTGCAGTGATTCGACTTGGTACGACCCTTTGTTTTGCCCGATAAGCGCATTGCAGGCCGCATACGAGGGGACAATGACGTGCCACAGGTGTGCAGTCCTGTGGACGGCCGAGTCCCCTGACCTCCTCCCAGATCAGGTCTCTTTGATCTATTTGGGGTGGCTTCTATGCCCACCCCATGGCCGAATAAATGGGTGCACCCCTGATGCTGATCTTTAGGTGCGTGTGCGGCGTGGCGCGGTTGCCCCTGCTTCTGCGGCACGCTGTGGGCGGCTGTCCTAGGGTGCGTATGATCTGGGAACGACAAGACCGTGTACTGGCTCCTGGGTCCTCCGTAGTTGACCATGTGGGGTTCATAACCATTGTGAGTCGAATCTAGATTCTCCAGACCTGACATTCTTGGCGGGCGCGCTCCTGATCTGGTAGACTAGCTTACATCGGTGGTGTCTTTTTCTCTGATCAGGCGTGACCTCGATCATATGCTGGCATGGCAATGCTAGTCTTGGCAACTCCTGGACTCCTTACATGGGCCATTGCTCTTCTCACAGCCGAGTTGTCCTTGGTGTGGCACATCTTCCCCTAGCGTGAGAGATGCCTTCGGTGGTTGTTTCCTACTATAGTGTGTCAAAGGCCAAGTGGTATGGCAGTGCCGGCTCGGCAAGTGGGGGCGGCAGCACCAGGGTACATCGGTTTGGTGGTGCTCCTCGAGTAGCGGTTCTCAAGCGCCGGGGTGAAAACCCGAGGCCTAGCCTTCATTGGTTGGACCTTGCAATGACACTATATGTGCGCTACTTCCTTGTTGAAGGTATTTTCTGGAAGTTCTTTGAAGCTGCTCTCTAGTATGAAAACCCCTGATCTGGCCTTTAGTGGTTGGATTCGGCAATGGCGGTGCACATATGTCATTTCCTTCTTCGAGACGTTGCTTTGGAGGACCAATCGTGCTGTCAAAGATGAGGGTTGAAGTTGAAGATCGCAGCTGTGTGCCAATACTCACTTTAGCATGACATTATCTATTATGTTTTTTGCTTTTTGTAATAATGTGGTAATATGTCAAAAACGTATCATGGTATATAACTTTATGATGCCTTTTCGTTATATTTCTATTATATATTTTAATTATTTTTCTAAAAATTTGAATTACCTGTCAGACTTTCTATTTTGTCCATCTATTTTATTTACACAGGAAAAACATCAAAAAATCACAAAATCCAGCGTATTCGGGAAGCTTCTGGAGGTGGAAAACTTTGTGCGAAAGGAAGCAAACAGCAGAGGCGTGACGTGGCGGAACGGCCAAGCTGGGCACCCCCTTGGCCGCTTGGGTTTACTAGACCTTGGCCACCACTACCCTTCGTGTGTCGATCCATATAACCCTCCAGATTGGTTTTCTATGGGAGGGAGGCAAAAGAAGAAGAACAGAGATGAGTCAAGAGCGATGCTAAGCTTTCGGGACAAATCTGGAATGCTGCCATCATCACCAATTCACATCTCCACCATCACCGCCTTCATCTCCACAAATAGATTAGCTGCTTGTACTTCATCTTCTTCATAGAAACCTTTTGGATTGGTTTGTTTCATCGCTGTAATCAATATGAGATCAATCTATCCTTTATTTTTTATGAATTGCATGAATTGTGTGTAGTCAGTCTGCAGGGTGTGTAGTAGAAGCTATGTAGTGTTAGTATGATTTTTTATCGTGATGGTCATCAATCTTTTTATGCATCCTATGTCTTGAATAGTTTGATTGTGTGTCGTGAATTGGCCATAGATGACACTTAGCGGGATAATTGTTATGATGCATGATAAATTGGGAGGGGGATCAGCAATACGTGAATCATGTTGAGTTCATGTATATCCTGTTAACAAATTATTAGTATAGTTCTAACTCAAGGCATAATGTATGTCTAAAGGGTGGTTGGACAAGAGGTAGTTCTATTCTAGGTATTGCTAGTAATATTAGCCTTTCACATTTATTCTTGCAAATTCATAGTTGGTACTTTATTGTTGCATAATCCCTATTGCTTGCTTGAGAATTTCTAATAGTGAACATATTTATCCTATGCCTCATTTTTAGCTATTAGTATAGCTCCGTCAGCACTTTTAGAAATAGTTGGTTTGCTGTTTTTGTATCTATTCAAAAATAGTTTTTATTCCCTAGTTCAAGTAATTGCTCTTTTAGTTAGTTGTTTGCATAATTGAGGTCCATGGCTATTTGAGAAAGATAGACGTATATTTGAATTTGTGCAATTTAAATTTTTTAGCGTGATATCAAATTTAGGCCAAGTGAACCAATATACGCTTCTTGTGGGTTCGATGTTTTCTCATCATAGAGAGCTACGCTATAATTGACCTATGCACTTGTAGCCATCATGTGGCTGTATGCATCCTCGATGTCTCGATAAGCTCTTAATGTTGTGTTGTTGCAGAGGTAGGATGTACTTTGTATCACCTTGATGCATTAATATATTGCCTATTATCTAAAAGGAGCTATTTCATAGTTTCCTAAATTTTTTAACCCTAGATCACTTTTTAAGCCTTTGGATCTACATCCAACAATTCTCATCTCCACTAAATGACATGCAATTTTACGGACTAAAATTACACATTTTCAGGACTGCAATTTTAGGCTAAATGACGTGCAGTTTTGCAGACTAATAATTACAGTAACTTTTCACTAAAATTGCACGCTGTCAAAATTGTAATTTTAGGCTAAATGACGTGTAATTTTAGGTGACTAAGATTTATGAAAATATTAAGTGACTGAGAATTAGCAAAAGTGTATCTAAAAACGATCATGAAAGAAAAAACTAGATCCTACGTTTTGGCTAGGTGGTCATGGCCTGCTTAGGCTTGGAGTGGTGGGCGACAGGGGCCGAGGCGTGGCTTGAGAGGCACGGTTCGCTCAAAGAATATGGCGAGGGCCGAGACGTGAATTATTAAGGGGTGTTTGGTTGAGCTGTGGCTTATCTAAAAGCAGCCGTGGACTGTCTGTTGTGGGAAAACTGATGCGGGCTGTCTGTTGTGAGAAAGTTAGGTTTCGCTTTTTTTCTGTGATTAGAAAATATGGATAATTAATTATCAACTATAGGGCAGTCTCAGCATAGCATCTCGCAAAAGAAAAAAAACACCTTCGCTTATAAGCAGAGAAAGTATATTTAAAATATTTGAAGCATGGTTCGTCCCCTTAGAAGCATGGTTCGTCCGAGAAACACCACGATGGGGGTCAAGACGTGGCTTGATAGGCACGGTTCATCAAATGAACACGGTGCCTGTGGGGGTGTCCATGGACACCGAGCACGGTTATTGAGTAAGGACAAAGTGCGGTGAGGTCTAAGAGGCACGGTTATAGAGGCACCCAACGGCTGGTAAGGCCTAAGAGCACGGTTATAGAGGCACCCAACGGCTGGTCAGGCGCGGATAGAGGAGCCCATGTAGTGCCACTGCCAGGGAGGCACGACACCCAGAGGCCGAGAAGGTGCCTACGCATAGGAAAAGGAGTCACGTACAGGACGTCATGGTATTTAAGGTGCTGTTTGGTTGCTACCCTGAGCAAAATTCCCTGGCCAGAGCCCTTACCTGTGACCAGCCTGAGATTTGTTTAGTGCCATCCTGAGATTTTAGCCTAGGCAAGACAGCCTGTGCGAGATGCCAGAGTCAGGCCCAGAAAATTGGTGGCCTGATATTCTCTCCGACTCTACACCTTCTGAGTAAAATTACCGCTCTCCATCTCACTTTTTCCCTTTCCCTCTCACGTTTCCCTCTCACTCTTACCTTAGGTTTCTTACAGAGGAAAAAACTCAAGAAATTGATCCATGGAGATGGTGGCTACCGGCGGGGAACTACTCCGGCGTGCAGATCCGGTGGTCGTCTACTTCTTGATCTATTGAAATCTTGCAGCCTTGAGCATTTGTTCGTGTTCTGGTCAAGCTAGTTAATTGAAAGTTTTTCCCTCTCCAATTCCATCCCTATTTCTCCTTGTTCAGACTACTCAACTCCAACTCTTGTGCTACGATCAGCTAGGTGAGAACACAATCCCATATTCTTTTTTGTTGCTTTTCCCCTTTTTTGTTTCTAGCCACGAGAGAAGGGTCTGAACCTATTTCTCCTTGTTCAGACTACTAAACTCAAACTCCTTGTGCAGTTGTGCTACGATCAGCTAGGTGAGAACACAATCACATATTTTTCTTTTGTTTCTTTTCCCTTTTTTGCTTGCCACGAGAGAAAAATCTGAAATAACAAATGCTGATTTAGTGGTAAGAAAATGAGTAACGGATGATAGAACAATTAGTTTTTTCATGGATTTGATTCTTGTACTAGTTTCATACTTGAACTAGCATTTTGTTACGTAATGTAACCAACTAACCTTTTGTTGTTACATGATGTTTAGAAATGTCTTCTAAATCTGTGTTGGAAATGTCTTCTTAATCTGTATTCGACATGTCTATTTTGTTCTAAAATGTTATTGGAGGCGGTTGGGGCAGAACAACTGTTGTGGTCAAATCTAAGCAACCGTGTGCAGATAATGGAATTAACATATATATATGTGGCGGCGTGCGGGCGGATAATGGAAGTAACATATAATGGGTTTTAACTTTGCATCTCCCATTTGCCCTGACCATCGCCGCGAGGACGAGGAGTACCGTCACTGCCCCGAGGGTCAACGTCCACCTGAACGCCGCCACTAGTGTACGGTCAATCACCAACACACACGTTCCCAAGCTCCTGACCGTGTGCGATGTGGCTAGTCATAGCATACGGCTCATAGGTAATGAGCGTGTGCGATGTAGCTAGCCATTGCACACAGCACGTAGGTAATGACCGTGTGCGATGTGATGTGTCCATCAATAGTTGTAAAATTATACGAGGGGTCACGTCAGTACACGAGAAGTCACGCCGGTACACGAGGCGGCGGGAGATGAGGGGTCACGCTGGAACACGAATTGCCGGGAGACGACGGGTCGCGCCGGTACACGAATTGGCGGGAGACGAGGGTTTGCGCGTCGAGACGAGGAGTGGCGCCGGTGTGTATATATAATTCTTCGTCGTCAAAAGCAAGCGCCTCCTACACATCACCGCCTTCCCGTCCTAATGGAGCCTATCGGTAGCTCCTCCCACACGGCCGGGAAGCGCAAGAGGGTGTCGCCTCCTCCGTCGCCTCCTTCGTTGCCGATCAAGCACGAACTCGGAAGCGCCTCCGACAACTTGGAAGAGTGCCTCTCCCACGAGACGGTTAAAGCCATCGAGTGTGGCTATGGGGAAATAGAGGGCACCCTCCACTGTGCATATATTGAAGGCGTACGATACTCCGGCGCCTTCGTCGTCCGCTGTGTGCTAGCCAAGAAGTACCCACGAGAAAAGTTCATCGTGGAAGCACACAATGAGCCAGGGTGATTCTTCGTGTACTGTACTTCCAGTGGGTCGGAGTGCACCACTCGCTGCACCATCATCCGTCGTCTCCACGCAAAGTACATCCAGTGGGGTGCTAAAATGGTGAGCTTCTTCATGGTCCCTAGGATCATCCCTCTGGTGCCGAAGCCCGTGGACGAAGATCACCCGCTTGAGAAATTTTATTTATCTATTTTTATTTTATAAATTATGTATATATCTTAAGTATGTGTTTAAAGTTATATATATGTTGAATTTGCTCATATATTTTTGGAAAGTCAATTATATATGTGTATTCTATGAATGAATTGTGTGAAACTATATTGTGTTATTATGTGAATGAATTTGTGAAATGATATTGTGTGAAATGTGTATTTGGCTGATGAATGAATTCTGTGAATGTGGCTGATAAATTGTGTGAAATGATATTGTTGCCTGATAAATTCCTGTTGTTGTTGTTGCATTGCACACAGCCAAACTTTGGCATTGTGCAATTTGCCCACCATCATATACGGTTCAGACGGAAGACATATGTGTGATATGCTAACCAATGCACACGTTCCCAAGCTTCTGACCGTGTGCGATGTGGCTAGTCATTGCATACGGGTAGGACGAAAGACCCATGTGTGATGTGCTCACCAACACACATGCACCAGAGCTTTCGACCGTGTACGATGTGGCTAGTCATTGCACACGTTTATTTCCCTACCCCCGTGTGCGATGTGGTATCGGTGACGCTTTTTCTCGTTTGACCGTGTGTGATGATGTAAATATCGATGACGGGTCGTTTTCTGTAGCTGTGTGCGATATCAAATGACTTAAGTAGCTCGATCGACCTGGAGCTGAATCTATTAGTTCGATCGAGCGGGTTGTTGGAGGCGGCGGCGGCTCGTTGGAGGCGCAGTGCGTGCGGCTCGGGCTAATTGGAGCGGGGTGGGGGCTGTGGGACGGCAGCAATGGCGCGAGGGCTGCCGGCGGCAGCGGCGCATGCGATCACGTGGAGGTCGCATATTTAGTTTCTTTAGTTTCAATAAATGTTTCATTCTGAATTAATGCTTCATATATATTTTTTTTAGTTGCTTCATATTTAAGTGTAGATGGATCGGGGTTGGATGTCCGAGAATCGTACAAGTTGAGCATATATCTGTGATGTCGTTGGTTATTAAAGTTGTCGAGGCAGACATGAGGAACAGGGGGGAACCGTTGATTTTTTGTTCATGCATTGATTGTGATAATACTACAATGTGGGAGAGCCCAAGTGTGATCGAAGAACATTTGTTTCAGAGTGGTTTCAAGACAGGTTATACATATTGGACCAAACATGGTGAAGAGCCCATAATGCATGAACAAAACGATGGCGATGATATGCCAAACTCCTATGATGGCCAGCCAGATGGTGATGATTATGATTTCGATGGTGATGATATGACAATGCCAGATCTTCATCAGATGATTAATGATTTCGAGAGCTACCATGACGATGGAAAATACAAGGAATTCATGGGCGTGATGGAAGATGCCGACAAACCATTGTATCCAAACTGCTAGATTCCAAGCTAACCCTAAAGACTGTCACAGAGTGGCAGTACGCAGGATACTGAGATATTTGATTCAAACCACAGGGTTTGGTTTATGGTATCCTAAAGGTGCATTTTTTGAGCTAGTTGGCTATTCTGATAGTGACTATGCAGGGCGTAAGGTTGACCGAAAAAGCACCTCTTGTACTTGTCAATTCCTAGGGCATTCTTTAGTGTCCTGGTCATCCAAGAAACAAAACTCAGTAGCCATATCCACTGCAGAATCTGAGTATATAGCTGCTGGTAGTTGTTGTGCTCAATTATTGTGGATGAGGCAGACCTTGAAAGATTTCAACGTATCTTTTAATCAAGTACCCCTCTTCTGTGATAATGAAAGTGCAATCAAGTTAGCCAACAACCCTGTACACCACCAAAGATCCAAACACATAGAAGTGAGGCACCACTTCCTGAGAGATCATGTTGAGAAGGGAGATATACAACTGTGTCATGCAAGGACTGAAAAACAATTAGCTGATATTTTCACCAAGCCTTTAGATGAGACTAGGTTTTGTGCTCTGAGGAGTGAATTAAATATCATTGATGTCTCTAACATGAACACCTGTGTCTAGCTCATATGTTTATGCTGTTCATGTTTCTTACATGAACACCTGTGTTACTCACCGGTGTCACCGGTATGTGCTATACTTAGAGTTGAGAATATTTCTTGAGCTATATGAGTGCACATCCCTGTGTACAAAGTGTTTCTAATCAACTCTTGTCCTGACATTGAGAAGATTCCATAAGGACATTCGGATAGTGTTCTAATGTTTTCCCTCTTATCAAAGTCTCTCTATCTTGGTGCTCTATAGATGAAATACTTGTCACCTGAGTCATCCATCTGTGTCTCAGGTGAATGCTTTTGAAATCCGTGGGTCTTAGGGTATCTTTCTTACTCACCTGTGTCACAGGTCCCTCTCTCAGCTGTGACACAGCCACCATATACCCCTTCGGCCTATATAAGACGTCGATACGTTTCCAACAGAATCCACGTTCAACTCCAAACCCCAACTTCCGCCGTGCGCCAAAACCTCAAATTTTTGACTAATTCGCGGTTTCCGCCCCACGCAATCTCTTCGACGCATCGGAAAAAGCTTTCCGTCCAACTCAAGCTTCGTTTCCTCCGCGCATTATCAATTCCTTGTTCAAAGTAAGCTTCCGTAAGCCCTACTTTACGCCTATTCTTCTTTGGGCTCGTGAAGTTGCTCTAAAATCTAATCCAGTAATGCATTGTAAGTGTTTAGGGTTGGTTTAGCTCTTGATCATCCTCCACAACTCATCTTGCTCAAAATTGATCAGCTAAAACCTGTAAAATCCTAGTTTTCTAAAATCTGCCTTCCGCCTCAGCACGTAGCAGTGTCACCGCTAGGGTCTCACCTGTCACACAGGCAAGGCTATTCAACAGGCAGCGATCTCAGTTGTTGCTAAGTCCTCACCTGTGTCTCCTCATCCTCACACATGTGTCTCACACAGCTACTACCTTTTGCATCTTAGGAGCACCTCTTACCTATTTCTTCTCATCTATCTTGTTTCTTCAGATGTCTTCAGAGTCTGAGAGAGCTGACAGTGGGATCAAGTGGTCAGACCCTGAGGAGTCTAGCATAGATCTCACAATTTCAGATTCTGATCAAGAGAGGGAAAGGCTGAGACAGAAAGAAGAGGCTGCTGAGAAAAGAATGGCAAGCCAAAGGGCTGTCAGACTGAGAAAAGCTGCTGCCAAGAAAGCTGGTCAATCCAGCTCTGCTCAAAGAGTTCCTGCCAAAAGGACAAGATCCTCATCTGCTGTTGAGCACACTTCCTTGGGCAAGGAGGCTGCCAAGAAGGTAAAGAAAACAGTCAAGAAGAGCTCCAAGCCATCTATTGAAAATGTAGTGTTGCCCAGGGGCACACTTACCATTAGAGAGCCTACTCCAGAATCTCAAGTGTCTCAAGAAGAATTAGAGCATGACAAGCTTATTCTTGATGAATTGGATAAGCTGGCTGAAAGGATCAGTGCAACCACTGATGAGAAAACAAAGAGGCAGCTGACAACCATTTACACTGCTAAAAGCTTTGGGCTTTCAGAGGCCGCTAGGCCTGTTACAATGCAAATCCCTGAACCTTCCAAAGAAGATAGAGCTCTCCTAAGGGAAATTGCTGATCTGCACAAGCAGCTACAAACAGCCACTTCATATTCAGCTGAGGTTGAGCTGAGAAAGAAAATTATTGAGACTCAGGAGAAAATCTCAACCAACTGTCTGGCAATGCCATATTCTAAACCAGTTGAAGTGAAGCACAATGATAGGGAACTTATCCATCAGATCAGTGAATTGATCCATAAGGCCAACTCTCTGCCCACTGGTCTTGAGAAGCAAGCAGTACAAGCTGAAATCAAGCTTAAAAGAGGCCTTCTGTCCCCTGAGTTCAAGACAGCTCGATCTTCTGCCTCAACTCAAAAATCCATGTCCCAAAGGCCTGAGTTCAGAACAAAGAGACAACATTCTTCTTGAACAAATCAATGAGCTGCTAGGCAAAGCTATGAGATTGTCCAGAGGTCCTGAGAAAACAGCCTTGATGGCTGAAGCAAAGCTCAAGCAAAGTCAAGTCTCTGCTGCCAACAGACCAGATCCTGCAGTGTTATCTGCACTGAGCGCCAAGAGAAGAAGATCTGACACAGTTGTCATCAGTGAAGAACCTCTAGCAAAGAAGTAGCCAGAACCAGAGGTTGAAATCATCTCAGAAACCTCTCAGGGTTCCAAGCCTACAATTAAAGATCAGTTGGAACAACAGAAGGAAGCTCTCCAAGAAATCAAGAAGGAGATGCCACCACCTGTGTCGCAGGTGGCCAGCCCAGCCAAGTCAGATCTGCAGACATATCAGAGGAGAAGCAGAAGAACATTGAGCTCTACAAGTGTAGAATCCCTTTCCTCCCTGGATGTTCAGAAGCAGATGTCCCCATCCCAATTTCTTGTATCTGAGACTGAAGAACAAGTTCCCAAAGAGGTCCATGTGCCTTCATCATCACTAGAGGCTGGATCTGTGAAGCCTACTGAACCTATCAAATCACCAAGTCCACAGCTGTCTCAGCCAGCTGTGCCTCAGGCAGAAGAGGTTCAAGCCCAAGTGACCCACCGGACTCCATCACCTGTGCCTCTGGCAGCTGACCCTGCACCTATTGCTCAACCACCTGTGTCCTCTCCTGTGGCACAGGCACGTGGCTCAGCTGGCCAAGAAGAAAGCTCAGAGACCGAATCAAATGATGGAAGAGGAGTATCAGTGACTCCACCAAGGGCCAGAGAACCTAGGTCTGATTCTGATAAGGACTATCAAGCTGAAAGCTCATCCCCCAGTGCAGAATCAGTCACTGAACCTAAAGAGGAAGAAGAGGAAGAACATGAAGACAGCTCACCCAGTCCCTCAGCTGCAGACGATGACTTGGAATCCAAGTATCACTACACATTTTCTTATGCTCTGAGGACTGAGGTCAACCAAATGCAATTCATCTCAAGATCTGCAGCCAAAAAGCTTCCCAAGTGTGACCCCAAGAGGTCCAAGAGCAAAGTTGCCTCAATAAGCACCAGTGCATTTATCAAGATCAGGTCAACTTGCCCATATTTTAATGAAGAATAAGGAACCATCTTGCTCAGACTCCCAGATTTCACAATGATCATCAAAGGGGTGTCTACCATGAAATCCTATCTTCTAAGGGATTTGTTGACTGCAAGGCCATAGATTGGTCTGCTCTGAATGATCCAAGGCTGAGAACCCTAACATCTCTGATTCAAAGCCTCAGGCCTGGAGTTTATTTGCAGTCTTCAACAAGATTATGACCCAGAGATTCTTAAGGAATTCTATGCCACAGTCTGGGTCGAACAAAGCAACCAAGATGTTATGCTCTGGAAGACAAGAGGCCAACTTCTTTCCATCATAGCCCCTAGGGTTTAACAGTTTGTTTCATGCACTAGTGGAGTCTGGAATGCCCAATCTGTTCAAGCTAGAGCCAGTCTCCAATGCTGATAGAAGGAAGTTCTATCCTAGGAACTTTACCTTCCCTGCCAAAGCCCCTCCTGAACATGTTTACTTCAAGGGTATCACCATCACAGCCAAGCATCTTGTGAAGATTATCAATGTCACTCTTCAGCCCAAGGGAGGCAACACAGATGCTGTGTATAATCCAGTTTGGCAGATCTTGGTGCACATTGCAAAGAACCAGCATTTTAATGTGGCTAGATATATTCCATGAGATAGATGCGGTTCAGAAGGACAAGAAAGCAAAGCTGAGGTATGGATCATACATCATGTACATGATCCTTCAACGCACAGGTCTTCTGGATTCAAACTTTGACATGTCAGTGAAGACCATCAAGACCCAGCTCAGACCTCAGGTTGATGACCATCCTGATGAGGTTGCTGTGCGAGCTCTTTTTGGAGATTCTCCAGACCCAACTATGTCTACCCCCAGTGACACAGCTGCTCCCACAGCTCCTCAAGTGCCTGCCCCTCCGGTGCCAGCGCCTGAAGTCCAAGTGCCTATCGGTGTCATAGCTGGTTCTCCTGAAGCTGACCCAGCTGAGCTAGTATCTGTGACACAGGTGGCTGAAGATGGCACTCTGTCCTCCTCTCTCATGACTCAAGCAGTAGCCAGAGCCTACCAGAACAAGGTCATGCCAACTCAGTTTGCCACTCTGCGCCGAGAGAATCTTCAGCTCAGAACAAGAGTCGACAACCTGCACTCCAAAGTCGATCAACTGTAGACTCAACTCTTAGAAGTTCTCCAGCTGCTGAAGACAAAGCTTCCTGAATGTTTCTCCTCCTCACCCCTTTCTGGTGTTTTAGTGTCAAAGGGGGAGAAAATGGTGCAAAGGAGAGAAATGGTTAAGGGAGAGATATGGGGAGAGATATAAGAGGGAAAATATTTTGGATATAGGGGGAGTAATTTTGCTGTATCAAGACTTGTGTTTTTAACTCTGATTCTTCTGTCTTGATTACAATTAATCTTTGTGATATGCTCTGATGTAGTAATGTTATTTTTAATGAGCTCTGATGCAGTAATAATTCCTTTTGATAACATGTGTTCTGATGCAGTAATGTGTGTGGATGATATTCTCTGTGATATAATTTTTTTTCCTCACACATTCTTGAGCCTTGTTCAGCTTTGATCTGATACATATGTTTATTCTGAATAATTGCTCTGATGCTTTGCACATAATTTACTCTGATTTATATGCCTACTGTGAGGCTTTGAGTACAATTGATCTGATACATATGTCTACTCTGAATTTGTGCTCTACTTGTGCTTTGATACACATCTATATGCTTTGGTTATTATAACTGGAATGCTCTGATTAATATTCATATACTCTAGTTATTATAACTGCATCAGAATGAAAATATATCAGTTTAGACAAATCCTTCAAGTCATATGCTCTGATGCATATTCTCTGAAATGACATATGCTCTGATACACATTCTCTGAACTGATAAAAGTGTAAGCTGTAAGAACATACTGCTCATATCCAAAATTAAAATCTGTGCACTAATAAAATAAATTTAAATCTTTTGTGCACAGCTTCAGGGGGAGTATATTCTAACAACCTGCACATGTATCTCTCATTCAAATCTTTATGTGAATTTATTGAATGGGTTGCCACTAACCACCAAAAAGGGGGAGATTGAAAGATCATCTAGACCTCTAAGTGGTTTTGATGGTTAATGACAACTCAAACTGGGATCTAATGTTTACAGTGAGTGTAAGCAGGTTTTATAGGTTCTAGGAAGAAGGGTCATCAAGGGAATGATGTCCACCCAAAAGTACAAAGGTGGTCTGCAGGACAAGGGAATGGCTGTGCTAGGCAGCTGTGTCACAGCTGTGAGGAAGCCGGTGTTGTGCAAGGAGTTGCAAGCAAGGTGATGGTGGCTTGATGCGTCAAGGGCCGTGAATACAGTTGGTGGCAAGTATAACCTAGATTTGCTAGTTTCTTTGAGTCCATAGGAAACGCATGTACTATCAAGAGGGATGAAGTAGTAACAATCTGTGGAGGATCTTTTGCTCAATGCTCAGGGTATTGGACAGTGGCACTGATGCTTTGAGGTCAGTGACCCTGTGTCAACAGTTTTGCACAAGTGTGAAACTGGTTTGCGTTCAGCACTCTGCAGTGCTAGTAGTAGAAAACCCTAGGGGTTAGAGTCACCGGTGTGACGCAGCTATGTCACAGGTGGTCTAGCGCTCTATGACTCAGCTACATCTCTGTACCAGGGGAGAGCTTGTAAATGCTAAGGGACCTGCACTGTGATGGTTTATCTGCTGAGTCAGAAGACTGTCGGAGGTTCTCTCCTTATTAGGGATCAGAGTAGTTATATGCTGAGGGCATGTCATGTGCCAAGACCGGGCTGAGTAGTGTGGCTGCATCAGTTAAGAGTTCACCTGTGTCAGCCTCTGGTGACATAGGTGTCGGTCTGCCCGAGTCGGTTATAGGTTGGGCGTAGTGAGTAGCTGTGTCACCGGTGCCTATCACCGGTGGCTCACTTAATCCTACGTGGCAACAGTGTAACGGTCGGGTTCCTGTGAACCCTATAAATAGGGGACCAGGGGAGGTCTTCGACCTCAACCATCCAAGCTAGCTCAAACCAGTAAATTATATTCGACCGTTGCAAGCCTCTCTCACTTGGAACAAAAGCCAACCTTCCTAAGAGACTTAGAGTCCTTGAGCAAAAGAGCATTTGGTTCCTCCAAGATTCGTTGCTGCTGAATCTATTACTCTTGGAGTGTCTACTCCTAGACGGGTGTAGGAGTTGCTGGTATCACCCAAGCTTGTGTGGGCTGAACCAGTAGTTTGTGAAGGTGATCTGAAGTCTACCTGCTGCAAGGCAAAAGGACTTCCACAAGCAAAGCAAGAGGCCTGATTATCAGGTACTCGGAGAACAAGCACGATTCAGTGCTGGCGATCTCTTTGGAGTAGCCTCTCCAACGGAGACATACCTCTCTGAGAAGAGCAGGGAACTTCGGTGAAAAACACCTTGTCTCTGAGTACTTACTGCATTACTTATAGTACTTGCTATTCTTGCATGCTTGTGTGATCTTAGACTTATTCTGTTCATCTGTTGTAGATCACCTTTTTACCTGTGCTATCTTAGCTGTGTCACAGTTGCTATTGATCATATCTCTTACCTGTGTTAGTTACCTGTTACACAGCCAGTTAGGTTGCACATTATTTCTATATCTTTAGCTCACCTGTGTTAGCTACCTGTGTGACAGCTACGTGTTAAATCATACATAATATCTTGCCTGTGTTGTTCACCTGTTACACAGTTAGCTCACCCTGCAATTAGCTAAGTCTTAATCTGTTCAACAAAGTTAAAAGAAATAATTTTAATTAGCCTCCTATTCACCCCTTCTAGTCGGCACCTTCGGTCCTTTCAGGAAGGATCTAGATGTACGTCACTGCAACAACTTCATGCATGTCGAAAAAAGTTTGTGACAGCATCCTTGGTATGTTACTCAACATGAGAGACAAAACGAAGGATGGCATCAAGTCATGAATGGACATGGTCCATTTGGGCATCAGACCAGAGTTAGCTCCAGTAAAGAAAGATAATGGCCAAATGTATCTCCCACTTGCCTGTTACACATTATCCAAGAAAGAAATAATTGAGTTCTTGGAGTTCTTCTATACTCTCAAAGTCCCGTTCAGTCATTACGCAAACGTCAGGAGTCTTGTTTCAATGGAAGACAAGAAACTAATTGGCATAAAGTCACACGATTGCCAAGTAATGATGACAAAGATGCTCCCAGTGGCAATCAGAGATATCCTGCCCAAAAAAATACGAGAGGCAATCATGAGGCTGTGTGATTTCTTCAACATAATTTCTCAGAAGTTCATGGATCCCGATACACTGGATGACCTGCAAGAGGAGGTTGTGAAGACTCTATGCAAGCTTGAGATGTTCTTCCTGCCCTCATTCTTCGATGTCATAGTCCATCTCATTACACACCTTGTGTACGAGATAAAGATGTGCGGGCCTATATTCCTACGCAGCATGTATCCATTCGAGCGGTTCATGGGGATACTCAAGCACTATGTTCGGAATCGGTATCGGCCCAAGGCCAGTATCATAGAAGGTTATACCTCAGAGGAGGTGGTTGAGTTTTGCACCGATTACATGGAGAACTCATAGCCTATTGGCGTGCCCAGGTCTCACCATGAGGGAAGGCTATCTGGAAAAGGGACTCTCGGAAAAGAAGTTAGCTGGAAGGATACTCAATTATTTGACATAGCCTATTTTACGATCTTACAGCACATGACAATAGTTTCCCCTTATGTCGAAGAACACGTGGACAAGCTACGGCAAAAGTTCCCAAAAGTATGTACAGTTCGGTCTTGATCAAGCACAACTAGACATTCTTGAAATGGTTACAGAATCGTATCATTGATGGGCTGCCAGATGACACGCTAACGTGGTTGGCAAAAAGGCCAGCATTTACTGTTCAAAGTTGGCAAGCATACGACATAAATGGGTACATGTTCTACACCAAGGATCGAGATGAGAAGATCACATTTCATAATAGCCCTATTTGAGTAGAAGCCATAGATACAGATGGAAAGAAAAAAAATTCTATGGGATCATAAAGGAGATTTGGGAGCTTGACTACGTGACATTATCGATTCCTTTATTCAAGTGCAAATGGGTTGATCTAAGACATATCCAAGTCGACAATTACGGTTGTACGTATGTCAACCTCAACAAAGTGGGCTACAGAAGTGAACCCTTCATTTTGGCATCCCAATCTACCCAAATCTTCTATGTGTAAGACCTCGCCCATAAGAACTGCCATGTAGCGATGTTGTGACAGAGTGGCACGACAGAAGCATTGCAGCGGTCCATATGATACAAACATAATTTACAAACTCGAATTACAACATAAGTCTTACAACACATTCCCAAAAGTACGGGGAATTTAAAACCGTTATTGTTTGGTTACAGCAAAAGTCTTATCTACACCTAACAACTCTTACGACCTATTACTCTACTCGGCGTTGTCTTCGTCGCGGAACTCAACGTAGTAGTCGACGCCTTCGTCCTCCTTCGTCGTCGGCTGCTCCTCTGGAACTTCTTTGTCGATCTCGATGTAGACCACCTCCTCCTCCGTCGTCGGCTCACAGCCTACTCAAAGGAATTAGATAGAGGGATGAGTACAAAAGGTACTCAACAAGTCCAGGAATAGCAAAGAGGTGTTTGATGCACTAGCTACTGAGAACGACAACGTTCTCTCAAAAGCAATGCAGGTGGAGAGGGTAAGAGAGTCAAGTTTTAATTAAAGAGACTAATGATCTCATGTCTCACAAGCTGCTAGGATTCCCGATGAATCCCTTTCTTGCCGGGTTCGCAGTTCCAACCGGGAACACGGAGTGACAATGCCACGATTCAATACACTCTGCAGAGGTGCACAACTGTACCCATAAACGATCATAGTCATGGAGTTCATGTCGTCACATGCACTACCAGACCGTCAAATCACAGAGCCGTTTCACCGCCCGCTCGGTTATACTCCGCGTCGCAGTCCTGCACAATCAGGCCAAGGACTACCAGTCTCGCGTTGATACTACGGATACAACGCTTGTGGATAGCCAACGGCTAGCGCCACCTTCCCAATAGCTGATACCCCGCATACAACTATTGAGGTCTTTCTTTCCCGGGGGAGTATAGACCTAGGGTAAAGGGTACTTTAGCTCAGCCCCGCCCATACAGGGTATGTGGTATGCGCGATCACTACGGCCCTTAAGCACAATCGATCATTGGTTGCATTAACCTTATATGAGACTTTCCCATGTGATGAAATCCACCTTCCCAACTGTGCCAAACTGCACCCATACCAGGATTTCATCACCCGCCATGCGATCACCCAAAAACCGGCGATCCAAAACAAAACAACAGTTGATTCATCTTTAGAAATTAGGTTTTCAGTGCATGTTATAGACAAGAGGGAAATCGAAGAACATTCTCAACGGACATGAACAAGAAACTGGACTTGCCTGGTAACGGATAGGTAGTGGAGTTCGACGGTCCTGACTGCTGAACTCCGGCTTCTGAAGAAAAGCAATATAGTCCGATAAGGACTAATTCAAGAAATTCCAAGAATGGATGTAAATGACATGCCATGACATGCATAAGATGATGAGTGCATTAAAATCATCATTAAAGACTTTAAGCTTAAACCTTTTTAACAATTCCCTTAAAGACTAGGAATATTCTGAAAGAATGTTTTGAGTGTTAATTACATTTAAATCCTATGTAAATTTTTTTTGTAATAACACCTAATTCATTTAACTCCTAATTCGAAATCCACTTAGAACTCAATATGTCCTCTTTATCTTATTTGGCTAGTTTAGGCATTAGGTTAAAGTTTTTTAAGAACTAATACGAAGATTTTCAAATATGAATATAACCGACATGATAATGCATGCATGACTCATAATATGCCCTTAACATGTTCTAGGGAAGTTAAGACATAGCTCCTTTAAGCATTAATTCTAGGGTTTATGTTCACTTAAGGGAATAACCAAAATTTAACATGTCAATACTTGATTTACTTTATTTTAAAGCCTAGTATTTGTACTTAGCTTATTTCCATTGATTTAGGAGCTAATCAAGATCTTAAGAGAATAAGATTTAGAATTTAGCCTTTTCTTAGGGAATAACACATTTTGTTCAATTCAGAATAATTCATTAACTTAAATATATATATATATATATATGAGATCATAACTCTATTTTTATTTGTTTCTTTTATTTGTTGCCTTAAAGAAACAAGAATATATGCACCCATACATACACACATTTCTTTTTAATCATGTCTAAACTTTGATTCTATTTCTCTTTTATTTCCCATCTCATTTTTCCCTATTTTCATAAAACCCCCCTTCTTTTCTTTTCTTTTTCACACACAACCCTCAAATCCCTAATCTCTATTTCCCCAACTCTCTCTTCTCTTTCTCTCCCTCATGTGCCGCCGCCGCCTTGCTCCTTTGCTCCCTCGGGTGACCACGCCGCCGCCTTGCTCCGCCGTCCTCCGGCCTTGCACCTCGGTTGCCGCCTGTTCGGTGCTCCGCTCGGTCTCCGCCCGGGGTCCTCGCCCGATGCCGCCGCCGCTCTCGCCATGGCTTCGGACATCGCCGCCGCCTCGAGCCCAAGGCTCAGGCCTTGGCCCGCCGGTGCTGTCGCGAGCCTAGGGCTCGGGCCCTTCGCGCCGTCGCCCTCGGGTAACCGCGCCGCCGTGAGTCCCTTGGGCGCGAGCTCCTCGCCCCGGCCGCTTCGGTCCGCCGCCCGGTTGGCCGTGGCCGGCGTCGCGGCCCACCACCGGGCTCCGTCGGCCCGCCTCCCGCCGGTGGCGCCCATTGAGCTCGGCCTCCTCCTTCAACCGGTAAGAGCTCCCAAACCTACTCCCCACTTCTCCTCTAATCCCCAATTTCTAAGTTCTAGGGTTCTTGCCAATTTCCCCATTTCTAGAGTTATAATCAGAGTGGTCCGGTTCGATGATTGCCTATATGATTCGGATTTTCCATAAGTGTATTTGGATTTAGATGACCCGAGTGCTGTGCTTGCTCTGACGATCTCTTAGCTCTCGTGTAAATGTTCTTATTTTGCCTGTGATACTATTGGTAATGTTCGTCAAGGCTTTGATATGATCTACTGGACACGAACAATTTTTGATCAAAACTCTAACTAATTATTGCTCTCCCTGAGTGCATGTGTTCATAGGTTTAATCCAGACTGTGGTGACATTAGCACTATCTGCAATTCCTTTACATGCACTTCTTCACCCATGCCAGATTATTTAAACTGACAGAACATGTCGCCCCTCTCAATGTTAGTTTTTCCCTCTGCTCCCTACATATATACACATGTATTTGGGTGCCTCGGTTTATCAAACTGAAAGAACAAATGCTTCATGCGTGTATGGTTCATATATGGATGCTTGGAAAGCTGATAAGAACATGCACTATACTCTGCCTTAACTTTTCCTTATTGGTTTCATGCATGAACCTATATCAGTCCATTGAACTGAAAAGAACAGAACTATACTTGGTCTGGCTTACATCCTATTGTTGCCTTTTGTTGCCTTAATACTTGTGATGATGTTCTCTCTGAGAGATTTAGAGCAATGGTTATAAAATCTGATAAGAACAGATTCATTACACTAGTTGCCTAAGAGAAAAACCTTATGATGAGCTTTAGCTGAGAATTGTTTGAGACATTTCTTTTGGTGCCAAGGGATAAGAACAAGTTCTACAAACGTCTTTTTCAATTCTGTGATGCAAATATGGTTCTGAGGGTCCCTTATCCTATCCAACCTCTAGTTACAAGCTTGTGCAATGTTGTAATATTTGTGGGTAGCTCAGCCTACCTTGATCTAGCCTGGTTAGGGATGGAACTTTGTTTCCAGCCCCTTGATCTGGACTGCTGGACTTGGTGATGGTCCTCCTCTTGCTCCTTGTAACTCCTTCTCTGGTCCTTGATGGCCTTCTCACCTTGGTGCTCCTAATGTCCCCTTGTTCTTGAGGTCTTCAATCTCCTGGATCATTCTCTCGATGGACTGATATCTATTTGGTTTATAAATTCGCTTGGTACTTATTTGTGGCTGCTATTCCTTTGGTTGCCTTGGAATCTAAACAACTTTTGTGGGCTGCTTGGGAAACCACTCGATGGCTGCTGCCTGTTCACATTGGTTGCCTTGGTTCAAGATATAGAAAATGGCTGCTAGATAAACATTTGATGGATTGCTGCCTTGGGCTAAGGAAATTTGACTATGGTCAAAAATGTGTGGCTAAAAGACATACATTGGATGAATGGTTGCCTTATCCATGTTTTGTTTTATAAAAATGATTTCTTTTTAAACAAGTATCATGGAGGCAATTTAGTATAAGGGGAAATAAAATTATTTTTAAATATCCTTCTCATCTCTTTTATCTCTAATATAAAATATTAGAGTTTGTCCGATGAGGGTCTTAGCCACGTGGCCCTCGGACACTTTCGAAAACAAAAAAAATGTTTTATAAAACTATTTTCGAAAAGTAGAATCTACTCTAGGTCGTCGGCACTATTTTGCCCCCGCAGCTACCCCTGCGGACGTCGGCGGAACTGTGCCGATAGGACCACACGTATTTTAAAATATAGGGTTAGAAATTTTTTGCCTCCTACAGCAACGGCACGATTCCCAACGGTCTCGAGTGCCCATACTCGCTGACCCGGGATGACCGCCTACATTCCCGAAGGACTTCCCCCTTCGGCTCTCGGTATCCCTCTCCGACTTGAAGACTTCGAAGACCCGAAGGTTCAAGACTTAGGTTAGATGATGTATAGATAGAAAGAATTAATTATGTAATTTTCTTTCTTCTTCTTTATTCTTTTGTAACCATGTTGTATCATTAACATT
Source organism: Stipa capillata (assembly GCA_019208055.1). Taxonomy (NCBI): domain Eukaryota; kingdom Viridiplantae; phylum Streptophyta; class Magnoliopsida; order Poales; family Poaceae; genus Stipa; species Stipa capillata. Next base: position 144,707 of record JAGXJF010005835.1, on the reverse strand, counting down.
TGTATCATGCATTTGAATTAATAAAGTTTCTATTTAAATTCCATTTGCATTCTATCTTGCATGAATTCTAAATGCCATGTATGCGATGAATGCGAATGCACAACAATTTCCTCCCCCTCTCGACTAACTCTCAACATAGCTCGCTAGGTTCGAAACAACTCAGCAACGCGAGTGGTTCGACAACTTCCACCTCACGCCTCTCTCGACTACGCCAGAATTAGGGTTCTCACATCCTACCCCCCTTAAAAGAATTTCGTCCTCGAAATTAAAGATGAGGTACCTGAATAAGGACGGGTAGTCTCTACGCAGATCTTCCTCCTTTTCCCACGTTGCTTCTCGGACGGGATGATTCTTCCACTGCACCTTGCAATACTTGATCGCTCGATTCCTCAACTGCTTCCATTCTTCGGCAAGAATTTTGATTGGCTTCTCAACGTATGACAAGTCATCTTGCAATTCCACTTCCAAGGGTTCCACTCTATCGGTCGGTTCCTTCAAACACTTTCGGAGTTGTGAGATGTGGAATACATCGTGTACCTTCGACAACGATGTCGGTAGCTTTAACTGATAGGCTACTTCTCCCTTCCGGTCAAAAATTTGGAATGGTCCGATATATCTGGGACTCAACTTCCCTTTCATACCGAATCTCTTCACCCCTTTGGTAGGACTCACTTTCAGATAAACTAAGTCTCCTACCTCAAATGTTACCTGCCGTCTCTTTTTATCTGCATAACTCTTTTGACGACTCTGAGCTGTTTTCAACCGCTCTCGAATGATCGCTATTGCATCATGCTTCTCTTTGATAAGATCCGGTCCGATGAGATTCTTCTCTCCGGTCTCATACCAACATATCGGTGATCGACACTTCCGACCATATAGGGCTTCAAATGGAGCCATCTATATACTGCTCTGGTAACTATTGTTGTATGCGAACTCCGTCAAAGCGAGATGTTCGTCCCATGTACCTCCAAAGTCAAATACACAGGCTCTCAACATATCTTCCAGAGTTTGATTTGTTCTCTCCGTCTGTCCACCGGTCTGAGGATGATATGCGGTACTGAAATCGAGCTGAGTACCTAAAGCTTGTTGTAACTGCTGCCAAAATGCAGATGTGAATACCAATCCTCGATCAGACACAATCCTCTTGGGAACTCCATGCTTGCTAACAATCTCTTGAACATAGAGCTTGGCAAGTCTTTCACAAGAATAGTTCTGATTTATAGCAATAAAGTGCGCTGTCTTGGTTAACCGATCAATGATAACCCAGATAGCGTCTTTATGCCTTTGAGTCCTCGGTAATCCAGTAATGAAATCCATACCGATCTCTTCCCACTTCCACTGTGGTATCGGTAACGGCCGCATTAATCCTGCCGGATTCTGATGTTCTACCTTAATTCTTGAACAAGTGTCACACTCTGACACGAACTTAGCAATCTCCCGCTTCATATTGTGCCACCAAAATGTTCCCTTTAAATCCATGTACATCTTTGTACTTCCGGGATGAATACTATAAGGAGTTTGGTGAGCTTCTTTCAAGATTATCCTCTTGATCTCCGGAACGTTAGGAACACATATCCGGTTCTTATACCATAGCGATCCATCTTCTGCTAAGGTAAACTCCGATGGTTGCTTTGCTTTGATCCTCTTTACCTCTTCCGCAATGAACTTATCTTCCAGTTGATGTGTCTTGATCTCATCCTGAAGATTCGGTTGAACCACTAAAGCTGCAACACTGACTTCACCTTTGTTGATTACAACCTCAACTCTATCCTTGCCCAAGTCCTGAAGAATATGCTTGGATATATCTTCGACCCTCTCCGGTTGAATTTCAGACTTCCGGCTCAGGGCATCTGCTACAACATTGGCTTTTCCTGGTGTATAGTTGATCTCCAAATCATAATCCTTGATCAGTTCAAGCCATCTTCGCTGCCTCATGTTCAATTCCTTCTGCGTGAAGAAGTACTTCAGACTTTTATGGTCCAAGTACAGCTCGCACTTGGATCTATAGAGATAATGCCGCCATTGTTTTAGCGCGAACACCACTGCTGCTAACTCTAAATCATGTGTCGGGTAGTTGACTTCATGCGGTCTAAGATGTCTCGAGGCATAAGCAATGACTTTCCGGTCTTGCATTAGCACACATCCTAACCCTGACTTGGACGCATCGCAATAAACACTGAAATTCTTACCACTTTCTGGTAAAGTTAACACTGGAGCGGTAGTGAGTTTCCGCTTCAGCTCCTGAAAACTGTTCTCACAAACTTCGGTCCACTGAAATTTGGTATCTTTTCTCAACAACTTGGTCATAGGTCCAGAAATTTTGGAGAATCCTTCGATGAATCTCCTGTAATAGCCTGCTAATCCCAGAAAACTTCTGACTTCTGTGACCGATGTTAGAGATTTCCAATCTACAACCGCTTCAATCTTCTTCGGATCCACTGCTACTCCTTCTTTTGTGATGACATGGCCTAGAAAAGAGACTTGATCTAGCCAAAATTCACACTTACTGAACTTAGCATACAACTGATGCTCTCTCAAAGTCTGCAATACTATCCGAAGATGTTCTGCATGATCCTCTTCACTCCGAGAATAAATGAGAATATCGTCGATAAACACGATCATGAATTTATCGAGATACTTCATAAAGATCTTATTCATCAAGTTCATAAACACTGCTGGTGCATTTGTCAGTCCAAATGGTACCACAAGGTATTCGTGGTGTCCATATCGAGAGACAAATCCTGTCTTCGGGATATCCTCCGGCTTGATCTTGATTTGATGGTATCCCGATCGCAAATCTATCTTGGAGAAAACTCCAGCACCTTTAACTTGGTCAAACAAATCGTCGATCCTTGGCAAAGGATACTTGTTTTTGATGGTGACATTGTTCAGGTTTCTATAATCTACACACATCCGAATGCTACCATCCTTCTTATCAACGAAAAGAACTGGTGCTCCCCAAGGTGATGTACTTTCTCGGATAAAACCCTTCTCCGCTAATTCGTCCAACTGTTTCTTCAACTCCACTAGCTCTACGGGTCCCATTCTATATGGCCTTTGAGCTATTGGTGGTGTGCCTAGTATCAGATCAATAGTGAATTCTACCTCTCTATCTGGTGGCATACCTGGCAACTCATCTGGGAATACGTCAGGAAATTCCCTGATAACTGATATTTGCTCAATACCCTTCTCTTCCAAGGTGTTTAACTGAAATTTCGGTTCAGTTTCTGGGTTCCTCTGACCTTGAAACATAACTTTTTCGCCTACCCAGTGGTTAAGAACTACAGTCTTGCTAGCACAGTCAATCTGAGCTTTATGACGTGCTAACCAATCCATACCTAATATAACATCTAGGCCTTGGAGTGGTATGATCAAAAGATGAGCGAAGAATGCATAGCCACTAATCTCTATGACTAGCCATTCTATCTTCTTATCCACCTTTATGGGTCCTCCAGGTGATTGCACCTGTAAATGCTTCTCTAAAGAACTAGCTTCCCATGGTATCCCCTTCATGAATTCCTCAGAGATGAATGAATGCGTTGCTCCAGAATCAAAAAGTATGATACCAATACGAGATGAGATAGGTAGTGTACCTATCACCACGTCGCTTGCTGTTCCAACTTCTTCAGCGGTCACATGGTTCACCCTTCCGTGAACCTTGCCCCTGCCACGGACTTGAGTACCTCGTCCGCCTCGAACTGCTGCTCCTGGAGCTGGTGCTGCTGGCTTCGGTGCTTGAGGTCGTGGCTGTTGAGCTTTTGGATTCGGGCAATCGCCGATCTTATGTCCCGGTTGACCACAACCATAGCAATTTCCTTTCTTCGGGCATTGTGGTGCATAGTGACTTCCTCCACAAGTGTAGCACGTACCCGGAGGTATTGGTGCTCGGCTTGCTACTCCAGTAGGTATAACTCCAGCTTGATTCCTCTGAACATAAACCACTCGACGAGGCTTGTTCTGCTGATACTGCTGTCGCCTTGGCTCAAACTTCCTCTTCCGGTCCTCTTGCACCTTGCGATAGTCGTTCTCCAGGGTAATGGCACGATCCACAAGATCTTGAAATTCTGTTGCATGGACAAGTCTCAGCTGCATCAACAAGAACGGATGAAGTCCCTCCATGAACTTCTGCTGTCTCTTGCTCTCCGTATCCACATCATCTGGTGCATAACGTGACAGTCGATTGAATTCATGCACATACCGGGTAACTGTCATGTTACCTTGCTCCAAGTCCATGAATTCCTTCCTCTTCAGTGCCACTATACTGGATGGCACGTGAGCTTCACGAAACTTCGTCTTGAAGATATCCCATGTGATTACTCCTCTAGCTGGTTGAACTGCCTTGAGATTGACCCACCATGCCGCTGCAGGTCCGGTAAGCTGGTGTGTGGCATAGCGTACCTTCTCCTCATCATTGCATCCGACAGTCTCCAATTTCCTCTCGGTGTCTAGTAACCAGTCTTCCGCATCCATTGGTTCAGCTGATGTGGCGAAGATCATGGGCCTAGTCTGCTGAAAATCACCCAAACTGACGCCTCCTCCGGCTGGAGCTTGAGTATCGCGGGCTCGTCCTTCCATCCGATTCAGCATCTCAACGAAGAACTTGTTTTGATTCTCTTGAGCTTCACGCCGCTCTCGCCTTTCTTCATCTCTGGCCTTCCGATCCTCTTCCATCTGGCGCATGTACTGCATGAAAGCTTCTTCGGTGTTGTACCTCGGTGACGGTGGAGGTATACCGCTGCCTCCACTTCCACTTGCTGCATCAGCCTTCGCCTTCTGCTCAGCTTCCATCCTGGCCTTCTCTTCTGCTTCCATTCTGGCTTTCTCCTCCGCTTCCTTCTGAGCTTGCTCGTCCGTCAACCTTAGGGTTTCCTCACTTGGACTCGCCATTCACCTACATTGTGATATGAAGCAAAGCTTAATAATATAATCTTCAACGACATATACTAAGCTTTTATCTTCATAATCACAGCTAAGCACTCATGCAAAGATTCAAGAAAAACCATAACTCCAAAAAGACACTCAATTTCCTAAAACGTGATAACCTATGTGCACTTATCTACAGTGTCCAGAACAAAAGCAAAAACAAATATTTCATTTTCGATATTTAGGGTTCTAACCTTATAACCTATTTCCTTACCCTTATACCCTTGTCATGATTACTTCTTTTTCTTTTTGAAATTTCAATCTCCTATAGGTTAAGAAGGTAAGTGAGTGTATGATATGTTGCTATCCTTTCCTCAAAGCAATTAAATTAACCCACAATCTTAGGTATTTCTAGAGAGATTAATAGGAAAGTTGTTTGAAAATAATACATTTATCCTTGTTAAAAGAAAACTATAGATGAGATAGTCCTTATAAAGGTTCCAACTTCATTCCTAGGGTTCACAGGTCTCCTAACTAGACTTTTATGCCTAGAGGTCTCAATAATTGCTCTGATACCACCTGTGACAGAGTGGCACGACAGAAGCATTGCAGCGGTCCATATGATACAAACATAATTTACAAACTCGAATTACAACATAAGTCTTACAACACATTCCCAAAAGTACGGGGAATTTAAAACCGTTATTGTTTGGTTACAGCAAGTCTTATCTACACCTAACAACTCTTACGACCTATTACTCTACTCGGCGTTGTCTTCGTCGCGGAACTCAACGTAGTAGTCGACGCCTTCGTCCTCCTTCGTCGTCGGCTGCTCCTCTGGAACTTCTTCGTCAATCTCGATGTAGACCACCTCCTCCTCCGTCGTCGGCTCACAGCCTACTCAAAGGAATTAGATAGAGGGATGAGTACAAAAGGTACTCAACAAGTCCAGGAATAGCAAAGAGGTGTTTGATGCACTAGCTACTGAGAACGACAACGTTCTCTCAAAAGCAATGCAGGTGGAGAGGGTAAGAGAGTCAAGTTTTAATTAAAGAGACTAATGATCTCATGTCTCACAAGCTGCTAGGATTCCCGATGAATCCCTTTCTTGCCGGGTTCGCAGTTCCAACCGGGAACACGGAGTGACAATGCCACAATTCAATACACTCTGCAGAGGTGCACAACTGTACCCACAAACGATCATAGTCATGGAGTTCATGTCGTCACATGCACTACCAGACCGTCAAATCACAGAGCCGTTTCACCGCCCGCTCGGTTATACTCCGCGTCGCAGTCCTGCACAATCAGGCCAAGGACTACCAGTCTCGCGTTGATACTACGGATACAACGCTTGTGGATAGCCAACGGCTAGCGCCACCTTCCCCAATAGCTGATACCCCGCATACAACTATTGAGGTCTTTCTTTCCCGGGGGAGTATAGACCTAGGGTAAAGGGTACTTTAGCTCAGCCCCGCCCATACAGGGTATGTGGTATGCGCGATCACTACGGCCCTTAAGCACAATCGATCATTGGTTGCATTAACCTTATATGAGACTTTCCCATGTGATGAAATCCACCTTCCCAACTGTGCCAAACTGCACCCATACCAGGATTTCATCACCCGCCATGCGATCACCCAAAAACCGGCGATCCAAAACAAAACAACAGTTGATTCATCTTTAGAAATTAGGTTTTCAGTGCATGTTATAGACAAGAGGGAAATCGAAGAACATTCTCAACGGACATGAACAAGAAACTGGACTTGCCTGGTAACGGATAGGTAGTGGAGTTCGACGGTCCTGACTGCTGAACTCCGGCTTCTGAAGAAAAGCAATATAGTCCGATAAGGACTAATTCAAGAAATTCCAAGAATGGATGTAAATGACATGCCATGACATGCATAAGATGATGAGTGCATTAAAATCATCATTAAAGACTTTAAGCTTAAACCTTTTTAACAATTCCCTTAAAGACTAGGAATATTCTGAAAGAATGTTTTGAGTGTTAATTACATTTAAATCCTATGTAAATTTTTTTTGTAATAACACCTAATTCATTTAACTCCTAATTCGAAATCCACTTAGAACTCAATATGTCCTCTTTATCTTATTTGGCTAGTTTAGGCATTAGGTTAAAGTTTTTTAAGAACTAATACGAAGATTTTCAAATATGAATATAACCGACATGATAATGCATGCATGACTCATAATATGCCCTTAACATGTTCTAGGGAAGTTAAGACATAGCTCCTTTAAGCATTAATTCTAGGGTTTATGTTCACTTAAGGGAATAACCAAAATTTAACATGTCAATACTTGATTTACTTTATTTTAAAGCCTAGTATTTGTACTTAGCTTATTTCCATTGATTTAGGAGCTAATCAAGATCTTAAGAGAATAAGATTTAGAATTTAGCCTTTTCTTAGGGAATAACACATTTTGTTCAATTCAGAATAATTCATTAACTTAAATATATATATATATATATATATGAGATCATAACTCTATTTTTATTTGTTTCTTTTTATTTGTTGCCTTAAAGAAACAAGAATATATGCACCCATACATACACACATTTCTTTTTAATCATGTCTAAACTTTGATTCTATTTCTCTTTTATTTCCCATCTCATTTTTCCCTATTTTCATAAAACCCCCCTTCTTTTCTTTTCTTTTTCACACACAACCCTCAAATCCCTAATCTCTATTTCCCCAACTCTCTCTTCTCTTTCTCTCCCTCATGTGCCGCCGCCGCCTTGCTCCTTTGCTCCCTCGGGTGACCACGCCGCCGCCTTGCTCCGCCGTCCTCCGGCCTTGCACCTCGGTTGCCGCCTGTTCGGTGCTCCGCTCGGTCTCCGCCCGGGGTCCTCGCCCGATGCCGCCGCCGCTCTCGCCATGGCTTCGGACATCGCCGCCGCCTCGAGCCCAAGGCTCAGGCCTTGGCCCGCCGGTGCTGTCGCGAGCCTAGGGCTCGGGCCCTTCGCGCCGTCGCCCTCGGGTAACCGCGCCGCCGTGAGTCCCTTGGGCGCGAGCTCCTCGCCCCGGCCGCTTCGGTCCGCCGCCCAGTTGGCCGTGGCCGGCGTCGCGGCCCACCACCGGGCTCCGTCGGCCCGCCTCCCGCCGGTGGCGCCCATTGAGCTCGGCCTCCTCCTTCAACCGGTAAGAGCTCCCAAACCTACTCCCCACTTCTCCTCTAATCCCCAATTTCTAAGTTCTAGGGTTCTTGCCAATTTCCCCATTTCTAGAGTTATAATCAGAGTGGTCCGGTTCGATGATTGCCTATATGATTCGGATTTTCCATAAGTGTATTTGGATTTAGATGACCCGAGTGCTGTGCTTGCTCTGACGATCTCTTAGCTCTCGTGTAAATGTTCTTATTTTGCCTGTGATACTATTGGTAATGTTCGTCAAGGCTTTGATATGATCTACTGGACACGAACAATTTTTGATCAAAACTCTAACTAATTATTGCTCTCCCTGAGTGCATGTGTTCATAGGTTTAATCCAGACTGTGGTGACATTAGCACTATCTGCAATTCCTTTACATGCACTTCTTCACCCATGCCAGATTATTTAAACTGACAGAACATGTCGCCCCTCTCAATGTTAGTTTTTCCCTCTGCTCCCTACATATATACACATGTATTTGGGTGCCTCGGTTTATCAAACTGAAAGAACAAATGCTTCATGCGTGTATGGTTCATATATGGATGCTTGGAAAGCTGATAAGAACATGCACTATACTCTGCCTTAACTTTTCCTTATTGGTTTCATGCATGAACCTATATCAGTCCATTGAACTGAAAAGAACAGAACTATACTTGGTCTGGCTTACATCCTATTGTTGCCTTTTGTTGCCTTAATACTTGTGATGATGTTCTCTCTGAGAGATTTAGAGCAATGGTTATAAAATCTGATAAGAACAGATTCATTACACTAGTTGCCTAAGAGAAAAACCTTATGATGAGCTTTAGCTGAGAATTGTTTGAGACATTTCTTTTGGTGCCAAGGGATAAGAACAAGTTCTACAAACGTCTTTTTCAATTCTGTGATGCAAATATGGTTCTGAGGGTCCCTTATCCTATCCAACCTCTAGTTACAAGCTTGTGCAATGTTGTAATATTTGTGGGTAGCTCAGCCTACCTTGATCTAGCCTGGTTAGGGATGGAACTTTGTTTCCAGCCCCTTGATCTGGACTGCTGGACTTGGTGATGGTCCTCCTCTTGCTCCTTGTAACTCCTTCTCTGGTCCTTGATGGCCTTCTCACCTTGGTGCTCCTAATGTCCCCTTGTTCTTGAGGTCTTCAATCTCCTGGGGCTTGTTTCTTGGTTGCTCCTAGAGCTTGGCTTCTACAGGTTGTTCTACTGTGCTAGTTCTACGGATGCAGCACTAGTACTACTCAGCTGCCTTTGCACTACCTCTACTGAGCCTTCTCTATGGTTCCTTGGGTGCAGGTGTTGCCACCTCCTGCTTGTTTACTACGGCTGCTATTTTTACTTGGGCTCAGCTTGCATGCTAAGTTACCCTAAGCTGAAAATATCCTGCTGCTGCTGGATCATTCTCTCGATGGACTGATATCTATTTGGTTTATAAATTCGCTTGGTACTTATTTGTGGCTGCTATTCCTTTGGTTGCCTTGGAATCTAAACAACTTTTGTGGGCTGCTTGGGAAACCACTCGATGGCTGCTGCCTGTTCACATTGGTTGCCTTGGTTCAAGATATAGAAAATGGCTGCTAGATAAACATTTGATGGATTGCTGCCTTGGGCTAAGGAAATTTGACTATGGTAAAAAATGTGTGGCTAAAAGACATACATTGGATGAATGGTTGCCTTATCCATGTTTTGTTTTATAAAAATGATTTCTTTTTAAACAAGTATCATGGAGGCAATTTAGTATAAGGGGAAATAAAATTATTTTTAAATATCCTTCTCATCTCTTTTATCTCTAATATAAAATATTAGAGTTTGTCCGATGAGGGTCTTAGCCACGTGGCCCTCGGACACTTTCGAAAACAAAAAAAATGTTTTATAAAACTATTTTCGAAAAGTAGAATCTACTCTAGGTCGTCGGCACTATTTTGCCCCCGCAGCTACCCCTGCGGACGTCGGCGGAACTGTGCCGATAGGACCACACGTATTTTAAAATATAGGGTTAGAAACTTTTTGCCTCCTACAGCAACGGCACGATTCCCAACGGTCTCGAGTGCCCATACTCGCTGACCCGGGATGACCGCCTACATTCCCGAAGGACTTCCCCCTTCGGCTCTCGGTATCCCTCTCCGACTTGAAGACTTCGAAGACCCGAAGGTTCAAGACTTAGGTTAGATGATGTATAGATAGAAAGAATTAATTATGTAATTTTCTTTCTTCTTCTTTATTCTTTTGTAACCATGTTGTATCATTAACATTTGTATCATGCATTTGAATTAATAAAGTTTCTATTTAAATTCCATTTGCATTCTATCTTGCATGAATTCTAAATGCCATGTATGCGATGAATGCGAATGCACAACAATTTCCTCCCCCTCTCGACTAACTCTCAACATAGCTCGCTAGGTTCGAAACAACTCAGCAACGCAAGTGGTTCGACAACTTCCACCTCACGCCTCTCTCGACTACGCCAGAATTAGGGTTCTCACATCCTACCCCCCTTAAAAGAATTTCGTCCTCGAAATTAAAGATGAGGTACCTGAATAAGGACGGGTAGTCTCTACGCAGATCTTCCTCCTTTTCCCACGTTGCTTCTCGGACGGGATGATTCTTCCACTGCACCTTGCAATACTTGATCGCTCGATTCCTCAACTGCTTCCATTCTTCGGCAAGAATTTTGATTGGCTTCTCAACGTATGACAAGTCATCTTGCAATTCCACTTCCAAGGGTTCCACTCTATCGGTCGGTTCCTTCAAACACTTTCGGAGTTGTGAGATGTGGAATACATCGTGTACCTTCGACAACGATGTCGGTAGCTTTAACTGATAGGCTACTTCTCCCTTCCGGTCAAAAATTTGGAATGGTCCGATATAACTGATAGGCTACTTCTCCCTCCCAATCCCCAAGCGCCACCTCCCCATCCCCGAGCGCCTCCACGACTGCCTCGCCGAGCGCCTCCACGACCCACTCCCGAAGCGCCGCAAACCTGTCCATGAGTGCCGCCTCCCCGTCCCCGACCACCTGCATGTCCACGAGCTCCCCTTCCTGGCTGTCCACGCTCCCCTTCCGAAGCGCCGCCTCCTCGACACGCTCCCCGACAGGGTAGGGTTCTCCGCCTCCTCACATCTAGTGGCAAACTAGGGCAAAATCATATGGGCTTAGGGCATTAGGCAGTATGTGCAGTTTGTGTTATTGGTTAGAACATAACATTATCGGTTAACTATGTGCTATTTATTTATTCTCTTATTATGAAGCTATGACTTCCGGCAATGAATCGGTGGATTCTTTGGCGAGAGATGTCGATGAGAACTCATCATCACAGCCAGAAGGGATCACTGAGCGAGAAACCCAACCACTTGTAAAAAAGGGAAGAAAAATTAGGAAACCAACCAAGAAGCCGAAAGGAGTATGGCAAGTGGAGGCGATCGACAAGAAAACCGGGGGCTCCTACCGAACCAAAAAAAACGGAGAAGAAGTTCCAAACCATGTGCGTGGCAGTGGTAAGGGAAAGGGTCCCCATTGACTTGGAGGATTGGAAGAAGGTTAGTATCGAGATAATGAAACACTTTAGGGTGCCAGTGCAATGAAAAAGGTAGGTGGAAGAAAGTGTCCTCTCCAAGGCGAAGGATATTTTTCACAATTTTAAGTACATCTTGCACAAAAATTTTATGAAGGAGAATAAGGACCCTTGTTGAAATATCCACACATTAAGCCTGAGCAGTGGGCTAGATTTGTGGAGATTCGGCGAATGCCGGATTTCCTAGCTAGGACTGAGGTAGGCAAGACTCTAATCGCGAAGAACAAGCACCCCATAGAATGGGGGTCAAAGGATACTAGGGGAAGCGGAAGATTTGGGAGAAGGAGGATGAAAACGCACGCATTTGGGGGGGGAGGGCGAAGTGCCTTTTCCTGATGTTACGGTAGATTGGGCAAGAGACTTCCTGAGAGCGAGGTCTACAACCAATTCCTCGGGTCAGGTTGTGTTACCTAACCCAGCATATCAGGAAGTGTACCAATCCATGGTAAGACCAACTACCTCATCTATAGTTACCATATCTTATGACTTACGTACTATTTATAGGTTTTTATTTGTAGAAAGACTTGAGTTTCCAGGCTTCGCAGGGCTTGTTCCAGCCCCAAGGGTCTAATGACATTCTTACGGCCACTTTGGGAACCAAGGAGCCCTCGGGTCATTCTAGGGCGATAGGGACCATTGTCGGCCATAGCAAGGCCTTCCCACAAGACCCAGAGGAGATGTGTGCGAGGAAAAAGGCGAGAGTGGAGCAGATCAAACAAGAGCTACTCGCCTAGTTTTCCGGCATGATGGAGGAAAGGCTGGCAAAAGAAAGAGCTGTGTGGGAGGAGAGGTACAGAGCACAAGTGATGAGACGATGACCCGATCTTTTGGTGAGATGAAAGTACCTAACGGTTTGGTAGAGTTTGACCTTGACAATCCGACTATACCGTACACGACGATATGCCTTACCAATCACTAAACCAAACTCCGATGGTTATTGACCTTACCATAGGCACGATCAACCTAAACAACAAAGTTTGAGTCCTACAAGCAACTGAAGAACCAGCAAAAACTATAATAAATTGCAATATGAAATTGCGATATGAAATTGCGAGTATTAAATTGGCACAAGAGATAGAAGAAAATGTATTGGGATTTGTTGTGGGAGGGGTCCCCGCGCGCCCCGGACGGGAACGAGTAATGGTAAGATTTGCATACCTGCTTTGAATTCTTGCCCATCTGCTTTGCAGTCATGAAGTACAAGCATCCGCGTGACAAGCCCAGAGCGCAAGTGCGGATGCGGGATACAAGCGCAGATGCGGGGTACAAGCGCAGTGCGGAGCGCAAGTGCAGATGCGGGGTACGAGTGCAGAGCACAAGCGCAGATGCGGAGTACAAGCGCAGACGCGGGGTGCGATCGCAGGTGCGGAGCGCAAGCGCCGACCCGGGGTACGGGCAACCCCCAGGCAGGACCCCGACAGGTGACGTACCGTACGGCTTGTCGTACCGGACGTCACGTAGATGCTAGGGTATATGCCCCGCGGGCGATGTACGAGTGACCTGCGCGCCCTCGTCCGTACGGCGGACCGAGGGTAAGACCGTAACCTGCCTAGGGGCAGAATTGTAATCCGGTTTTGCGCTTCCCAAGCCCTATAAATAGGGGAGCACCCCCCAGGTTGGGGGGTACGGAATACAAGTTACACTCACTTCTTGACTCGCCCAAATTTTCTCTAAGTGTTTGCTCGTTGCTGCGCGCTCCGTTTCGCTATCCCCTGCGCACACCCGGGTGACCCAGCACTCAACCGGGGGTGCCTCAAGTTCACTGTCCAACCGCGTAGTCGACGACAGTTGGCGCCGTTCGTGGGGACTCCGAACGAGAAGTCACGTGCGACGTAGCAGCGAGCGTAACGAGATCATGCCTCCTAAAGTGAAGAGAAGCACCAAGAGGAAGCCCACGAGCGGCTCAGCAGTGAGGGCTACATCCGCGAGAACCCAAGCATGCACGCCCGAGTTGGGCAAAACTCTGGCGCGCGCGGAAGCCGACCCGCCTGTCACCCCCGCGGAGGACACAGTCGAGCCCAGCACCGTGCAAGGGGCTCCGCCAGCGGTACCCCGGAGGATGGCCACCTGCTCCGTGGTAATCACCGGGGGTCTTCTGGGCGTCGCCGACGGTCGCCCAGACCCGCCCGCTCTTGCTCCCGCATCGACATCTACTCCGGAAGCATCGGTAGACGACCTGCGCCGGCAGGCTTCGTGAGCGCTTGTGCGCTGCCGAGCGCGATGTACTCCACGCGACGGCCCAAGCCATGCACGTCGCCGACCTCTACCGCGCGCAGCTTGAGGCAACCCACGCACTCGCCGCCCTGCCACCACACCCAGAGACGCTTGCAGCAGATGCCTTCCGTCGTCAACAAGGCGAAATTCGTGCGGCAACTGAAGGCACGTGCTAGGGGCTTTGTCATACACAATAACATGCTGTACAAGCGAGGCGTCTGCGCCCCGTTCCTCAAATGCAGCAGCGCTGGCTGCTGACATACACCAGGGGCTGTGCGGGTCTCACCTCGCCCCTAGAGAACTGGTTGCCAAGCATTGGTTCACTGCAGGCATAAAACGCCGCGTCCGCGCGCGTGGTAACATCTCGCCGCGGTACGTGCCCTTCGCTCCGGCATACCGCGACGTAACATCCCGCGAGCCCAGCAACCCTCAACGCTGCGTCCGCCCGCGTGGTAACATCCTGTCGCGACGCGTGCCCTTCGCTCCAGCATACCGCGACGTAACATCCCACGAGCCCGGCAGCCCTCAGCGCCGCGTCCGCCCGCGTGGTAACATCCCGCCGCGGCGCGTGCCTTTCGCTTCGGTACACCGCGACGTAACATCCCGCGAGCCCGGAAGCCCTCAGCGCCACATCCGTGCGCGTGGTAACATCTCGCCGCGGCGCGTGCCCTTCGCTCCGGCATACTGCGACGTAACATCCCGCGAGCCCAGAAGCCCTCAACACCGCATCCGCGTGCATGGTAACATCCCGCCGTGGCGCGTGCCTTTCGCTCCGGCATATCGCGACGTAACATCCCGCGAGCCCGGAAGCCCTCAGCGCCGCGTCCGCACGCGTGGTAACATCCCACCGCGGCGCGTGCCCTTCGCTCCTGCATACCGCGACGTAACATCCCCCGAGCCCGGAAGCCCTTAACGTCGCGGCCACCCGCGTGGTAACATTCCGCCGTGGGGTGTGCCCTTCGCTCCGGCATACCGCGACGTAACATCCCGCAAGCCCAGAAGCCCTCAATGTCTCGGCCGCCCGCGTGGTAACATTCCGCTGTGGGATGTGCCCTTCGCTTCGGCATACCACGACGTAACATCCCGCGAGCCCGGAAGCCCTCAACGCCGTGTCCGCGTGCGTGATAACATCCCGCCGCGGCGCGTGCCCTTCTCTCTGGCCTACCGCGACGTAACATCCCGCGAGCCCGGAAGCCCTCAACGCCGCGTCCGCCCGCGTGGTAACATCCCGCTGCGGCGCGTGCCCTTCGCTCCGGCATACCGCGAGCCTGAAAGCCCCTCAACGCCGCGTCCGCCCACGCGGTAACATCCAGCCGCGGCGCGTGCCTCTCAACTCTGGCGAACCGTGAAGTTACATCCCGCGAGTCCGGAAACTCCTACTGCCGCCTCCGCCAGTGTGGCAACACCCGCCGCGGCGCGTGCCCCTCAGCCACGGCATACCGCAACGTTACATCTCACGAGCCCGGAGGTCCTAATGCCGCCTCTTCATGGTAACATTCTACTACCACACGACAGCAAGTTCGTAAAACATTCGCCTTCATCGCATAACGCCTTGTGACACATGTCGATGGTTCCCCCCTATAAATATGCCATCGCATTATTTCAGCTTATTACACCGTAAACAGCGACTAGCCACATAGCTAGTCGCTCGGTTTTTTTCATTGGGAGCATAGTGCATCACGCCGCTACACCTTATTACAAGCAAGGGATATCGTCCTACTACACTATTACATACGAAGAGTAGACATGAGAACTAGCGTTATGGCGTCTCAGGGTAACAGTGTCGCGTAGACAGTCCGCGACCATTGCAAGAAGGGATAGTGCATCATCAGGGGAAGTCCTCCCCCCGCTCCATGCCCCCTCCGGCGTGCAATGTTTGAATGACATGGGCACAGGGGGCCGAGTACTGAAGCGCCCAACCGGCGTCTTACGCCCCAAAGCAAGATCCTACAACCAATACGACAAGATGAAAACCAGGATGAGTGTGGTGGCGAAACCCATAACTCCGTCTGGGGCAGCCACGAATGGGGCTCCTAGTGTAGCCCACGGCTCACCGCTCTAGGATGACGCGTAGTAACATACCGCGTGCCCGGACGATGGAAACGCCACGTTCGCCCGCATGGTGACATCCCGTCGCGACATGTGTGCAGAATAACATACCGCGTGCTCGGATGCTGAAAACGCCGAGTTCACGTGCGTGGTAACACCCTGCTGTGACGTGTGTCCTCGCTCCGGGGTAACACGAGGTCACACACCATGCGTCTGGATGCCAACAATGCCAGCATGCCCACTTGCTCCAAGACGGTGCGGAGTCACATACTGCGCGTTCGGATGCTAACGATGTCGCATCCACCTGCGTGGTAACATCCCACCATGGCACGTACCCACGTATAGCATGTTTGGACACCGATAGCACTGTCGATGCTCGCTTGGCCACATCACCTCGAGATCACACGACTTTTCGCAAACTCTAATAAGCGACTAGCTATGCCAAAGTTGCTAGTCTTTTTGTTGGGAGCACGGTGCATCACACCACTACACCTTATTGCAAGCAAGGGGCACCGCATTGCTACACCATTACATGTGAAAAGTTTGGTATACAAACTATAATATTACAATGACCCTCGCGAGCGACAATGGCAAAGGGATTGCGCAAAAAATTAAGGAATAATGCATCGTCACTGACTATCCATGCTCCTCGGCATAACGCCATTGGGATGCAATGTTAATGCAACGCACAAGGGGTTGTGTGCTAAGGTGCCATGCGAATTTTTTATGCCTCAGAGCAAGGTCATGACAAAGCAACACGTGAAAAAGGGAAAACCCGTAATTCCCGCAAGAGACCGCCATAGATAATACACCATGATCTCATGAATGTCTGTTAACAAACAGATAACTTAAAAGATAAAAAGGAGTGTCATCAGGCAGGCAAGTCCGTACGGTGACTGAACAATCTAACGAGTCAAAGTTATGACAACCCAACGACCGGCTAAGATCCTAAAGCATATAACAAGTGTCTTGTATACGTCAGACGCAATCACAGCCTAAGAATGACAGCATAGCAAGGCATATGTCGGTAGCGTGAGACTCGTAACGAAGGGATCAGAGAGTTTCGTGGCATACCACAGGGCGGTTGCAATGTGGAAAGCATGGTCAGACCTCGTCACATCATGCGATGTCCTCTGGGATCCACTCCGAGTATAACCACCCACGGTGACGAAACTTTCCTCCCTAAGGTTTGTCGAAAAAGAGACAAAATGAGCTTATACTCAGAAGTGAAGCTGCAAAAGTGATGTAGAATTGAGGTCCAGCCTGGCTCGGCATAGCACCCGTGCGCACGAGTACGCAGCGATGCGCAAGGGAAGGATGAGACCTTCGCACGATGTCCCTAGTGGTCTCGTGAAGTGATGACCTGACCCCGGATGGCCGACGTTGCACTACTGCTGGGCGGCTCACAAGCCAAGCGTACTCCGGGTAGCCGAGGATGGACTCAACCTGGACTGAGCGGTCTGTCCCTGCCGGACAGCCCGCGTGCCCCTGATGGTAGCTGACTCGATTTGGAGGGCTCCAGTCGGTACTCAGTGTACTCCGGATCAAGCGGTGGACTACGAGTTGCGCTGTCAGACTTTAGATCAAGCGGGGCACGCTCTGGCCAACCAAGCAGAGCTACAACTCCAAACGCGTCGTGGCCGCGGGCAGATGCGTGCGCCTTCACTTGGGCCTACTCCTGGCATACATTACTCCGGACGCATAGCCTACCCGAGCTCGCATCTACTCCAGACACGTCGCCTACCCCGATAGCGTCACTGTCCACGCGCTCTCCTACTCTGGACGTTGTGCGTCTACTCTGGACAACGCGTCTGTTCCGGACTTGTACTCTAGACACAAGCGTGCGTGCGCGCCCCATGTGCGGGCGGCGGAGGACTAGTAGGAAAGGGAGAGGGGGAAGGTGAAATGAGGGGCGTGGTCCCCCTTTTATACACCCGGCGCCCTAACCGCCCAAAAAAAATATATATATCTATAAATAATAAAAAATATATGTATAAAAATGGTAATAGGTAAATAAATTAACGGATGAGAGTGTGCAGTCCGGGCTTCGGAGTTGTAGTCTGCGACGGGTTTCGGAAAGGCTCCATTGCACCCCGGTGAGCCCGGCAACATGCGCCCACGCGCTGCCCCGGGTGTGCCCGGTGTGCCGAGCTGCGGGATACTCCAACGGACTTGCCGCTACCCCGGATATGTCTCGATGAGAGGGCTGTAACCTCATGTACCCAGTGCAGGACTCGTCGCAGCTCCGCGATAGCCCCCTACCCCGGGCATGTCGCGCCGTGCGCGCTCTGACCCTGGACTTATAGCACCGAGACTAGATCGAATGATGCGCCCTCTACTCCGGCCGTGGCGTCCCCTTAACCGTACCATCGCTTACCCTGGAGGAGTACCCTGGGGGTGAGCCCGCTGGTCCAGGCCGCGCGTCAACCCCTTATTGGGGTATAACGCCGGTCCGGACGGGCACTACTCGAACGCCCGCACGACAAGAGGCTACTGTTGTGGGAGGGGTCCCCGCGCGCCCCGGACGGGAACGAGTAATGGTAAGATTTGCATACCTGCTATGAACTCACGCCCATCTGCTTTGCAGTCATGAAGTACAAGCATCCGCGTGACAAGCCCAGAGCGCAAGTGCGGATGCGGGGTACAAGCGCAGATGCGGAGCGCAAGTGCAGATGCGGGGTACAAGCGCAGATGCGGAGCGCAAGTGCGGATGCGGGGTACGAGTGCGGAGCGCAAGCGCAGATGCGGAGTACAAGCGCAGACGCGGGGTGCGAGCGCAGGTGCGGAGCGCAAGCGCCGACCCGGGGTACGGGCAACCCCCGAGCAGGACCCCGACAGGTGACGTACCGTACGGCATGTCGTACCGGACGTCACGTAGATGCTAGGGTATATGCCCCCGCGGGCGATGTACGAATGACCTGCGCGCCCTCGTCCGTACGGCAGACCGGGGGTAAGACCGTAACCTGCCTAGCGGCAGAATTGTAATCCGGTTTTGCGCTTCCCAAGGCCTATAAATAGGGGAGCACCCCCCAGGTTGGGGGTACGGAATACAAGTTACACTTACTTCTTGACTCGCCCAAATTTTCTCTAAGTGTTTGCTCGTTGCTGCGCGCTCCGTTTCGCTATCCCCTGCGCACACTCGGGTGACCTAGCACTCAACCGGGAGTGCCTCAAGTTCACTGTCCGACCGCGTAGTCGACGACAGGATTCTGCTGGAGATCTAAATAAGGTGGTAGTCCTACACGACTTGTAGATGCGATAATTTAGTAGTAGCTAAACAACTCAATGAAACCCAAAAGCTGAAGAGATAATCCTGGGGGTATATAAAGACGAGAGGTGATCTGTTACAGAGGTAGTTTCAAATTATTTTGGTATTTGCAGTCTGCTCGTAAGGAAATTGGAGATGGGGTTGAACAGGTTGGAAAGAGCACAAGATAAGCTTTCCAAAGAGTCTAAGATCACCCAAATCAGAGTTCGTATGCTCAAGATAAAGACGTTTGAAGTCAAGGCTGTCTCAGCAATCCGAATCAGAGTCCAAATCTTGTGGGACTCTAGCTTTTCTTGGCGCAAAAGTGACGTGGGAATACTTCTTGTATAGCACCAATTCATGTGGGACATGGTCATAGCCACATGAACTTCATTCCCTCCTCTTGAGAGTTTGAACTTGAATCCTCACATGTTCTTGAAGATCTTGACGAACCTTCTTTTATTCTTTGTAGCTTCAGCAGTAGACTTAGTTGAAGTAGTGGAAGTAGAGGTGGTAGCGTGTGCATTCATGCGGATCATGTTCACATCAACAAGTGTTGGAAGCTCCTACACACCCAAGCCCTGGTGCACGTAGGAATAGCTGTGCATCAGCTCCTGATGGGGGTGAAGGTCTTCTCAACACAGCCCAGTCTCCTATCGATGACATCACGAGGCGACAAAGTGCAAGCTACAAGTGTCAACAGCGCACATGGCTTTTCCCTTGGTGGGAGCACACGGGATAGTTCATCGGCCGGCTGAGGGAGCTACGATCCACGGTGTACTGATACAACTAGGGTTTGCTAGGTGCACCATCGATAAAGTAGAGCCTGGCTTCCAGAGCCTCCCGCTCTTTCACGTAAGCGAGGATGCGGCACACCAAACATTGGGAGAGGCGGAGTTGTCATTCGTCCAGTTGCCAAAGAAGGACATACAGCTTCTGCAGTTCACATCGCCACCGCCTACTGCTTCACCACCATTGGGACCAGCATCTGAGCTGCTCTTCTCACCACAGGTCCTCAAGAGCACACGGTCTGAGCCGCCTTCGAACCCACCAGCTCAAGACTCACTAGAGCCAACGATGGTGCTTCTGGCACTACCAATTCTTAACTTACCGCCACCACCCCCCAGTTAAGATTAAGAGTACGAGAGTGCCGCCGAAGGGCAAGGCCAAGGCCAAGGAGATGGGTTAAGCGACGAAGAATTCAACCGACTGTTCCACGCAACAGAGCTCGCACACAAGTACCAAAAAGGAGAGCCATTGCTACTCTCCCTGGCACAGGCAGGTTTGTTTTGCCAAAGGGTCCATGACCACTATATGAATCTATGTAAAGTAGATGAGTAGAGCCTTCCCGTGTTCTTCAAGAAGGAGCATTTCCTTCATGATTTGGATAATTGTTGCATGGTGGGCTTCGAGGACTTGTTCCTTCTCTTCAACTTGGATATGATCGATGCCTCCCTCATGAGATGTTTCACATTGTAAGTATTTTACAAAGAAATTCCACATTCAAGCAACTCTCTTTTGTTTCCTAAATGATAACGCTTTTCTTTCCTATGCTTAGGCACGTGATCACCGAATGCAAAGCACGGAAAGGACCGGTGGGTTTTTTGGACCCACAATTGGTCTCTCATCAACAAATCGAGGGGAATAAGCAAAGGGTCTACAATTATATTGTCGAGGTGTTGATGTCTCAACAAAACAAAGAATTCATTCTACTTCCATACAATTAGGAGTAAGTGTGTTTTTATACATTAACTGTACCTCCATTGTCATCATTCCACACGGGTTGTGATGTCTTTATTTGCAGAGAACATTGGATCTTAATTATCATCATACCTAATAGAGCAAAGCCGTCTTAGGAGTAAGTGTGTTTTTATACATTAACTGTACCTCCATTGTCATCATTCCACACGGGTTGTGATGTCTTTATTTGCAGAGAACATTGGATCTTAATTATCATCATACCTAATAGAGCAAAGCCGTCGACCTTAATTCCCTCCGTGAATCACCTCGTGACTACTTGAGAATTTGTGGATTCTTGGATAGTGCTTTCGCCGAGTATATTAAGTGTGGAGGGAGGTTCTTACCAAAGGAAAACCCGTCGGTCTTGGTACACGAGATCGACGTCGTTAAGGTAGCAGTTGGTACAACATTCTTCCTAAGTGTTAAGTAATGCTAATTGATGCCCAAATTGATGCCGTAATTCCTCAACAACTTTTTAGTGTAATCAACAGCCATCTAGAACGAACCTTTGTTCTTTCTACGTTTGTAAGCAAATGATGAGGGTCGTTCCGAGTTCGAAGACAAAATACATTGCTGGCCTCCCTACGGTTACTAGTATATGAGACTCAAGATTTTACTTTTTACCTATATGCACCCAATTCTGAATTTAATTACTTCATGCAGATTTTGAATTCGATGGACGAAAAACCATTGAGCCATGCCAACATTGTCGAAGTTAGAGGATAGTTTGCCTACTTCTTCGCCTTGCAGGTCATAACACAAAAGGGACAATTCAGATCGCCTTAATCGTGAGGTCTTTATTTTCTTTGTGTTGGTGGTGAACCTTGTTAGATATGGCTAATGAATTCCTGCTGTTAATTCTATGAAATGATATTCTTGCCTGATAAATTCCTACTGTTGTTGTTGTTGCATTGCACATGGCCAAACTTTGGCATTGCCACCATTGCATACGGTTCGGATGGAAGACATGTGTGTGAAGTGCTCACCAACGCACACGTTCCCGAGCTCCTGAACGTGTGCGATGTGGCTAGTCATTGCACACGGACCGGAGGAAACGACCGTGTGCAATGTGGCTAGTCATTGCACACGGCACGGAGGTAACAACCGTGTGCGATGTTGCTGCTCATCGCACACGTTCCTTTTTCCTCGACCATGTGCGATGTGGCTGTTCATAGGACACGTTCCTTTTTCCGTGACCGTGTGCGATGTGGCAGCTCATCACAGACGATTGTACAATTGGACCGTGTGCGATGTGGCGCACATCACACACGGCCCTGAAAGCTCAGCCGTATGCGATGTGGCTATCATCGCCTTCGTTTCTGGAGCCGTGTGTGATGTGCCCCTCACATCGATGACCGGCCAGTGGTGACGGTCGTTAGAATCGTATGCGATGAGCTTTTCAAACCGTGGGCGATGATCTGTTTTCTAATAGTGAAAACTATTGCCTTAAGAATGCTAAAAATTCACATATCAATCCCAAAACTACCTTAGAAATTATCTCATTAATCGAGAGAAGAACATAAGATCTAGACCAATTGTTTTGGTTGGGTTGTCATAGCCTGCTAGGGTTTCGTGAAACGGGAACCCAGACATTAACTAAGAGACACAGTTCACCAGTAGAACATGGCAGTAGGAGAGGAAGTCCATGTGTACAGGAGAACGACTGCCGAGCGAGGAAGAACGAAGTGTCACACGACCTCGAAATCCAGTTGAAGGTGCCGAGCTGATGATGAGGCACGAACACGGGAGTCCAAGTGTGTCGCTGCCAGGGAAGCACGGTAACTGAGGGCTGAGATGCAGGGTGGACGGGAAAGTGTGGTGGTCTAGTAAAGCTCACTTCAGCCCGCTGAGAAAGTGCGTGGATGGCGTGCGGCTGTCATGAAGGCAAACACAAGAGCTGGCATCTGTGCTACCTAGGGTACCTCGTGTCTTTACTGTTGTAGGAGTTGGTGATGGTGGTGGTGGTAGGTCGTCCACCTCGCTCTTTCTGAAAAGGAAGTACACTTACTTGTGGGCCTCTTTATCTCATATTTTTCTCGTGGATTTTGTTTAGTTTCTTTATTTTCTCAATAAACGGAACAATCTCATGTGCAATTCTCAACAAATTGAACGAAAAATTTCTTCCTTTTAGCGCATGTAGATATTGTAGTTTTTTATTTTCTAATATTTTATTTCTTCATTTTTTTAACAAACTGGACAATCTTTGTGAAATCCGCAAGAAACCGAACAAATTTTTTCTATTTTCTGGAAAATAAAAATAAGATTAATTTAATATATGTCACAAAATGTTATTAGTCCAATTTAAAAAATAATATGTTAAAAACAATAATATATTGGTGAAGTCTGTAGCAACGTACGAGGCATCTAGCTAGTACGCAATTACATATAATCTTAGACCCAATACAAGTATTCTTGTGATGGATAGAACATTATGCCTGGATCCAAGTAAAATTGTCCATCACCAAATAATAATTTCTCGAAAGAGTGATCCAAAAATTTGCTTATATTTCTAATTCCTATAAATCTTTGCATCCAATAAATGTCTATTCGAAATATTTTACCTTCTATACGTTTTCGAAAATATTTAGCCCGTGCAGATGCACAGATTCTAGTAATAACATAATCAAGTAGTAAAATACTATAAGTAAAGCTCCTGGTTCCTGGTTGTCAGGTTAATTCACATGGGAGACCAAACAAGTGGATGAGACTGGAGTTAATACAACAAAAGTCAATCAAAGGACATAATCCAAGTCAATTCTTCTGAATTTTCATATACACTCGATATGGACGCGTGCATTGACTAACCAAACGGTATTGCACCATCGAGGAAATTTTAACCATACATCTAGAAGTTCATAAATGCTACGTCGAAAAGTTTCAGTTCTCGACCCAAAACCAGGACTTGTATCATTCTACCAATTAGGCAGCAATCGACGTCTATAAAAGCAATTTATACCCCTGGCAGAATCAAAGCAGCCCAAAATTCACGAGATGGCATGTTCATCTGTGCACATTCCTAGTCCTCTGGCTGTAGCGTTAGCCATCCTCTTCTCATCAATTTTGCATCCGTTGTCACTGACAACGTTAGCCGATGAATCCGACACCAACCGAGAAGCTCTGCTCTGCCTCCAGTCCAGCCTCTCCATCACCACATGGAACAACACCTCACCAGATTTCTGCAGTTGGGACGGCGTCTCATGCAGAACGCAAACCCAACCACGTGTGGTGGTGGCCTTGGATATGGAGGGACACGGCCTCACCAGTGAAATCCCACCATGCATCGCCAACCTCACTTCCCTGGTGAGAATCCACTTGCCGAACAACCGGCTCTCCGGTCGTATCCCACCGGGGCTTGGCCGGCTCACCGGACTCCGGTACCTCAACCTCAGCTCCAACGCGCTCAGCGGCGAGATCCCGGCGTCGCTGTCGTCGTGCACTGGCCTTGAGGTCATTGCGCTGAGCAGCAATTCCATTGGAGGTGTGATCACACCGAGCCTCGGTACGCTTCGCAACCTTTCATCTCTAGACTTATCCGGCAATGAACTCTCCGGTGAGATTCCGCCTCTGCTCGGGAGCTCACCGGCTCTGGAGTCCGTCAATCTCATGGACAACTTCATCAATGGAGAAATCCCGCGGTTCTTGGCGAATTGTTCTTCGCTCCGGTACCTTTCTCTGCAAAATAATAGTCTTGATGGGGTCATCCCTACAGCCCTTTTCAACAGCTCAACCATCATAGAAATACATCTTCTGAGAAACAATCTTTCTGGGGTGATTCCACCTTTCACAAAGTTCCCTTCACAGCTCAAGTATCTCGATCTGACCGGAAACAGCTTCACCGGAACCGTGCCACCGTCGGTAGGAAATCTCTCATCCCTTACCGCACTCTTGCTTGCGCAAAATCAGTTGCAAGGAAACATTCCGGATTTAGCTAAACTATCAGACCTGCAATTCCTAGACCTCTCATTTAACAATCTATCAGGGATAGTGCCCAGGTCCATTTACAATTTATCTTTGTTGTCTTTCCTTGGGTTGGGCGACAACAATCTTGGAGGAACACTGCCTTTTGATATGGGAAACACACTTCGTAACATCAATGTACTGATGATGTCTAATAATCATTTTGAAGGAGTGATCCCTGCATCGCTAGCCAACGCCTCAAGCATGGAGTTCATGTATCTCGGCAACAACTCGCTGAGTGGGGTGATTCCTTCTTTTGGTTCTATGCCAAATTTACAGGTCGTAATGTTGCACTCAAATCAGCTACAAGCTGGAGACTGGACATTCTTCTCCTCTTTGGCAAATTGTACACAGCTGCAAAAACTGAACTTGGAAGGAAACAACTTACGAGGGGATTTACCGGTCAGTTCTGTTGCAGACCTACCAAAAAGTTTGGATTCCCTAAGTCTGCGATCAAACCACATATCTGGAACCATTCCCTTGGAGATTGGAAACCTATCTAAAATTTTCCAACTCTATCTTGAACAAAATCTTTTTACAGGACCTCTACCTTCTACTCTTGGCCAACTAAACGAATTGTTTGTCCTTAGCCTATCACAGAACAAGTTTTCTGGAGAAATACCACCGTCCATGGGTAACTTGAGTAAGCTGACAGAACTTTATTTACAAGAAAATCAATTAAGTGGAAGCATACCTACAAATTTAGCTGGCTGTCGCAAATTGGTGGCGCTAAACCTTTCCAGTAATACCCTCGGCGGAAGCATAAGCGGCCACGTGTTTGGCAAGTTGAATCAACTGAGTTGGTTACTTGACTTATCACACAACCAATTCACAGACTCCATACCACTAGAACTCGGTAGCTTGATAAACCTTGGTTCCTTGAGCATTTCGCATAACAAACTCACGGGCAGAATCCCATCCACACTTGGTGCATGTGTCCGGTTGGAATCACTTCGTTTAGACGGGAACCTCCTACAGGGAAGCATTCCACAATCACTGGCAAACCTAAAGGGTATCAAAGTGTTAGATTTTTCCCAAAACAATTTATCCGGTGCAATACCTGAATTCCTTGAGACTTTCACCTCGTTGCAACACCTAAATATGTCCTTCAATAACTTTGAGGGGCCAGTTCCAATAGGTGGAGTATTCGCCAACACAAGCAGTAGTTCTGTCCAAGGAAATCCACATCTTTGTTCAATTTTTCGAGTGGAAGATTTTCCTAGGTGCCCTGCTTCGGCATCTAAAAGAAAGCACAAGTTCATTGTTCCAATGGCAGTAGCTCTGTCAGCTCTTGTTGCACTTGCTTTGACTTTAGGGCTGTTTTTCTTGGTTCTGAAAGTTTGTATGAAGAGGAGGTGGAAATCCAGTGAGTCCATTGACCACTCGTATTTGGAGCTGAAAAGGCTAACATATAGTGATGTAAGCAAAGCAACGA
Source organism: Stipa capillata (assembly GCA_019208055.1). NCBI lineage: Eukaryota > Viridiplantae > Streptophyta > Magnoliopsida > Poales > Poaceae > Stipa > Stipa capillata. The sequence continues at coordinate 118,473 of JAGXJF010005835.1, read as the reverse complement.
ATAGCTTTTCTCCAGCCAACGTAGTTGGCTCTGGGCAATTTGGGACAGTGTACAAAGGTCGGTTGGATGGAGAAGACAACATGGTTTGCTGTTAAAGTGTTCAAGCTTAATCAATATGGTGCATTGGATAGCTTTGTTGCTGAGTGCAAAGCATTGCAAAACATCCGTCACCGAAATCTCGTCAAGGTGATAACTGCATGCTCAACTTATGATCCAACGGGAAATGAGTTTAAAGCTCTAGTCTTTGAATATATGGCTAATGGTAGCCTTGAAAATCGACTCCATACCAAGTTCCACCAGGGTAGTGATTTGAGTTTGGGGGTGAGGATATGCATATCAGTTGACATTGCTTCTGCTCTCGAATACCTTCACAACCAATGCATCCCACCAGTTGTTCACTGTGATTTGAAGCCAAGCAATATACTCTTCGACGATGACGATACTGCGTATGTTTGTGACTTTGGGCTAGCAAGGTTAATTGGTGGTTATTCATCTGAAGTCCAGAGCAACTCAACAAGCATAGTTGGACCAAGGGGATCTATTGGTTACATTGCTCCTGGTAAGTAGGTCTTATAAGCAGTTCATCTGAGTAACTATATTTTTTTTGGTGATTAATATTTTGTTTCATTTGCCGCTCCTCTGAAAATTTTGTTTCCGTACTTTGTAGAGTATGGCATGGGCAGTCAAATCTCAACTGAGGGCGATGTCTACGGTTATGGTATCATTCTTTTGGAAATGCTAACAGGGAAATGCCCTACCGATGAAATGTTCAAAGATGGTTTTACACTCCGCAAGTATGTAGATGCATCACTTTCAGAAATTGAAGACATTCTTCACCCCAGCCTTATATCGGAAATGAGAGATAAACCTGTTGATCGTACCCCAAAAGTAGAAGAATACAGGACGACTACACTGAGGGATATATGTGCTCTCCAACTCTTTAAACTTGGCCTGTTATGCTCCGAGGAATTACCAAAAGATCGTCCAAGCATGCATGAAATTTATAGTGAAGTAATTGCAGTAAAAGAAGCATTCTTCTCTATGACCAGTTGAGGTCTAAAACAGTTTCGACATAATGAATATAGATTTCTGCCGCGGCCAATTTCATTTTCTTTGAAACATTTTTGTCACTGGAAAAGCTAGGTAGCAACGTTTTCATGTTACTTCACTACCCATTGATGGTTGCCGGACTTGTAGAATTGCCCACAGATATATTTTCAAACCAAACTTTTCTTCAGTGGAAAAGCTGATGGCTATGTTTCTCTGTTACTTTCATTACGCATAAACAGCATGAGGACTTGTCATGATGCGTACGGGAACAATAACCAATTAGAAAATGAATTTCTTTCATTGTATTTTTAATACACGGGTGAAGCATGGTAAATGTTTTCTTTATCTTCGGGTTCCGACATCATATGTTTGAACCGTACATGATGATAATGTTGTAGTTGATGGTGCTTCAGCGAGTCGTAGATCGCACATTGCCAATGCAATAGTGCCTTCTAGTGTTCGCCGAAATGGAGAGGGTCCCCATGTCCGGAGTGATCGTGTTCCATTGTGGGACATCGTACCCTCATTAACCGTGGATAACCCCAATCTGATGGAAACATCGGTATTGGACATCTGAAAAGAAGGATTGCGGTGAAACTAATATTTACCATGACACGGGCATTTACCAAACTGTCACAACCTAAATGTCAACGTGTAAATATAGGATACAAAAAAATGAGGGATTTTCAGAAAGTTTATGAGCCTTTTCCTATTTGCTTGAATTCAAAACAATTTGTCTAGCTAATTCGGTGGAGTTTCATGGGACGCAACCATTTAGCTGACTTCAGAATATTCCAAACTAATCATCTGAAGTTTTCTAGAATTGTTTAACTTCATTTGAATTGTTTCTTTGACTACTTGACTGCTTGATTGCCTGTAAATACATAAGATTAATTATAGTGTTTTTGGTGAGAAAGATTATCGAACCCATAAGGAGGCGGTTATTAGTCTCACTTGGTCAAAGTCTGAATCAATCTTTAAAAAAATAGTGAAGATAAAGATACACAATTATCTTCTCAAGTAGTTGTGAACCTCAAGGGTGCAATAAAAAATAAAAGGAGCAATTACAAGACTTAAGAAATAAAAATTATTTTTGGAATAAATAAGAAGCAGCAAAATAAATAAAACTAAAATTTATAGTAGAGACATTCTAATAGCTAAGAATGAGACATGAGGTATATATGTAGATTCAGTAATAGCCATTATCAAGCAAGTAATAAGGTTTATGTAATGTTAAAATTGCAATCTGAGGTCTTCCAAGAAATAAATGAAAGGCAATGATAACAGCAATAAGCAGAATAATGTACTATTTATCCAACTACCAATTAAAGGTGTTTATTAAGGCAATTACTGGAATAATATCTCTACCCTATGCCTCCATGGTCTCCATACAAACGCATCAAATATTGTCTTGCATGGCTAATTCAAGACAATCAATCAGATAAAATTGTTAAAGATGATATAACTCGTTAGATTAATCCCAAGCAATACACTGATTGCCCCGAAGATGGGTGGCAATTATAAAAACGATATTGATGGGACAGAAGTGTGAGGACCTGAGAGTAACTCCCAGACCCCCCTGCGTATTCTTCACCAGTCCCAGGACATGCTGATGAAACACAGTCAAATTGATATCATAACACATATCACGTAGTTTATTACAAAAACGTTCATACGGTAAGCCACGGGGCTGGTAAGATCACTAGGACTTATGTCCTTTACAAATTCAAAAATATAGTGGAAAATATAAAAGATAGCATAGGGTCTTCATCATAGCCATAGGCAATTGACGAAGTCCAGCATAACTCTAGTCCTCAACATCATCATAATAATAATCTCCATAGTCTTCGGCTTCATCTTCATAGCCATCTGAACATGCCTAAAAACAAAACATGCTCGATAAATACTTCACGTACTCAGCGTGCCCCCTCTTTAGGGAAACCTAACACTATATGCAGGCTTTAACAAGGGAAGACTTGCTGGCTTATTTTGCGTAAAAGCATTTTTAACCGTTGAAGTACTTTAATAGATTCAAAGGCAGTTTTGAGATTAAGACCTTTTAACACAAGGTACAATAAAATGGTGCAGGTTCTAACCACCAACACATGCCGAGGAAGGTATATGCCTTAATCCTGACGACAGGTTCCGACCACCATCATCCATTGAGTAAGGTCTAACCCCTTAGCTCAACCTATGCTTAGAAGGAAAAGCATTTGAGAAGAAAAGAAGACAGGTTCCTTGGCATGATTGGATCATTATGTCATCCGTGTACACGACTAATTAATTAGTTTTACACTCTGCAGAGATTGTACACTTTACGCACATGGCACAATCTCGTTTTGTTGCCAACCAGCCGTCGCCCGTGTAGTACACACCTATTGTTATACCAGCAGAGAGATCATGACGAACTCTTTCAATAGGCTACACCTGACGATAGTCGTGCAACTGAGGTGGCCAAGCCCCATCTATACTCATATGGTCACAAAGCTGTTTCACCGCCCGCTCAGTCATACCCTGCGTCGTAGTCCCGCACAACAGGCCAGGGACTACCGGTCTCACGTTGACACTATGGGTCCAACGCCTTGTGGGTAGCCTACTGCTAATGCCACCTTCCCAACAGTTGATACTCCAGATCCAACTGTTGAGGTCTTCCTTTCCTGGGGGAGTATGACCTATGGCAAAGGTACTTTGGCTTAGCCCCGCCCATACAGGGTATGTGGCCCATACAGGGTATGTGGTTTGCGCATTCGCTACGGCGCTTAAGCATAATCGATCGTTGGTTGCATTAACCTTATGTGAAACAAACCCGTGTGATGAAATCCGCCTTCCGATGTGCCTTCGGCACCTTTCTAGGATTTCATCACCCACCATGCCATCGCCCAAGAACTGGCGATCAAAATAAAACAACAGTTGCTTCATCTTTAGAAAATAAATTTCTATTTTGTGCAGGTTGTAGGCAAGAGGGAAATTATGGATCATCCTCAACGGACATGAACAAGAAACTGGACTTGCCTGGTAAAGAGTAGGTAGTGGAGTTCGACTGGTCTGCTGGCTGAACTCCTGCTTCTGAAGAAGAAACAATATAGTCCGATAAGGACTTATCCAGAAGATTCAAAAATGAATGCAATGATATGACATGGCATGCATGAGATGAGGTGCATATTTGAACCATTCCAAAAAAAAATTGTACATCAATCATTTGACATTTTCATGGAATTTAAGAGTAATTTAAAAGGGATAATCAAACTTGGATTATGTTTAAAGTATATGTTGAACTTAAATTGAGTTAAATTAATTCACCATCTATTTAATTCACTTAAGGAACTAGGTTAGGTTAAGAATTCTCTTCTCCAAAGAAAATATACTTCATTTAGTGAGAATAGCTTATTACCTTATTCAAGTTTGAATTTTCTTTTAAGAAATAAATATTTTAACTTAAGAATTCTCAATTTCGATTACTCTTTAACATATATATATGTGTACATATTCCTCTCCTTTTAAACCAAGAAGAATAGACTTATTTGATCTCATTTCTTATTTTAAGAATAAAAAGAAACTAATATAATTAGTCCATTCAAAAAAATCCTTTATTCTTATTACTATTAATTTTTTTCTCTCTTATACCCTTGCTCCGGTCGGCTTATCAAGTCCAAAAACCGGCGCCTCCTTTCTTCCTCACTCGCACACCCCTAACTCTCTCCTCACCTCATCCCTAATTCCCCTTTTGCGCATTTGCCGCCGCCGCCTTGTTCCCTCTCGGCGCCACTCCGCCCGGCGCCACTCTATACTGTTCGGGCCTTAGGGCCCCAGCCCTGTTGGTCCTCGCTGTCTCCTTGGTCCGCCGGTACCGCCCTGATCGCCCGCCGATTGCTCCGCTTGGCTAGCGGCCTTAGGTGCTCGTCTGAGCTCGGTCAAGCTCTGCTGGCCCCCTGCTCGGTTGCCGCCTCCGGCGGCCTCGGACGCCGCCGCCTCGGTGCCTCCGCCCTGGCCACCTCGGTCCGCCGCCCGGGTCGGCCGTGGCCGGCGTCGCAGCCCTGCCACCGGGCTCCGTCGGTCCGCCTCCCGCCAGTGGCGAGCCGGGGCTCCCCATGCCATCTCCTCCACGGTAAGTGTCCTAATCCCTCTCTACTTCTATTTCCTCCAAATTCTAGGGTTCTATACAGCCCGATCTGATTTTGATGCTTGAATTCTTGGTTCACTTGGTCAATTTTGATGCTAAGATTGGTAATTGATGTCTTAATCGCTTGCCCAACTGATGGAATGGATACTACCCTTGAATCTAGCATATACTGCAATGGTGAAAACTGAGGGAAGGAATTAAGTTTTTGACTACTAGATTTTTATTCCTGTTAAGACAGATACCAACTTGTTCTTAGCTTTTCCTTGCTGGTCCCATATGCTCATGCATGCATAACTATTAATCTAGCAACTAAAGAACAGATGCTATACCTGGTCCTATGTGGTTGTTCTTTAATTCTCCCATGCATATACATATACGTACCTACACTAGTTCTTTTAAGCTAAAGAACAAATACTACTCAGGGCGCCTACTGGTTGCCTTGATCGACTATAGGGTTTTCTAAGAAACCTAAGAAAAGATTTAAGAAGGTTAGCAAGGATAGCTGCTATTCTTTGATCCTGAATTTGCTGATTAAAAATGACACTTGCATCTAAAGTGAAACAGATGCTCCTATGCGATTAAACTGATAAGAACTAATATTATGCTCTGGTTTAGCCTTTTCTTGCTGGTTCCATGCATACACCTATATGCATTTGTTTAGGTTAAAGAACAGATTCTTATATTGACCTTAGTTACTTTCTGGCAAAAACAAATATTTCACTTGACTTGGCTTCTCCCTGTTTCCTCTATGCATGTCAGTTTATTCTACTGAAAGAACAGAAAGCTAGCTACTAATGGTGCCCGATCTTAAGATCTCCCTATGTTATGGCCTCATATATCATAGTCTGATGTGGACAGATGTAACATCTGATCTTAGTTATTTGCTCTCTGATTCTTTCATGGGTATTTATGTGTATATAACCCTATGTCAACTCCTTAAACTGAAGAACAGATGCTTTACTTGATATTAGCATTTTCATGCTTTCTTCAAGAATAGATGTATGTCAGTTTATTTCCTGATAAGAATAGAAACTACCATGCTACCTATTCGTTGCCTTTAAAACCCTATGACGAATCTTTAGCTGAGGTTTTGTCTGAGAAACTCGTAGTGTTAACTGATAAGAACAGGACACTGCCCAAAATCTCCTACAACTTCCTATGATGCAAAATGGATTCTGAGGGTTCCCTGATGCTATTTAACTCCCATCTGTATGCATTTGCAAAGCTATGCTAATCTAGATGGGGTATTACCTTATCTCTGAGCTGGACAATGGCAGGTTTGGCTACTTTCCTCCCTACTCCTCCTGGTTCCTGCTGACCCTCCTTGCCTTACTCTTTTGATCCTAATGGCCTTCCTTCTCCTCAGCTGATCCTCTTCTTCTCGGCTGGCCTTTTTGATTTTGATGGCCTTTATCCTTGCTTCAGTTCCTCCTCTGAAAAATCCTCCTAAGCTTGGCTATGCTTCCTGAGGTTTGTTCTTGTGGGGCTGGTCCTTGCTTTCCTCGACAATGGCTACAGCTCTGGAGTGGTCTCGGCTACTACTGCTGTGATATTGGGGTGCTAATTCTTGGAGAGATCGATGGTCTTGGGTGATTAGCACTGTGGTGCTAGTGCTACTCGGTTGCTCCACTACTTCTATATATACTAAGCCTTCCTAGGCTTCTTCGGTGAGGATTATTTTGCCACCTCTTGCTGCCTTGGCACGTGGCTGCACTGCTTTTTTGGTTGCTTTTCGGTGAGGGATTTCAACTAATGCCAAACTGGTGGCTAATGGATATACACTCGGTGAATTTTGTTGCCTTATCTCTTATTTGATTTATAGGACAACTCTTTTCCAACAAACCGGGAAATAAAATTTATTTTATTACCTCTCACCTCTTCTCTCTCTAATATATAAAATATTAGGTTTGTTCGATGAGGGTCTTAGCCATGTGGTCCTCGGATAATTTTGAAAATAAAATTGTTTTACAAAACTATTTTTAAAATTAAAAATTATTTAGGTCATCGGCACGGTTTTGCCCTCGCAGCTAACCCTGTGGATGTCGGCGGAACTGTGCCGGTGGCCACTTGTATTTAAAACTCCATTTTCGAAAACCTGCCTCCTACAGCAACGGCGAAAATCTAATCGGTCTCGAGTGCATATACTCGACGACCTCGGATGTCGCCTACATTCCCAACGATCTTCCCCCCTCCGACTCTCGGCGCTTCTCCACAGCCGCTCAAGACTCGAAGACTCAGAAGGTCAGAGATTAGGGTTAGATGTTGTATAGGTAGAAATATTTCATCATGTAATTTAATTTTTTTCTTTTCTTATCCATTTTGTAATAATGTTGTATTATGACATTTGTAATATTCATTGTAATATTCTCGAATCAATAAAGTTTTAAATTTTAATTTCATGAATATGAGTATGATGTATTCGAGATGGATGCCATGAATGTGAATCCACAGCAAATTCCCCACTCTCTTACTCTAACTCTCGTCGTAGCTCGATAACATCGGGTCAACTCAGCAACGCGAGTTGACCTGACTTCCTCCTCACACTTCTCTCGACTACTCTAAAACTAGGGCTCTCACAAAACCAGTGCAAAAAGTAGTCCCTATTCATGCTAGTATCATATAAAAAAAATATCATGCTCAAAATATTACCCTTGAATCAAACTAGATTGAAAACAGACGAATTTACCAACCAACGGATTTCAGATCTAAAGCCACCCTCAGGTTCCTGCTGAGATCAGGGATCTACTGATACCGGTTCTGGGCTCGAGAGGGTGCCAAAGTATGGCGGTGCAAACGGTTGCCAACGGTCGTCGGAGGTGACAAGAGACCAAATCGGTGATCCGTTGATTCCGTGGGGCAATGGATTGCTGTGGGAGCTTCCAGATAGCTTGCTGAAGCTTGTGACACGTGAATCGAGTTTCACGTCCTGGGCAGCGTCGAGTGCATGCCATCGACGTCAGTTTTGGCATGCCTACATGGAACGCAAGGCCAACAACGGAAAGGGGCTTGGGACCTTGTCTAGGTGGTAGATGGGGTCGAGACTAGGCTACTGGAGCAGGGAATTGGAGAACGGAGCTCACCTCCGCGGCTACGAGAAGAAATTTGAGATGGTGGCCTACGGCGGAGAGGGTAGAAATCCGGCAGTTGTGGTGAAGATTAGGGGTGAGCTTGTTCGGAATTTGGGAGAGCTCGGGATGAGGAGGCAAGCCGTGCCCTTGGGGCCTTATATACGCAGCCGAGAGGGAGACATAAGGGAGAGGAAAACTGGGCGGATTTGGTGCTGTTGGAACCACCGAATCCGTGTGGGATTCCTCTGTTTAAACCATAGATAGGGGTGGCGCATGGGCCGTGGGGTTCGTTTCCCACTCATGCATGAAGAAACAGGGGCGGAATCGGGTTCGGTTTGAAAATTGGTTGGAAACGAGAGAGAGAGGGAAATACATGCATGAAGCCTTGGGACTCAAGGAAGAAGAAGAAGAAGAATATGACAAGGTGGGCCCACTTGTAAGTGAGATAGAATAGATGAGAAAGGGAGAAAAAGACAAAACGAAGGGGTATGCAATCTCAGCCATTAGATCAGAGATGGAAGAAGAAGATTAGATTACTTATAAGTGAAGGGGTATGCAATGAGTTTCATCGGATTTGAGATGGATGGCTGAGATTAAATCACTTATCTGCGAAGGGGTTCGCGATCTCAGCCGTTGGATCAAGATCGGGTGGCTTAGATCAAATCACTTAAGTGACTTGTTGTGGACTGCCTTAGTGGGCTTGGCCCGTGGGGGAGAGGGGAGGGATTTGGGCCAGCCTATTGGCCCAGCCGGCTTGGGAAGAATTTTTTATTAAATCAAAACCGAGATTCCAATACAAATTCAAAAGGACATCAAATGAAATCCAAAAATTACGAAAAAAATTCACATAGACTAAGTTAAATACAAGAAACCCACTAAAAATGATTGCATGTGTAAAATCCAAAAGATTAAACATTGAGAATTTAAATATCTCCTCTCTTATAAGCCAAAATTAATTCAAACATATTTTAATTAATTTTGAGGAAAACCAAATAAAATATTTACTCGGAGATTAACGATGTAACATCCTTTTGTTTTTAAAAAAAATTTAACCCCTCTCAAAAACAGGATGTTACAAGAAGATAGATGACCATCTACATAGTTACTAATACACATCTCATAACGTCAGTAGACTAGTAACACATCATACAAATCAACAAGAACGAATAAAAGATTGATTCCATAACTCGAAGAATACCAAGATACAAACTAATCCTGAAAGTCCCGATGATTATACATAAAAATACAAGGAGTTTCTAGCTATCGAGGCTTGCTGTATAGGATAATCTATAGATGGAACCAGTGGTGGCAGTGACGGAGATGGAAAACTACAGGCGTCGGCGGTCTCCTCGCCGCCTCTCCCCTCTGTTCGTAACGTGATGCCTTCACGACGAAACAGATTTACAGGCAAAACAGCAGCATCGCGGAAGCACTAGTGGGCTCAATGTAATGCCCCGTTGCCGCCGGCGATTGCCTTGACTGAGATCGATAACGGCTTTTTGTAGCCACGAGCCATGCCACAAGTCCAGTCCAGCTGGCCCACGGCTCATATCTGCCAAGCTCAATATGTCATCAGGTATAGGTGTTACACTACCGGCCCCGCAAAACATTGCTTGTCCCCAATTAATGGCTCGAATGCGCCTGCCGAGAATTCCACCGGGATCCCATGGCATCTGCCGGTCCTTGCTGTCGAGTGATCTCCACCGATCTCTCACCTCACACAGCAGTAAAATGAACATGAACCAAGGCTCTCCGGACAGCCATTGACAGCCAACACCAGGATCCCAGGGTCTAGAGGACCTTGAATAATATGATGTGTACAAGGATCGGCCATTGCAAATTGAACAAAGTCCATACTGCAGTACCCTGAACCCCAACAATGGTGTGAGCGTATGTCTTGCCAAAGTGTTTGCCCAATTGTACTAGTCGAAGGTGCACCAGCCATGTCGTTTCCCAATCCCAAGTGATTCCATTTCCCTGAACAACCTGGTAGTGACAAATTAGAAGCACCAATGCTTGCCCCAATGCATTAGCAGCACTGACACATTCTATCAAAGTGGAATCAGCAAGGAATGTATAAACAGAACAATGATAAGAGGGAATTCTCTTAGGATGCGTTTGGATGGGGGAATGAAAAAGAACGGAATGGAATGGTTCTGGAATGATAGAATGGGATGGAATGGAATGGTTCTATTCTGCTGTTTGGTTCGAAGATTGGAACGGTTCCATCTATTGTTTGGTTGAGAGAATGGGATAGAACCAAATTGTTACATTCCAGTGTTTGGTTCACAGGATGGGATGGACCAAATGGTTACATTCCAGTGTTTGGTTGAGAGGATGGGATGAGACCAAATGGTTACATTCCAGTGTTTGGTTCAGAGGATGGGATGGAAGGAAATGTAATCAGTATTTCATTTCTATTTTTCAGCAGAATTTCATTTGTATTTTGAGCAATAAATATTTTATTTTTTCAGCAATATACTATCCAGCGCCTAGTAATTCCACACTTACAACTGAAAGTAATACAAGTTCGAACCAACCACTTGGGTTCCAATCGGGGGATATTTTTGCGGAATTGAACCTTTTTCCTGTGAAACTCCTGCGAATAAGCGGTGAGGTCCCAATCGGGGGTTCAAAAGAGATAAGAGTGAAAGAGAGTAACTCGTGTGTAGGCAGTGCACTGAGAAATCTCGCTCCATTCACAGGTTGGTCTTAGTGTGTTGCACGAAAGGCCTCTACTTCTTCAGATCCCCAGAACGAAATATCTCCAGCCCAGAGCCAACGAAACGAAATCGCTCTCGATCAGCATGTATGTGTATCATCACAATAAAACTGCATCTAAAATCAATCCATAAATTGTGTCCATGAAACATTCGGCCTCTACCACCAGAAAATTAGACAGATAAGATGATCCAGATTTGCCAACAGATTTAACATGTGAAATGCTGAAATTTGCAAATACTCAAACAAGTTTCAAGACATCCTTCCCTAGCTCCTCATCCTTCTCAGATTAAACATTGTTTTGCCACTGCATACCTTATTAGAGGACACATGACTGAAAAAAGGATCTTCGACATGAGAAGCATGAATTATCTTCGTGTATTCCCTGCAGATAATAAGATGAAACTTTAGAGGATCAGTCACCTTGGTGTTTATCCTTTTCTCAGAGAATAGTCAGATTGTATTGTTCTGTGCTTTTAGTTTAGCAGTGTAGTTCTGCATCATCTAATATTATTGTTAAACAGTTTCACAAAAATCCTTCAAAAGAATAAACTGTATATGATTGTCTCGTGATCAAATCTATTTCCCTAAAATAAAAACACCGAATCTTGGATGGTACTGGCAAGTCAGGATATCCCAATTGATGCACAGAAGCTCTAACTCTTTGTACCTTATAGTTCTTAATTTCCTTTGGTCCTTCCAATGTAGCTAAGCTAACCATAAAAAACGACTGTCTGTATTAAAATCAGAGGTTATAATCAATCATGATAGCCACATCAGTTCTGAAGTGCTGATACAATTTCATATGACAGAGTAAATCATGACCACCTTTTAATTTTCAGTTTTACACCACAAAACCAAATAAAGAATGTGAACTGGTACTGGTAGAGAGAGGGCAACAATTTTGAACATATATATAAATAAGATACGCACGTAGCATGCATCCTCGTATGCACTGACAGCAACCCAAGCAGAGCTGACAAGAGAAGATGTAGCTAATCTTAATAAATTTCATAACAAGAGCCGTTCTTCAAGCGCTCAAAAGGTTACTTATAGACGACAAGCAGTGTAAAAACTCGTGTTAAAGCATCATAGGGGAGAAATATGAATCCATGACTGTAGTCTACAATATCATATGCACATGCAAGCTTCCACGAAGAACAAATAGTTGTAATTACGAAATATTGATAATCAGGATCATGATAACTCACGCCATAGAAATTCCTCACCCAGATCTAGCCAAAACCGAATGATTCATGGAGTTTTTTTTGCTTATATACCTTGATTTGGAGGATTTTGAGCAACCGAACGAAGTTTTCTCCTCTTCCCGTCGCCTTCTCTCCTTTGCTTGCTGCTCGTCGACCCGGGAGCGCACTGCCGCCGCCGCCTGGGAGCGCGCCGACGCCGCCGCCGCCGCATACTGCGTGGGATTGGGAGCGCACTGCCGCCGCCGCCTGGGAGCGCGCCGACGCCGCCGCCGCCGCTACTGCGTGGGATTGGGAGCGCACTGCCGCCGCCGCCTGGGAGCGCGCCGACGCCGCGCCGCCGCGCTACCGCCACCTGGGAGACGCGCAGCCGCTGCAGCCGCCTGGGAGCGCGCAGCCTCCGCCGCCGCCGCCGAACGGGGGAAGGCGAGATGGTCTGCGGTGTGAGATGGGCTCACGGGAGTTTCACCTTCTCTCCTTTGCTCGCTGCTCTTCGCCCCACTTCTAACGGCGCCGCCGCCGCTGCTGCGTGGGACTGGGAGCGCGCCGCCGCCACCGCCTGGGAGCGCGCCGACACCGCCGCCGCCTGGGAGCGCGCTGCCGCCGCTGCTGCCGCCTGGGAGGGTGCCGCCGCCGAACGGGGGAAGGCGAGATGGGTTTCGGGTGTGAGATGGCACGGGGTTTTTTTTGGGAGATAGGTTCCACACGAGCGAGGAACGGTTATCGTTCGATGATTTTCTCGTTATCGCCTCGTTCCGAATCTAGACCGAATATTCCCTCAAGTGGAACCACTTCGTTCCGTTCCAATTTGCTGCGTTTCCGCGAACCAAAACGCCCGAACCGCCCCAGAACCCGGAACGGTTCCGTTCCATTCCACTTCGTTCCCTGATCCAAACGCATCCTTAGTTTGATTCAGAAACTGACTTGGCCGCCACAATAGAGCATTAATTGAGCATCCACACGCTATTATGAGATATCAGCGAAACCAATATGTACGAACCAACCTCAGAATACCAGATATTGCAATCCCTAAGAAGAATCTTCAGAATTCCCGGGTCCCATTGCACATAAAGCTCAACTGAAAAAACTATTGACTTGCCGTACTCCCAAACAGGCAAACCTTGAAACTCCAGGATCCCACGGCTTACTTAGCCCGCGAGACAAGAGCTGTTCCACGTGAAGGAAAAAAAAGCTTCCAGTGTAAGCACTAGTTGAGCTGATGACTTATGAGTGAAGTGAATTAAGCTCTGGCGTGTACCACAGTTCAGTATCATCTCCTTGATAATATGACTCACGATACCTGGATTAGAGCCGGAAACTGATATTGCACCAAGATAGATGAGGTCTTGTGTGCACCCTGTGGACGGAACCTGCTTGGGGGCACTTTGCCAAACACCTGGTAGTCAGCACCTGCCTCGCGTTCCTTGTCGCCTGACACGTCAAGCATTCCATCGAACATTTGGTGTGCAGTGTTGGCAACGCTGTTGACGCCCATTGGAACGACAGCGACGGTCAGTAAGGGAGGAGGACGACACCATTGAGCAAAGAAGCAGTCCAGGACGAACTCAAAGGAGCTGCCCACGCGAATGCAGGCATCTGCACGTCGGCGTCGGCGTGGTAGCATTTCGTCGACCCACGTCACGGGTGCCTGCGTGCTGAACTTGAGGGCGACCCACGGCATCAGCGGACGGTCCAGCGAGGCTTCGTGAGTGCTGGACCTCCGCAGGCACGGGTCTTGAGCGTGGGATACGACCTCGGCATGGTTGCGGCCGGTGTTGAGGTCGAGGCCCAATGTCGCACACCAGGTGGGCGTGTAGGGTGTGAGGGCGACGTCCGCGTGAAAAGCGGTAGGAGCGGTGCCACCACCCGTCCGCCAGGATGACTGCAGGTGGTGTCGGTGTGGTCGCCGGGAGCGGTGGTCTCCGGTCCGGCGCGGTAGCGGTGCAGTCCTCGCCGCATGGTGACGACGACGCCGTGTACAGCGCGGCAGGCACCGGGCGGGTAGTGCCATCGCCACATGACCCAGGTCAGTCGGCTCCAGACCCGAGATGCGCGCGACTGCTTGCTTCGTCGCCTCCAGTTGCCACGCACTGGAATCCCAGCGGCACCGCACGGAATCCTGGAGGCGTGCGATCTGAGCCAACATGAATCCGTCGCTGTCGAGAGCTCGTCGATCCGCTTTCACCGTGAAAGTAGCAGGTCACCCATCGCCTCCGATGTGCTCAAGGTCGAGGGAAACACTGATTGGTGTAGCGGAAAGAAAATTGGTTGGGGAAAAAATTGTGGGAATTTTGTGTGGAATGTTTGGAGGAGCCGTGGCTCTGATACCAAACTGTAATGTCCCGTTGCCGCCGGCAATCACCGTGACGTGAGATCGATGACGGCTTCTCGCGAAGAACAACCAAACCAGCGAAAATGGAGACCTGGAGAACTGAATTTTTGCTAAATACCCGTGCGTTGCTACAGAATAACATAAAAGAATATAGTTATTGATCAAACACTTTATTTTATAGACACATGTATCAAATACTATGTATAATAAAATCATGTTAAATATCGATGTCTTTCTCCTACTTTCTCCCTCTTCAACAACCACTATACATCACTCTAGCAGTTTCATAGCCGACGTCTTTCTCCTATTTCTTCGTGGGCTCCTTATCAGCTGCGAGATGATTCAGTGAACTCCAGCCACCACCCCCGGGTGTCCGCAGAGAACCTCACAACGACAGTAGCGACTCACTTTTAACACGTCTGTTCATAAAATAGAGTGACACTTTTATCAATGTTTTTAGAAATCGAGCACCTACTAGGAGGAGAGACAAGATAGAGACCGTAAGGCTATGGATTAATTAGTTTTATTTTTTTATTTTTGGGGAGTAAGGCTAGTTTTAGTTTAGTTGTTGAGAGAATCAAGGATTAGTGTTAGATTTATTTTTGTTTTTTTGTGATTAAGGTTAGAATTAATTTTGTTGTTGAGAAAATGAATGATTAGTTTTTGTAATGTTAATCTTTGTGAGCAGAAGAGATGTGGATAAACCACCACTACCACTCCCATATTATATAGTAGAGATAGAGATACCTTTATACAGTATGTTTCCTATTGATCATGTAGGCAAAACTAAATGCTATAGTTACTTAATTGATGTACAGACCTATTACAAATAGGTAAGCTTGCTGACATTTAAAAAAAATCATTTGAACACTTCTCATTTACATCATGCAGCTCTAGTTTCGGGAAGAAAGTACGACTGAAATTGGTCACTTCAGAAAAACAACACCATCACCATTAACTGGTTCAAGGATTAAGATGGCGGGTAGCTGCACAACATGTGTTTCTTAACATTTTCATTTGAAAATAACACAAGGACAGGAAAGAAAGCAATATGTTTTCTTATTTTTCTGAGAATTTGATAAAGAAAGAAACCAATATGTTTTTTCTGTTTTCTGAGAACATGATTAGGAAAGAAACCAACAACTGCTTTTAAGAAGAACAAAAATTCTTTGCTAACTAATTCCCAGCAAATAAGGTAAGGATGATGTGGCTGGCTGTAGACTCTTCGTTCATCAAAATTTAAAATATATGGCAATCAAAATACAAAATCTATGGCAATAAGGTTGTCGGGTGGCACATTGGAAAATCCTAGGCGTATGGTTATATGTCATATTTTTTTGTTTGGTTACTCTTTTCCAGATATACATGACACCGTAATATTTTTTGACAAACGCCTCGTAGATTTGCCCCCCTGTGCTACCATGGTGTGAAGAACCTAAGATCTTGAGGTACCCGCATCTCACCAAGTAAGATCTCGAGCTGCTCTAGCATCACCGACTGGAAGGTATCTGCAAGATAAAAAGAGCAGATAGGGAGTGGTGCTTTCCGGGGATACGCTCTGCAGCGCCTTGGAGGTGGACGCAAACACCAAGATTCATTAAGAAGAATTGACAGGATGCCGCACTAGAAGCTGGGTGGTGAGGAGAGCAGGCATTCGTAATTTTGTTCGGAACAGAAATCACAACAAAGCAATCTGTTTTAACTGAGAACGTGATGAAGAAAGAAACGAATGTGTTTTCCTGAAAATGTTATTAGGAAAGAAACCAATCTATTTTTCTATTTTGTGAGCACAAGATTAGAAAATCTATTTTTGGAGACCAATATTAATCTGTTCTTATGAGCACAAGATTAGAAAATCTGTTTTTATTTGTTGGTGGTGAGGGTGTGACACCACCATACAAAGTGTGACAACACTATCACCACCAACTGAAATATTATATATAGTAAAGATTAATCTTTTTATTTTTATTTTAAATAAACTCTGTCAGTAAATTATTCCTGACCCTTTTTACAGCGTCACAAGAGCTAGTGCCGTAGATACACGCTATGAAAGTGGCAGTGGTGCCGTAGATCTTAGTACCGTGGTAGTCGAGCACCTATGGCTTGACCATGTGGCCAGCCTACAGCGCCCGCAGGGTGTATATTCCCCAACCAGCGCCATATTTTTTCTCACTCCCCTCCATGCAACCCCTCTGTCCTTACTGCCCTACCCACGTCTGCACTGCCTTCGCCAGCTCTTCCCAAGCCCTCCCCGCCCCACCTCCCTCCTCTGAACTCTCTGCTCCTTGCGCCTCCACCACCTCCTCCAGCACATGCGGTTTTTCTGAGCCACCTTCCCTCATCTCAAGGTATTGCTTACCATCATCTCGATCTCGATTTTGTATTCGTATGCCTCCTGTGCATTTTCTGTTTGATGCTTTTCTCAGCTGCTGATGCTCCGCTCTTGTAGCCAAGCCATGCCACAAGCCCAGTTCAACTGGCCCACGGCTCATATCCGCCAAGCCCAATATGCCATTAGGTACAGGAGTTACACAAGACCAGAGCAATCATGGGGCCTCTATGCCTCAGTCAGTGCATTCCTTTCATGACTAGCACTCCTCCAAACATTCCCGAATATGTTAAATTTCTTGATTTTTCGTGAAGTTCCCTACATACAACGAATAAAAAGCCATAAATGAGGTTTTCTAGCTTATTATTAAATAATAAATAGTAATAATTGAAAGTAACAATATAAATACGATGATAAGATATCATTATACTCAAAGAAAATGATATATTTTGGACGTATCACCGTACGAGAGCTGTGCCTCTGAACTTTGCACGCATTGCTTGCCGAAGATGTGGGTCTTATGTGGCTTTTATGAGATGGTAGTGGCTGCCATCTTGGGTACATTTATATGTTTATGCGGCTATCCTATGTTATCTTTTAGATCTCTGTCGACCTTCGAGTCGATTTGCTTGTAAATTAATTAACTGCCCTGTGTATGAGATGTGAACTATGTATTATGTAATCCTTCCTTTAGAGTTTGTGTTATGTCAATTAAGTTGTTATTTGTGGCACCCCATACATCATGTGTTTATGATTTTAAATTGCATGTGGCAGCCATAAAGAATTGATGTTTTTTCTCACATTCATTGAGCATGATGGTTAAGATTGAGTGACCCGCTAGCTGAGATGCTTCGGCCGATTAGGCAGGGTGCGGGTATATCTACCGGGCTCTTGAGCGATCCACTAGCCGTATTGCTTTGGCCGACTAGGTTATGGTGTGGCACATCATTCATAACTCGAATTTTATTTCGAGGTCTTGACAGCTTGGTATTAGAGCTGAACTGACCATGAGCAAACCTTACAGGTGGACGTTAGCATAGGACTCAATGTCTCCGAGAAAACTTATTTGTGAAAACTAAAAATGATATGCAAAAACTATAAGTAGAATTCCCGTTTATTTCTTTTCCCTATCCATCTAAACTTTACTTCTCTAATTTATTTATTTTAAGTTGAGAGGTTAATCTATCTATCTGTCTCTCTTATGTCAGATGGCTGACCCTACGTCACCTTAGTGGGTCCTTCTCACTAAGAGAACATGGAGGGTGCCCCACCCCTTCTTCTTCACATGCTCTAATATCTCAAATATCAATAGATGGCGGAGTACACATCTACCGTACAACAGTGGCTTCGGCATGAGCGTCTACATCGCCTTCATGTTCATCCACCCCATCCTATCTACTCTCTAAAGCAGCCCCTCATGTTTGAGGGCTGTGATGGCTCTTATGAGGGAGCCATACAAGCGACAGCCCACAATGCTATGTGCTCTTTGTTTTTGGTGCATAGATTTGCAAGACTCGTCGTTCTGCTTCTATGTGCAATAGGAGTATCCCATTACATAGATCTTCTAGCATGAGTTTCTCTTCGAGGCGGATCCGACCCTTGTTGAGATGGTACCGATGTTGAACTCACTCACCGTCTCTACTGCTCCACTGCCTACAACCGTGATCAATATGACCATCGTCTGTGTCATGTGCTCGCCTTTATTGACAAGCACATTGGAGCTCACGATGCCTTTGCTGAGTTCATGGAGGCCTATGGGGAGTTTACACCCCTCACAGAACAAGCCATCCACACCACCTCCTTTTCTGTGGATTCTAGGGCCTCGCTAACGTCTCATCACCACATGGCCTTGGCTGTCCGAGGGGACACTCCGTAGTAGCCGTGGGCCACTTCCAGGGGAGACTCCACGTGAATTTCTTGCACTGGTGTCGATTCCCCCTAAGGTGAGCCTCTTCTTCACTATTCACCTCGGGCTCGAAGCTTACACTCCATAATTTCAGCACATGTGTCTGCTGTCCAAAACTTGTTGTATAAGCTCATGGGCGTCTTTTGTAGCATGAGCTGAACCTATGTTTATGTAACAGGCTAGTAAACTAAGTAATTTGATATGTACGTGTGGTCATGACCTCTTGGTTCACATCGTGTTGTTAAATTTCACTCAAAGGCATTGTAATTTGTAACCTTATGTAAAAACCCCCATATGCTATGAATATGATGTGTGTTAGTTACCATGCTTTTGTGCAATGATCTAAACATTCATTTTCCATGAAAATGCTATTGATATGATGTGAATTAACCTTGTATTCCCTGTTGTCCATACATATTTAATTCCATTGCACAATTACCCCTGTCTCATCTTGTCATAATTTTTATCGATTACAACAAGATGTCAAGAAACGATCCGAAGAGGAGCATGGGGCACCACCTTCTCCTCCACCTTCCTTGGCATATGTGCTTCTACAAAATGGAGTTAAACCACCAAGACCAAAATTGAATCTTACAGAAGCTCGTCCGCAATGCCGGACAACCCTTGGGCAGAGGACAAGCAAAGTGAGGCTTTACTGATTTTCAGTGGACCTCAGCTCCCACCTGCGCTCAGTTGGAGGATCCAATCGATGTTGATGATTGGCTTTGAAGTTTCGAGAAGAAGTTCACTCTCTCTCAGTGCACTGATTGAGAGAAGGTGCTTTTCACCTCCAACCTATTGGAGGGAGCTGCAAGTGCATGGTGGGACAACCTCCTCGCCACTCAACACCCTGGTCATTGACCTGGGAGGATTTCTCTAATACTGTTGGGGAAGGGGTCCCCGCGCTACCCGGTTTCAACACATTTTTCGCACTTAGGGAAAATCGATGAATCTCCAGACTCGGTCCGACATCAAGCTCGTGCCAACGCCACGTTCGTGCAAACACCAAGACCGTGCCGACGCCAAGCTCGGGTGAACGCCAGTTCATGCGAACGCCAAGACTGCTCAATGCCGATTCCGCGACAACTCCAACCTCATCGCGACGCCAAGACCGCTCAATGCCGACTCCGCGACAACTCCAACCTCGTTGTGACGCCAAGACCGCTCAATGCCAACTCCGCAACAACACCAACCTCGTCGCACCAAGACCGCACCATGCCGAGACCGTGACGGTGACAAGTCGCCGCGCATGACGGGCGGGGCCCACGGGATATTCCCAGAATATTCCCGAAGAAAAGACCTACGCGCCCTAGGGGCGTTAGAACATCTAGGGCATGATTGTAAAATGCGTGAGGGCATTCCTGTAATCTCCCCTATTCCTCCATTCTCCCTATAAATAGAGGGACACCCCTTCCATTTGTGGGGATCCAAAATTTTGAAATACAAGCTCATTTGCTCCTCCTCTCCTCTAGTTCGTGGCTCTTAGCCAGTTCGAGCGTCTTCATGCCGCGCAACCCGAGTGTGGACTGTGGTGATACCGCGGCGTAGTTTCCCAGGCAACCAACGTAGGTCCACGTTGCCGTGCGGGGGTGCCACAAGTTCATTGTCTAGCCTTATTGCTACGACAAATACTTTCCATCATGCCCACATTCTTGAGGGTATTGTGAAAGATAAAATGGACGGGTTTCTCGCTCTCAAGGCCGCAGTTTTGTCACCAAGTTCCTCGACCACTTTAATCATCTCACTCGATATGTCATTAGCAAGGTTTCGACCAATGAATCCAATTGGAGAAAATTCATGAAGGGCCTCACCGAAGAGATGCAAAAGGAACTAGCCCTTCTTGATTCTCCTGCTTTTGAGTACTTGGTGAACAAGGCATTCATCATGGAGAACAAACTAGCAATACTTGAGCCTTCCAGGCCACCAAATCAGCCAGTAGTAGTTCTCGTAAACCTACTATTGGCCACGACTCGCATCCAAGCACCTTTTCCTCCTACTCATAGCTCTTAGGCACGGAACTATGGCAGACAGATGTGACAACCCTAGTTTTTGCTAAACGACAAAGAGGGGTTTAGGAGAGTTGATCTCGCATCATTTCATATCATGCATGCTAAAAATAGGAGAAAATTTAAAAATTTTATTTAACAAATAAACTACCTATTGTTGTCAAAAATTTGACATCATTTTGTTTAATTTCTCACTTGGATATGCAAATTTAATGATTAAAGTAAAGTATATTGGAAATAACATTACAATTCAAATATTACACCGTGATAAACTACAGTTACAAAATCATTAAAGAGATTTCTGAAAATTCAAAGAGATTACAATAATGGAACAAAAAAATTACATAGTAGAATTTACAAGAATGTAAAGTACAAAAATCCTAACTATCTCAGTTTCTATTTTTTTCCTCTTCTTCATCTTCTCATCTTGTTTTCTTCTAAACCTGCAAACAAAGAAAATTTGATTAAGATTTAAATGTTTGCACCTCCTGAGTCCAGTAATTTTTTATGAGATTAGACTTATGAGGCTAAAGAACTAGTTTTTAAACCTTGATAAATATTTAAATTATAGAATCAAGCTTCATTTAAAGGCTACAGGTAGAGAATGACATCTGTTAATAGGCAGCCAATCATAAGGCAACAAAGGTTTCATAATGTTAATTTAATTATTCTAATATCTAATTTGGCAACCATTAATTGATTAACTAAGATCAGGGTTCATATATTAATCCAACTCATCTAGGTGTCAAATGACTAAGTAAATTAGAGTTTATGAAACTAGCCAGCAATTCTTGACAATAAGCAAGGCAACATTTTAGGCGTCAAGATAAATGAGCTGACCAGATAAAGATCAAACCAAAACAGCAAGCAACTGCACAGCAGCTACCTTGCCACCTCAAGCTTAGATAGATAGGGATCATTCTTAATCTGCCACACACAACCACCTTAATCACTGAGATGAACCAATAGTCAGCATATGACGTGTTAAGACCACACTGATGTAATAGAACCCAAGCAGCTGCATAGCAGCTAACTTGCCACGTTGTGCTTAAACTAGATGAGGATTAACCTTAGGATACCATCAATTAGGTGTCGAAGCCACACTGATAGTAATCCATGCCCAGCAGCTGTGCAGCAGCTACGCTGCCACCTCAAGCTTGAAAGCGGACTAGGTTCAACCACAAGCTGTCATCTAACCACCTTATTCATCAACATAAGGCAAGAGTCAGCATACTAGGTGTCACATATTGATTCATCTCCAAGGCTATAAATAGAGCCTCACAAGAGCTCTATTCTTCACACAATCACCAACCAAACCTCATACAACCAAGGTAGAAGAAGCAAACAAGCTAGAGGATAGCTTAGAACCAGGAATAAGAAGGCCAAGACAACGAGGAGGAGAAGCCGAGTCCCGAAGAAGCAGGAATCTAGAAAACCAAAAACAAGCTTCAAGGTTCTTGCTTAAGGTAGATGTGAGGAGGAGTTAAGAGTTTAGAAGAAGAAATGAAATGCCCAATCCTCTGCAAAAATACTATGCGTTTGCTTAAATCAAATTCCTAAGATCAAATATAAGCCACATGTTCATATTAGTATCATAAATTGGATGCACTAGATAGAAGGGGAAGAAGAAATCGGAGATGGTATTTGAGGCAGCGGAGTAGAAGAGGGGCAGCAGCAATGTCCTTAGGAGAGATCGAGCAGAAGAAACAGAGAAGAGGGAGATCGAGCTTAGGTGGCGGCGTGAAAAGGGAATGAGAGAGAGAGACGCCGCCAGTTAGGGTTACCCTAACAAGGTGGGTTGAGCGGGCTAGAATGGGCTAGTTGGGCTAGGTGTCGGATCAGGCCCAATGGCTAGCTAGGCCTTTAGACCAGGACAAGAAATAAGCTGGCAATCATGGAAATAATTATTTTTGCTCTAATTTTTTTGGTAATTCTTCTATTTTGAATACTACAATCTCTTTTAAATCAAATATAATAACTTAAAAATCTTAGCAATATTTACATACCAAATTGGATTAAATTTTTTAATAGATTAAATTCCTACAAATTCAAAATTTAAAACTAAAAATCTAATACAACTTAAGTAATTTTATAAGAAATTTCTTTATTACTTTTGAAACCATGTTTTTAATCATAAGGTAATAATTTAGGAAATTAGAAGTTCATAAAAATAATTTTTTTATAATAATTAGTATAATAATTTATAGGATAGATTGCAAAATCCACATAAAAAATATTTTTAACAATAAGTTATTATTAACTCAAAAGATATAGTAGATAGAAGTTTTCAAGAATATTAAAATAAATAAATAAATCATCTATTGCATTGTCTTGACAAGGTAGTCCACATCGTCTCATAAAATATAACCAACATTTCTTAAATCAACTTTCATCAGCATAAGTATACATGTATACATATACAATTGTCATTTCTGGGATTAATCCTTATCAGACTATTAGTCAAACTTTAGATCCCAAGGTTCTGCCAATTTCTCCTGAAAAAACCTCACATTGCATTTCTTATCCATCTCAAGGCAAGTTCATTTCTTGTCCATATTTGTGAATTATTTCTACCAAAGTATATGTAGATTTCTTCTTCTTATCACCTGTCTTATGATTCATTGAATCATATGTTGGTGGGTAGTGGAACCCCGGTGTGGAACTTGTTGAGGTAGTCAGGGTTCCAATGCATATGGTATCACAATAAGGCTAATAACAACTGTCAGTTGGCATTCTTACGCCGTATAGATAGCGTTAACCACAAGGCCTGTTATGGGACAGACGAGTCAAGTAGCACCTTCTTACTGAAATATCTCCCAGGAACGTATGTATCGTAACACCTAGGGAAGCGTTATGTCCATCGCTCAGGGGAGCGTTAAATTTTGAATTTCCGCTTGGGGAGGCCTTATGTCTCCAAATCTTCAAAAGGGTAAGTTATAATGACGTGGTGGGTAGTCGGTGCTGGACCGACTGTGCAAGAGGAGATATTGCACACGAGAAGGGTGAATAACTCGAAACCTTAGACCTGACCACACACTGATGGGAGTGTGATGGGTCTTGTACCCGGCGCGAAGGCTAAGTACCACTTGTGGGTAAAGTAGCGCACCTCTGTAGAGTGTACTGAAATGTGGCATTGTCACTCCCTATTCTAGGTATGAATTGTGATTGTGGCGGGAAAAGAACCATCGGAGGTCCTAATAACCCGTGAAGTCTTCTGAACATAGAATATTAAAACTTGACTTTTTTCCGAAATGTTATTGGAAAAATGCATATTCTTTGAGTGTGAGAACCTAAGAGTAAACTCCCAGACATACACTTCACCGGTCACAGGACTTGCTGATGAACATAGGTTGATATGATAAGCCAAGGGCAAATAACGTACTTAGGACTTATGTCCTTTACATCTTAGAACAGAGCAGAAAATATAAAGAAACGCGTAGTAGTCTCCATCTCAGCCACAGGCAACCAACGAAGACTAGCGAAGACCCTATTTCTCAGCATCATCATAATAATCTCCATAGTCTTCTTCTTCAGCTTCAATTTATCTGAACATGCCCAAAACAAGCATGCTCGATGAGTACTTCGTGTACTCAGTGTGCCCCCTTTTTAGGGAAGCCTACCTCTACATGCAAGTTTACTCAACGAATAGGTTTTATGGTTCTTTTGCATAAATGACACTTTTAGTTGAAATATCTCTAATAATTTTGAAGGCAGGTTTTGAGATCAAATCATTTATTTGAGATCAAACAATTTTAATAACTGGGGTATTTTAGTGAAGGTTCCAACCACTAACACTAGCCGAGTAAGGTCGATGCCTTAATCCCGATGTTAGGTTCTGGTCACCTATACTTAACCAAGATTCAGGTAGAGGGAAGAGCATTAGTAGGGAGTTATGAGGGAGAATAAGGAAGAGGGAAAAGAAATAGAAACAAGACAGATTTCTTATTATGAACATAATGTTATGCCGTCCGTGACCGTGGACACAGCTAATCGATTAGTTTAACACTCTGCAGAGGATGTACACTATACCCACAAGATGTAAGATTAACCCAGGGTTTCAGACTCTTCCAAGGAATGTGACCGAGCCCTTACAACGAGGCCTTTACAATGTTGTCCCCTAGTTGACACTACCCACCAGGCCAACTCTAGGATAGCTATCACTAGCAGTTGCCTCACCAGGCAGATCCCTTGCTTCGTTCCCCTCCGTAGTGTCACCCTAGTTTTCAACAAATTTGTTGGCCAAGTCATACCCATAATAGACTTCTGGTTGCACTTGGTTCATAATTTCATAAGTCCACAACTCAGTTTTCTTATGGTGTAGGTGATGCTAACACAATCCCTAAAAACTAAATGTTCAAACAACCATCCGCCTCAACAATCCAGTTGTCGCCCACACCTTAATGGTAAGTTTCACGCAGAGTAGATTTTAGATAGAAGCAGATAGATGGGGAAATGCTCAATGAGGCCAACATATCACCTTGTGATAACAATTCATGATTCATGACATAAGTCAACTTCCGGTGAAGCACAAAAAGAGATTTTTACTAAATTTGTAGGGCTAAGCATTTCTATTTCTATTATTAATTGAATAATTACTCTAGATAAAACAAGGCATGGGAACATGGATTTATGGTTCACTTTGGAACTGACGCTAAAGCATATGTTAAATACAAAATGGCATGCAAATTTATAAATGACACAAAACATAATGATTTTGCAAATATAGGATCAACATGGTCAAGAATAAGGGGGCATGCCTTTGTAGTCGTATCCTCCTTCTTCTGCTTCTGGATCCCGTCCCTGGTCGGTACCGTCACTCCCTATTCATTGAACGATTTCCAACGTGAAACAATAAATATCATAATAGCAATAACTCAAAGAATATTGAAAACCAAATAAAAGAGAATGGAGGATGGTAGAATTGGAAGGGAGCTCGGAGTTCAAGGACAAAGGTAGCACGGTTGAAGATAAATAGAGAAGAGGCTCGACGAGGGCTTAGAGTTAGGTTTAGTTTATGCTAAGACCACCACTCACACATGAACACAATTGATAAATATTTAAACACGCAAACATCTACCTATATATGTATATGTAAAAAACTACTAAGCTATGGCATATGATTGCTCCATGACAAAATGGCATATATATTGACACAAGCATAGATACAGGAAAGCATAAGTCTAGCATACTATTCTGAGAATCTACAGAACGGCATATGTTCCTAACATACTAGTTCATCAATCAAACGGCGAACGCTAACATGCAAATCTTCAAATGAAATAAACAAGCCATCACGTAGATAATTATTATCATGCATGTATACATATATATACCTGATTAATCAATCAATTCTAGCATGCTAATATCTCACGCACAAGCTTCCTACACATGCTAGTGTTGGCACAATAAATATATTGCATGCAGTAACCTTTAGCTACCCCTAGAGCAAGATGTATATGTTGAAGGTGCAGCATGATAAATATCCATATTACATCACGAGAGAAATAACAACCAATCTATCATGCTAGGAATATCGTGCAGTAGCTCACATGGAATTAAGCAGCCAACCCTCACTAGCTTCATTGATTTAATTGCAAGAACTAGCTACCACGTATACATGGCAAGCATCAGACCTTGTATGAATTAACATCAACGAGCCAATTGTTTCTACTCATCTAGCACACGCATATACCCCATGAACATGAACAGAGACTAACCCATGCATGAGACGGCTCCTACACGTGCTAATATCTTCAGAAAAACAGAGTATACCATGCTCCAAAATAATAACAGTGCATGGATTAGACCAACGATACTCATGTTTGGCAGGTTTGGCCCTAACTTTTAACATATAACCAGCAGGAATTCACTAGCTCACCAAAACAGTAGCATGAATACAACTTGACTAGCACTAGCAGGTTTTAATCCTTAATATGAACGAGTAACAGTAGGGATTAATTAGCTAACCACAACAGTAGCATATGCATTCAGATTCAAGGGAAAAGAAAAGTTGAACCTAGCAACTAACATACAGGTATAATACCAGTACAAAACAGAGATCACGTGCTATGCATACAGCCCTAATCATGCTAGAGTTGATCGCGCAGTACCTCACAGCGATTAATGCAACTTTAGAAGAGCTAAACTATGCACACGACATATACATTTGGCAAGGAGGCATGAGCAGCTACTAGACCATGCATGCATAAGATGTTTCCTACCCATTCTAGGATTGCAAGAAAAATATGATGTGCGCAAACAGTAAAGCTGGAAATAATCTAGATCGAGCAGCTCTTCTAATTAGACTAAACACCGACATGCTATGCTACAGATCAAAATGCAAGCGAAAGAATTGAGCAACCACACTGCAGATCAAGCTGCAGAGACGAGGTGGACGACGTGATGCAGAGGCACAGCTTGGACGCGCGCTGTCGGCATCGACCGACGTCGATCATGGCGTGGCTTCGCGGCAACCACGGCCAACGGACGAGAGGGGCTACGGGAACCATATCTAGGAGATCGGTGAGGGCGAGGGGAGGCTGTAGACGCGAGGAACTGGCTGCAAGAGCCTCACCTTGGCTGCAGCGACGAGAAAACAGCGGCGGCGGCTGCGGCAAAGGAGCTTCGAATTCGCCCAATGTGGAGGGAGTTAGGGCTCAGGTTTTGGGGATTTGGTGGAGGTGGTTGGTGCGAGGAGAGCTGCGGGGTGAGGGTATTTATAGAAGGCCGAGGGGAGGATAAGCATGTGGAGATGGATTCGGATGTGAGCTCATACGCATAACGAACACGTGATTCGGGGCGTATCCGCAACAGATTAGAGGAGGCGTGGGGGAGGTGTACTCATTTTCGCTGTGCGTGCAAAGAAAGGAGGTCAGGGGAAGGAGATTGGACGCGGGGCGGTACGCATGGGACATCCTGTGGCTGAACTGGACTCTGTCCAGAGGTTGAAGACAACCTGACATGGGGGCCCCACTTGTTGATGAGAGAAACAAGAGAAAATAGAGTTTTAAGAGGTATGCACCGTGGGCCATTGAATTAAAGATGGATGCTCAAGATTAGATCCCTTAAAGGGGTGAAGGGGTATGCAAGGGCAGCCCTTGGATTGGAGATGAAGAAACCAGATTAAATCACTTAAAGCACGAAGTGGTATGCGATGGCAGCGGTTGGATCAAGATCTGATGGCTGAGATCAAAGCCACTTAAGTGGCTATGTTGGGCTGCGCTTAGCAGGCCTTGGCCTACATGGTCCATTCGGTGGAGGGAGAGGAGGAAGAGAGTGAGGAAATGGGCTGCGGGGGAGGATTCAGCCCAAGCTGAATGGGAGTAGGGAAAAGGTTTTGGATTTAATTCCAAACCGAAAATTCAAAAGGGAATCCAAATTCAAACAAAAATTTGAGGAAGTTTGCATAATCTAACTTAAAATATGAAGAATTTCAAAGATACTCTAAGAGATAAATCCCACGGAATAAAAGGTGCATAAAAGAATTAAAATACCCTCTCTTTTCTTAACTCGAAATTAATTTAAACCATTTGAATTAATTTGAACAAAAGCTATCAAAATAATTTGAGCTTTAGAAAATATAATGTAACACCTTGATCTTTAAAAAAAAATTAAGCCCTTAAAAAGTTGGATGTTACATTGAGGATTGATGTCCTAGTAGAAAAGATCATTCAAACACCTTTTGCTATTCATGAAATTGTTGAGTACCCTCTGTACTCATCCCTTACATAAAACTCCCTTTGTTATGCTACGAGTCGGTAGAGTAGGTGGTCGAGTATTCGGAGAAGCCAGAGGAAGGGATGGAGGAGCAGACACTGGGTGAAGGAGAGGTGAGAGTCAATTACTACTTTGACTTCGGCGAGGCACACGATACTGAGTGGGCTTGAAGCAAGTTGTAGTATATGACATTGGTCATAGGTGTAAAAATCTCTATTTTGCTATTATTTTGGTCTTTTACTTTTCACTGGCTTAACACTTATGTCATATATGCAGTTTTATCTTATGTAAGTTGAAACTTTTATAAATCTGTTGAGATGTAATATAAGTATATATTGTATCAATGAGCCACTACAATGCTTCTATTGTACTACTTTGAGGGGCGTATTGTTGGTGAAAAAGTTTTACTGGCAATAAGCCAAAGGCTGGCACACTACACCATGTAGTGGTGTGCAGGATCACCGCAACAGAGTAGGGAGCCATCCGTAGTTTTGCGGACGTCATATGCTATAAATGTGGCAACAAGGGTCACTGTTCAAACAAGTGTCCCTATCCGAAGTCCAATGGCTCAAGCGCACCCTCACCACCTCTAGGACCGCCAAGAAATGGTCCTCAATTCCAGAAGCAACCTCCCAACAAGCCCCCGGGGTGTTGGTCATGGTCATGTCCATCATGTCATGACCGAGGAGGTGCAAGACGCGTCGAAAGCCGTTATCCGTATGCTTCCCGTTAACTTCACTCCAGCAAGTGTGCTTTCTGATTCTGGGGCATCTCACTCATCCATGTCAAGTGAATTTGCTGAGCATCATGGCATTCCATTCAAGCCCATGTGCATTCCTCTCTTAATTCAATCACCTGGCTGGGAAAGGAGGATTGAGCATGAATGTGAGGCTGTTAAGATAGATATAAATGGGGTTGAATTTTTGCCAACTCTCGTCATCCTTGGACTAGCAAGTATAGATGTCATCCTTGGTGTGGATTGGCCGTCCAAGAATGAGAAAAAATGGATTTTGCCTAGAGATCTATTTCTGTGGGATCCTAGACTTAACTTCCAGACCCTCCCCTCTGTATATCATCATCAGTCCAAGATCAAGCTGATGAACAGGGGCGAATTGATACCACTGCACACATCATGAAGCATTTTAGAAACAAAAATAATTGAGTTATAGCAGCGATATGACTAAATAATGTAACTAGGACTTATGTCCCTTACCATTCAGAAATACAGTGGAAAAGAAAACAAAAATGTCTCCATCTCAACCACAGGAAGTCCACGGAGACCACGTGACCTTAAACCTCAGCATTGATGTGGAAGATACCTCATAGCCTTCATCATCGTCATAGATATCTGAACACGTCCAATAAACAACACGCTCGATGAGTACTTCCCGTACTCATCGTGCCCCTCATTAGCAAACCTATGACTACGTGCAGGCTTAAGCAAAGGGAGGGTTGTATGGCTCTTTAGCATAAAGTAGCTTTGGTTGTAATAGTACAGTAATTTCGAAGGCATTGTTTTGATGAAACCAGTTTTAATATCTAGAGTATTTCTCATAAATGTGAGGGTCCACGACCAACACATACGATAAGGCATCCGGCCTAGACTCGTCCATAGGTTCCAACCACCTTTTCACATTTCCAGAATTGGGTAGTGGGAATTAACAAGGAGGAGAAAAGACAAGTGCTTTTCATCAGGAATGAGTCATGTGCCATCCATGACCATGGATACGGCTAATCGATTAGTTTTACACTCTACAGAGGTTGTACACTTTACCCACATGACACGATCATCCCCTTATGTCAAGCTGTGCAGGCTTGTACACACGCCCATCGGTGTATCGGTAAGGTGACCGTGAGGAGATCTTTTAGCCAATGCTCGATGCGATATGCCCACCGGGTCTGACACGAAGTTGAGAGTACGTCCCCACCCTCAGTTCTCCCATTTGTGCCGAGGTCATCATAGCTACGTCTATCCTTCTGCGGTGCAATGATGTCGACACCAAGCTCGACCAACCTACTCAATCAAGCTAGTGCTCATATAGCATGTGGTTGTACTGTATTCACACTTCTCAAGTCATGACTTCGGTTTTATTTGATATGGACAACCAGTGGCTTCCTCAACCCATGAGGAACGATTAGTTGCTCCTTCCACTCATGATTCAGCTGTCGCCCGCACCCTTTTAGATGGTAAGTTTCACCCAGAGTAGAATAGAAAAATAGAGAGAGGGGAATAAAAATGCGCATTTAGCCCTAGCTCAGCGAGCTCAAGAAACTTTCAATAGTGATATCAACAGTCCAAAGATCGTTCCTCCGAGGAGGCAAGTCAAAACATCCTAAAGATATGTTTAAGCATGGCTAAGTAATATTTCTACTCTATTCTAAATATTAAAGTAATATTCTACTCAGGATATCAGGTAAAAAGGGCAACAAGCGAATGTGGGTACATGTGTGTCAATCGACACGCTAGCTATGGGAATTAAAATAGCATGCATGTTTATAAACAATAAAATATAATGACTTTCAAAATATAGAATCAACATGATCAAGAAGAGGGGGCATGCATTTGCAGACGAGTTGGTCTTCTTTTACAGAAACTTGTCCTTACCCAACATTGTTACATCTTATTCGTTGCAACAGCAATAAAGTGCAAACCAAATAAATATAACTCCAAATTACATATCAAATGGGAGTAGTAGAAGAATGGGAGTAGCAAGGTCGGATATGTGTCAAAGAACAAAGATGAAGAGATAGGATTGTCCAACTAGAAATATGTGAGATTATGTATCTCAACCTGATAGAGTACATGTACTCGTAACATGGTCTTCCGGATCATGTTCATTCCGAAAAAAGATACATTTATGGAAGATAGAATTTGCATGTTAAATGACCAAAGTTAATCCACATGTGAGATAGAGATAGATGTGCAACTACGAATAGGATATGGTCGATGATGACCATAGTACAACCATATGATCAAACTTGGAAATACTAGTAAAATAAGCATGACCTATTATACTAGTAGACAAGCAATGTCCTGGCATGCTAGTCACCAAGAAATGATAATATGCGACATTGCAATCTATATTGAACTAGTGCAGAACATGCAATCACATGCCATGCAACAAGCTAAATAAACTAGACATGAATTAGAGATTAGGTAGAGTGTAGCATAAGATAACATATGATTATGCAATTATAAGTCTAAAAGATAATTATAACCTAATAACAATCATTGCTGATGCAACGGTGACTAAACTATATGGCCAAATGACAACTAGAATCTATATCACATGCATCATACATATATGCAACCATACGCCACACAAAATAACATCAACCATACTCATGCTATTGTGTACATACAATGCAGTAATCAACATACTATACATAATAATAATAATGATGATGATGATGATACATAATAATTTAGTAAATAATAATTATTAGCAACATATATATATTATAATCGACACCTAAAGGTTAACCATACATATGTGACTATATACCACCTTATGAACACGCAACATAAGATATCAAGCTATGCATACTAGTACATACACATCAACTAACATGCTATATGATTTAACAATAGTAATTTAGTAAAGCATTATTATTCCAATATACACACTGTTAACAACATTAAGTCTAATTATATATATATGACTATATGCAACTATATGATTATGCAACATAAAATCATGATGAACATGTACAACTTAATTGTTCAAACAAATAATTAAACCACAAAAGGGAGTAAAATAATGTGCTAAGTCAATTCATAGCAAACTAACCATATATGCAAACCATATGAAATGCATTGCACCAATATGAACGATATATGTTTTCGACGAAGTCGCCCTCAGACAGTAAACTTGGGCACCTCGGATCAGGAGACCGAGGTGCTAAGAGGATAACCGAGGAACGACGCCAGGCAACCTACAGAACTACCCCCGATCGCCACTGGAGTCTAATAAGGAAAGTGAGAAAGACGCGGGAAATGCGGAGCTCGTCGAAGAATCTTTTTTTGATTGGTCCCCGATTTATGAGGGGTCAACTCGTTCTTATATAGGCAACGGGCGACCCCCGAATGAAAATACAACTCTGCCCCTAGGCAGTTTTCGGTTACACGTAGCTCTCATCTTGTCGTACACGAGGGCTATTTAACTACTTTCCACCCTGTCGGAACAGTCCGCCTTGCTGGAACAGGACTCGCCGGAACAAGTCTTCGCCTTGCTCGACCCTTTCCCAGTGATCCCCACTCGGACCCACTTCCCGGGTCCCGGCTCCTCATCTTGGAGGTGACTCGCCCCGTCCTGATCTCGCCCACTGGATCTCGCCTCGTCCTCGCTTTGGGGGAAGCAAGTCGCCTGGCCGACTCATCGAAGTGCCTTGCCTAGCCTCCTCGTCCCAGTCCCGCTGGTTCTTCTAGTTCACCCGACCTCTCGTACCAAGGAAAACTCGATTAGAAGTAAGCAAAATTGACAAAGGGAATAGGGGGTACCTCGGCCGGGTGGTCATGTCGGACCCCTCCAACAGTAGCCCCTTGATGCAGCGAGCGGTGAGGATAGCATGGCTCGCGGCAGCATTAGCCTTCCGGGTCAAAGGGATGGGGACGACTCACACCCCCGGACGAGGTGCCCCAATCCGCCCGGGCCGACACCCACAAGGATCTCCCCGAAATAACTGCACTAGCCATTTAAGTGCCCGACCCTCGCTAGAATTGTCGCGCCGGTGGCTCCGGCCATGACAGCTTTCTCCGTAACCGTCGTCCGTAGCCGTTACTTCGCCTCGGTCTTCGGGTCACTCGGGGGAGCCTATAAATACCCCTGGCCCCTCGCTCCACTTCCTATTTCCACTCTCCACGCTCTCCATGCCCCGCCACTACGCTCTTGCTCTCGCAACGCGCCTCGTCCTCCGACTCCGGCGAGATTCTTCGCTCACGTTGGGTAGCCTTCAAGCGTCTTCAGGATGACATAACCCTCAGCGAGGAGATCCCGGTCGCCAGGTCGACCAGCAAGCAGGCCACCACGTCGAAGAAGGGGAAGAAGGCCGCGGAGAAAATCACCTATTCGCGCTGGCTGGGGAAGACGCAAGCCTCCCAGACCACCCTGGAGCGCCTCCGGGACGCGGGATGCCTTCCCCTCGACTTGGAGGAGCACGGCCCCATCCTGCCAGAGGAGAGAAGCACGCGCGGCGTCCCCCCGGAGGGGCACATGGTGGTGTTCGCTGACCAGTTCCGGGCCGGCCTCACCCTCCCAGCCTCTCCTGTTGTCCAGCTCATGCTAGACTACTTCGTCATTGAGATCTCGGATCTCAACCTAACCACGGTCGCGCGGTTGGCTATCTTTGAGTGGGTGATGAAGTCCATGAGGCTGGACAGCTCGGCGACGTGCTTTGCCCACTATCATGAGGCCGTGACGACCACGACCACCACTCCCAGCGGCGCCCAATCCATCTTCGGGAGCGTCGGCTTCTGGATCAACCAACGAACTGAGGCTCCGTACCCGGTCGCCGCGCTCAAGAATAAGTGGAAGAACTGGAAGAACGAATGGTTCTATTACCGCGTGGGCGACCTCGGCTTTATTGGTTGCAAGTCTGTCCCGGGTTACACTCCACGCAAGCTCCTCATGACTTCCGCCGACATGACGTGGCGAGACGCCCTGGGGGTGATGAGCCATCAGCTCGCCTCACGCGACCTCATTGAGGAGTTCTTTTGTTGCAAATCCGCCTGCTCGCTACAGGGTGGAGGATGAAGACGATCGCCGTCCCCGAGGGGAAGCCCCTTGGCCCGTGCGACTTCTATGGGTAAGAGCCCACCAAAGGTACCTCGCCGCCTCTCTTCTTTGGAAGCATGCTCTCCGGATTTCTAACGATCTGCCTCTCAGGGTACGACCTCGCCAAGGGTGAGCGGGATGCGACCGTCGTCCTTGGGCGATACTTACCGTCCGAGGCGACGGCCACGTGGAAGATGATTAGCGGGCACCGTAATAGGGCCTGTGAGCTTTTTAAGTGGGAGGTGCCACCCCGCCCAGACATCAGCCTAACCGAGGAAGCTAAGGCGGGTGGGAAACGCAAGCGTATTGGCCAGACCTCGCCCAAAGGCAAGAATAAGCTGAGCCTTGCCAAGGAGCTGGCGGATTGGTCGGACGATGCTGAAAGCGACCACTGCGAGTCGTCTACCCCGGGTGAGGCTAATTCAAGTGATTCGGAGGGCGAGGAGTCCGAGGCGGGGTCGCGCGCTGAGAGCGATATGCACCCTCCTGCGAAGAAAAAGGCCGTGGTGCCCGCCGAGGCACCCACTGAGCCCGGTCCAGGCCTGGGCAAAGGCCCCATGGGGAGTCTCCCAAGGGCGTTTCACTCCACGGCCGTGACCCCGGGGCACTTCCCCTGGGAGGACTCCTCCCTGTCCTCGTCCGATGTAGATATTGACGAGCCCGTCAATGTTGAGCCGGGCGATGCCGAGGTGGAGAGCCTCCAGGAGACCACGCCGGCCCCCAGGACGACCTCCGTGCCCGAGGAGCCTTGCCTGGCGAAGGCCTCTATCGGCGAGGATAGAGAGCCAGAGCAGCGCGCCCCCTCTCCTGCCACAGCCACGAAGGAGCCTTCTCCGCTTCGCCCTTCAGGCGTGCAGGCGACGGGCGATGTTGCAGGGACTGGCGATGTCGCAGGGGCGGGCGACGTCGCATGGTTGGGCCGCCAGTCCCCCTCCTCTTCGGCCATTGCGGGGGAAGTTCTTCTACCTCGTCTTTTGGGGTCGTAGGTCGTGATGCTTTCTTCCTCCTTGGGCCCAGGGGAAATGGCGAAGGACAAAGGTCCCCCTGACACAGCTCTACAAAGCGTTCGCCCCCAGATAGCGATCACCGGGTGACTAGGGTCGGACTTCCTCGCCACCTCTCCGCTTGAGTTCGAGCTTGTGTGTCATCCCGAGGCGAGGCTGTCGGAGGAGGACGTAGCCACGAGCTTCACCGAAATGTCGTCGTCTGGCTGCTCGACGATGCGCATCCACTCGACCTCCACCTTGACCGCGGTAACGGCTTCCTCACCAAACAGTAGCTTGAAAGGTGTATGCCCTGTCGCCCGGCTTACCGAGGTACGGGCCGACCAGAGCACGCTTGGAAGCTCATCCGCCCATTTTTCTGCAGGGAGTTCAAACATACGCGTGTGCAGACCTGAAAGGATAATACTGTTAGCCCTCTCGACCGTCCTGTTGGCCTTCGGGTTCGCAACTGAAGCAAAGCAGAGCTTGATGCCGAGGCCGGAGTAGAAGTTTCTGAAGCTCATCGCGTCGAACTGCGTGCCATTGTCGATAGTCATCTTGTGTGGAAGGCCAAAGCGGCAGACGATGCTCTTCCAGACGAACTTCTGCACGACGGTCGAGGTGATCTTGGCTAGGGGCTCCGCCTCCACCCACTTCGAGAAGTAGTCCAGCGCGACGACGATGAACTTTGCTCCTCGGCACACCATCTTGAAGGGACCGACGAGGTCGATCCCCTAGCGTGCCAGAGGCCATGAGGGCGAGATGGGTTGCATCTCGCTTGCTGGCTTGTTCGTGCCCCGGCCCATCCACTGGCAAGCCGAACAGTGTTTCACCATGTCTTGAGCGTCCTTTAGCATCGTGGGCCAGTAGAACCCCGCGCGGTACACCTTGGTGATCAGGGACCTGGGGGCGAGGTGCGAGCTACAGAGCCCCTGGTGTACCTCCTTCAGTAGGGTCCTTCCTTCCTCCGCTGAGACGCATTTCAAGAATGGGGCACACACTCCTTGCTTCTATAGGGACCCTTTGTGGATGATGAAGCTTCGGTAGCATGCTGACAAGCGACGAGCGGCAGTGGGGTCTTCGAGCTCCTTCTCGGCAGAGAGGTACTCCACGAGTGGGGTCCTCCAATCACCTGGCAAAATGATGTAGACCTCGGCTAGCCCCTCGGTGCGAGAAGGGTCTCGCAAAATTTTCCCGGGGGCGGGTGGTGCTACCGCTGGCTGCCCGGGCCAGGAGGTCGGCCTCAGCATTGTCGCCGCACGGTATGCTCTGGATCGTGACCCTCTTGAAGTGCTTCTCCATGGACCTCACCAACACCAGGTACTTGGCCATCTCCGGGTCCTTTGCTTGGCAGCCTTTGCCGACCTGTCCAACGACCAGCTGCGAGGTGCTCCTGACGAGGAGTCGGTGAGCTCCGGCAGCACGCGCTTTACGAAGCCAAGCAGGAGCGACTCGTTCTCGGTGACGTTGTTGGTCGTCTTGAAGTCCAGACGGGCCGAAAACGATGACCCCGTCCCTTCCGGAGACACTAGGACCGCACCGGCCCCGACCCCTTCTGCGCACCACGAGCCGGGTGACTCTGGGCGAGAACGCTCTTGATGACTATGTCGTTCACGTACGCCTCGACGTTTCGGCCGATCTGGTCGCTGAGGGTCTTTGCGATTAAGCGGGCAAATGTTGCCCCCGCATTCTTGAGGCCGAACTGCATGCGGACGTAGCAGAACGTCCCGCACAGTGTTATGAAGCTGGTCTTCTCCTTGTCCTCCTTTGCCATCCAGACCTGATGGTACCTCGAGTACACGTCGAGGAAGCTCATGAGCTCACAGCCAGAGGTGGTGTTGACCAGCTAATCGATGTGGAGGAGAGGGAAGTTGTCCTTCGGGCAGGTCTTGTTCAGGTCGGTGTAGTACACGCACATCCGCCACTGCCCGCTTGCCTTCCTGCCGAGGACTGGGTTCGCCAGCCACTCTGGATGCATGATCTCACGGATAACCCCAGCTTTGAGCAGCTTGGCGACCTGCTCGCGGGCAGCAACTTGTCGGTCTGCTGACATCTTCCTCAGACACTGCTTGACGGGACGAGCCCCTGGTGCCACCATCAACCTGTGCTCAATTATGCTCCGAGGCATGCCTGGCAGGTCTTCGGGCTCCCATGCGAAGATGTCACCATTGGCTCGCAGGGTCGCCAAGAGCGCCCGCTCCTCCTCGGGGAAGAGGTCGGCCCCGACTAGCACTGTCTTGTGCGGCTCCTCCTTCGATAGAATGATGGACCGGGTCTCCCAGTCTAGCCTGGGCTTCGGAACCCACCAGCCTGTGGTGGATGACATGAGCTGGTTGTAGGGCGCGTCGATGCGGGGGACCTCGCCGGCTCCAGGCAAAGTCGCGGTGCAACCCAAATGAACGGGATGAGGCGCCCCGCCGGTTGGGGCAACATTGTAGACGTAGCGAATTGCTGAGGTGGTGGTCTCTTCGATGCGGCGAGACAGGCCTTGGTCGCCATGAATCGTTATGACTCCTGCGGCAGCGGAGATCTTCAAGTAGAGGTAGGTGTGATGAGGAATCACCCCGAACTTGTTCAGCGCCACCCTCTCGAGGATGACGTTGTATTGATAGGGCATGTCGACGATGCTGAACAGGATGCTCTCAATGCGCTCACTGGCCTCATTCCGAAACCGGACTGGAAGCTCGATCCGACCGACGGCCCTGACCGGCTCGCCGCCGAACCCGAGGAGGGGAACGCCCGACGATTGGAGACACGAGCGGGGGATGCCCCTCTCGTCCAGGACGGAGGCAAACAGGATGTCCGCCGAGCTTCCCCCATGAATGAAGACACGTCGTACCTCCACGTCTGAGATGAGCACCGAGATGACCCGCGCATCGTGGTGCAGAAGAACGATGTCGGCGGCGTCCTCAGGGCCAAAGGTGATCAGAGTATTCGTCCAGGCAGGCAGCTCGGTTGGGGGGTACGCCCCAATGTGCTGCACCCTGTGGACATACTCCTTGCGCTAGCGCCTCGACGGGAAGGTGTGAGCACTGCCCCCGGTGATGGCGTGGACGATGCGATATGGACCCTACGCGTCGGGCGGTGGGTCGCGCCACGGGGGAGGTGGTGGTAGCTACAGCAGGGCCTCAGCCCACCGTTCTGGTTCGCGCTGGCCTCGGCCGGCTGGCCGCGGCGGAAGCTGAGCTTGGATTCGGATGAGGGCATCACACTCGGTGGTTGAATGCATGCGGGACTGGTGCAGCTCGCAATATTTGCCACGCGGACCCCTTGGGTGAGGCGCCTCTCGCTGGTGACGGCTAGATCCAGCCCAGCCCTGGCTTGGGCGCTCGTAAGGCTCCCTCCCTCGTTGCCGAGGGGGCTCGCGGGGCAAGGGGCCCGGGCGCGACGGGCTCCGGGCGCCTTGACGGCCTCGCCCCTGGCGGGGCTCTCGGGGCTGCCTGCGCTTTTCTTCGTACTCACCCCGCCTCGCTTCACGCCGATCCTCCTCAGATACGTGATGTACTTCATGACGTCTCGGACGCCGCCCCTCCGTCTTCTCACCCCCCAGCATATATCTGGGATGCCCTGGCTTCCTCCCTTCGCAGGATCTGCCCTTCCTCCACCCGAGCGTAGACCTCCATGATGTCGTATAGCTGTTTAACATGACTCGGCCGCTTCCTCTCCAGCTTGTCAGCCAGGGCCTCGTTGATGATGCCTCGCCGCGTGGCCTCGCAGATGGTTTGCTCGGTGACGCCCTTCACCTGACACTGGACCTTGAAGAAGCGACACTGAAACGCACGGATCATTTCGCTGGGGCGCTACCGAAGGTTACTGAGGTCGGTCGAGGTCATCTCCTTGTTGCGGCACCCTTGGAAGTGCCCATGCAGCTTGTCTTGCAGCTGCTCCCAGGAGTATATCGTCCGAGGCTCGAGGCCGAGGTACCACGCCTGGGTGATGCCGGTGAGGGCGAGGAGCAGACTCTTTGCCATGGTGGCCTCGCCGCCCCCCGCTGCCATCACTGTCGCTTCGTACACTCTCGTGCACTGGATCGGGCCCATCGTACCCGCATACTTCGGTAGATCGGCGGGGCGGAACTTGGGAGGGAACGGCACAGCCATGAGTCCTGTGCTTAGGGGGCTTGCCATGCTGGTGAGTTTGATGACCTCGGGACCTGGTGGGTTGTAGGCGACACACACCCGTGGCTGGTCTACATGGGCCTTTCCCGGATGTTGCCCAACGTATGGTTCCTCCCGACTGCTTGGCCCACCCTCAAAGCTGCAGGCGGCGTCACGGGCGGCTTGCTGATTCTACTGTATGCTAGACCTGAGGCACGCCGCATCCAGGTCCGGCTCGCCTAGGTATGGCACCGCCCCGGCCCGAGCCTCGGCCAACTGACGACGTAGCTCTTCTGCAGCGCGGGCTTCCGGTGGAAGAGGGGGGGGCCGTGAACGTCCATGCCGCCTCCATCTGCGCTCGATACAAGTCAGCCACTTGCTAAGATTGGGTGTTCGCCCTAAGCGCTTCGAGCTTCGCCACCTGCAAGCGTGCCTGCATAGCTTCCGCCCTCTTCGCCGCCCTTCAGCCTGTCGTCGAAGGTCCTCCACCTCGTCCACCAAGCTTCGCGCACTCACCCCCGCTTCAGCCCCCGGGGGGGCCTGTGCCTCTGCGACCGGGCCCCGGCTCGGGGGGCCCCGTCCGCAATGACTCCAACCACCCCCTGCCGACTCCAACCGCCTCTGTGCCGACTCCAACCGCTTCATCTCCAGTGAGCAAGGGGAGAGGCTGGCTAATTTCCCCGCCTCCCCGCTCGTTACCCGTTTCTGGCTGGTCCCCACCGAACTCCACTTCGCCTGGGGCGGCATGGCGCAGTCGTGGGTCGCCTGAACATCGCCCTCAATCGGTCCCCATGGTCAGCACCAACTGTCGATGAAGTCGCCCTTGGACAGTAAACTTGGGCACCCCGGATCAGGAGACGGAGGTGCTAAGAGGATAACCGAGGAATAACGCCAGGCAACCTGCAGAACTACCCCTGATCACCACCAGAGTCTAATATGGAAAGTGGGAAAGAAGCGGGAAATGCGAAGCTCGTCGGAGAAGCTTTTTTTGATTGGTCCCCGGTTTATGAGGGGTCAACCCATTCTTATATCGAAAAATCTATCTACAGAACGTTCTGATCGCTATCTTCACGGGAGAACACGGCGCGCACCGTCCGATCGGGGGGCGATGGAATTCGCAGCTGAGATCGAGCGGCAGAACGTTCTGACCTGTGTTTTAACACCGAACGCTCTGCACGCCGTCCGATTTTGGGTATGCGGCAGGGATTATTTGCTGTCGGAAGTAGCAGATAGGCGTTAGGCGGGGACCACATGACAGTGAGAGTGGGTAACTGCGCGGAAGCCTCTTGAGTTTTTGGGTAACCGCGCCTTTCTTCTGGGTTCAGTTCGCCGTTCTCATCGAACAGATAACAGAGGAGAGGAAGGCGAAGCAACGTCTCACGGCGAAATTTCTAGGGTTTTTGGTGGCTTCACGGATTTTGGCGGTTTTCGGAGGTAAGCCTATCCGCATTTTCGGTTGATCGAGTGTAGGGGATGCAGGGATGTGGTTTTTTTGTGGATTTTTCGGTGCATTTTTGCGGGGATGCAGGGGCGGGGGGAACGTAGGAGATGTTTTGGATTTGTGCATGTGTGATGAGGATACTGTTTGGTTCGTTAATGGGGCGGCGAACGTACGGTTGCTTACTGTTGGGCGTTGATCGGTGTGATTGTAGCGAATGGCGAATGTATGGTTGTCCATTTTTTGTTTGATTTTTCGTCGCGTGATTCGGACGAGTTTTGCTGGGAGAGAGGAGAGATGTTTGGATATGGGTGTAGGAGGGGATCATTTTTGTGAGTGAAGCTCATGCTAGTGTTGATGTAGCAGAGGTGGTTTTGCTCGGGTTATTGTGTGTTGATGAGGCAGTTAATGTAGGTTGTAGGGTTTTGTTTTCGCCGTTGATGGTTTGATTTTTGTTGGCACGGAGGTGAGGCAGCTGATGTATTCCTTTTGTCGGGGTACTTATATGTGTGGTAGGCAGGCGGTTTTTGCATATGAAGCTTTTGTGCAAATTATATGGCCTAGGTTTGCTGATTTATTGACTTTTTAATTTTTTTTGAAACAGTGCGCAGAATGGTGAGGAAGAAGAAAGAGCAGAACGATGGTTATAGGAAGGGGAAACAAAAGTCATGCGATTGCGAGTCTTCAAGCAAGCGCAAGGTTAGAGCGTTGTTTTATATGCATATTTTTGTGCATTCGTTCATGTTATAGTGTTGTTCATGTTCACATGGATGCTACTAGGATGGACTGCTCATTTTGTGAAGACATCATGTGATTACCATGCAGTTATCATGTAAATTGATTGGTGTGACCATCTCACTATTTTTTCTTAGTTAAGTTTGCATGTTAATTACAGTTAGTATGTTGTTGTAGTTATAATTTGTGGTCCTTGTCTTTATCATGTTATCATTAGTGTAGCTTTCAGATTTCTGTTGCACAGAAGGCAGTGTCAATTTTTGTCAGGATAGAAGGAAGGTGTTTTAAAGTGATATGTGTTCCCGAAAATGCTATTTTCTCACCTTGAACCATTTTTAGGTTCTAATTATTCTGGTACCATACTCTGTTGCAAAGTTCTAGTATTAGATATGCTTATAATTATCCTCCAATATCATGTATTTTTAACTGCCATTGGTTCCATTCACATGCCTGATCCTGAGGTTCAAATTTTAATTTGAGTTGGTTGACAAGATAGAACATAATAAAAATGTGAGTTGATGCATTAAATAATTAGATTATTTGTTGACTGCAAGCATG
The DNA here is from genome assembly GCA_019208055.1 of Stipa capillata. NCBI lineage: Eukaryota > Viridiplantae > Streptophyta > Magnoliopsida > Poales > Poaceae > Stipa > Stipa capillata. Next base: position 76,435 of record JAGXJF010005835.1, on the reverse strand, counting down.
CTCTTTTATCTTGTAGAATCCCTGCATTAGGCAATCCTGTGGAGTTGATTTTTTTATTGACGATATGAGCATTGCATTTTTAGTTAGTTTTTTTCATGTGCAGATGGATGTAGTCGTGTTGTACTTTTATATGATTGACTTTTTTGTTTTAAGTAAAGATACCATGTCTGGTAGTTCTTCTTATCATCTTGTTTTCTTGTAGTGACCATATCTCTATTATCTAAGTTACCCTGGCTGTTAATTAGAATCAGCAAGTTGTTATTTGTAGTGATCATTATGGTCTGTTAATTTTTGTTTTATCATGTTATTATTAGTGTAGCTATAGGATTAAGAATTTTTTTTTAATTGTGTGCCACTGATTTTATAGGTACAGGACTTTTTTTTTGTTTTTTAGTGAAGATACCATGTCTGGTAGTTCTTCTTATCATTTTGTTATTCTTGCAGTTATCATGCATGTTTAGTGTAGTGACCATATCTCTATTATGTAAGTTACCCTGGCTGTTAATTAGAGTCAGCATGTTGTTATTAGTTGTTTTTGTAGTGATCATTATGGTCTGTTAATTTTTGTTTTATCATGTTATTATTAGTGTAGCTACAGGATTAAGCATTTTTTTTGTTAACTGTTGCTCCTGATTTTATAGCTATAGGACTAATTAGAGCGACTTTTTTCTTCTTATGGTGCTCATTTTTATAGGGATCTGTTATCAGAAGGAATAGGGCATCACCTCGTGCTATTGTGAAAATATATGGCCATCTCACAGATGCACAAAAGGCTGTTGTTGGTCAGATGGTTTTCTCGTCTCTTTTGGATATTAAGTGGCGAGACGTTGCATAACCTCTTATCCACTGGCTGTCAAGGCAGTATGATCCGGACACTCGGTCACTACTTGTGCATGCGCGCGGTAGAATTCCTTTGACCGAGGAGTCTGTGCACCAAACACTTGGGATTCCTCTTGGTGGTGATGATGTGAAGTACGAGGAGGATGAAGAACTGGAGGATCGCATAGCTTCTGAGTTGTTTCCAGATCATGGGAAGAGACCTAAAATCACAAAAGTTGGTGAAATGTTAATGGAACATAAAGAAGCTGATGTTAGATTCAAGAGTTGTGGCTGATATATATTGTGTCCACTCTATTGGCACCAACAACAAGCAATCAAGTGAGCAATAAGTGTTATTCGTTGCTGGTAAGTTTTTTGTATTAGATGTCATGCATTTTATGTGTGTATGCATTTATGTATTTATGTTGTACATGCAACACTGCAATATGTTTTTGTTGATGATATCTATATGTTCCATATGTAGGAGAATATGAATGGTGTTTGCCATCTCAATTGGTGCAAATTTGTTGTTAATGAGTTGCATGGGCAGTTAGCTAAGAAGAATTCCAATAGATCTTGCTTATTCTACCTGATGGTAAAAACATTGGCCCTTCCTTTTTTGTTTTTCTGATTGCGTTTAATATATTCTATTCATTTTGTTGTCAGTTGCGTTATGTTGATTGTGTGGATCACAGTGGACATGACATTGGACTGTTTGATGCGCCTTTTTGTGTGAATGCTTGGACAAGGGAAGCTGTTGAAGCAATTGCTAATCTGGACATGCAGAAAGACAGTAGAACTTTCGGGGTGATGGAGGTGAGGGATGGCCAGAAGCTACAAGTTGTTAATCTGATCTTTTTTTTGTGGGTACTATATGTGTGTAGGGTGGGTGGGTAGGGGGCTAACTGCTAGTGTTTTTTGCATTTGTAGTGCATAGCATAGTGGTCTAGTAGTGTAATTGTTTCTGGGTGGTAATGTATTTTTGCATTGCATGGTAACTGACTTATATAGCTGTTTTTAAGGAGTGATGGAATAAAGTTGTGTTTGTTGTTTGAGGAGGTCAATTTTTTTTATATGATAGCTTCTAAGTATGTTGAAAGTCACTTTTCTATACATTTTTGTTTTGTCTAGTTGAAACCTGAATTTTCTGTAAATTTGAGCTTGTTTGGCAGAGCAGCCGGGTTTGAAGAATGGATGAAGCTGAACATAGATGCTAGTTGCTCGGAAGAGGTAATTTAATCTCTTTTATTTGTAGGGTGTTTTTATGGTTCAATAATGTGTTATCTGTTTTTGGTGCAGTATCTTATTTTCAAATATTTTTGCAGGAACGCAAGAAGGTGTCAAATCTCATGCTGAATTTTGGAGTTGGTTTAGGTGGCTTGTTGTGTAATCTTGTTCAAGGATTGACAAAAGTATGCTCAAGTGGAAGTGTAACAACGGATCATGGTCAATTCAGTGGGGACTTATGGAAGATCGCGAGGTCAGCAATGCAGGAGCCGAGCAACTGAAATGGCAGGTGGTCCAATGGAGGACGGCTCTGATGATGAGTCAAGTTTTGAGGATTTAGTATCTGATGAGGGTGATAGTGACAATGCTGATGATTCATCTGGTACTGACGATGGCAATGAGGATGCTGGTGATGAAGAGATTTCTGAATCAGATGATGTGTTGCCAGATGCTCACTCACCCCTTGCTTCAATTGGTGTCTCAGATACTGCAGGCAGCAAGGCAGTGTGTGATAATTCAGCTTGTGCTTTTCCATCTCAAGTACCTCTAGGGGAATCAAGCCAGGTGCCTATGTCAGACCCTAGCTTGCTATTATCACCACAGCTTTCAGAAAATGTTGAGTCAGATGATAACAGCCAGTATGCACATGCTATGATGAAGGATTCAGCAGCTGATCTTGCAATGCGTCTTATTGACATGAAAAGACATCAGGGAGCAGCAGGGGTCAGCTGCATGATTGTGGGAAAACCAGGAGAAAAGAGGAAGGAACCAAGTGGAGCAGCAGAAGATAGTATAAGGAAGGAACCAAGTGAACCAAAAAGGGTTAAGGTTGATGAAGTGTTACCTACTACAATCTTCTCTAGTAGGAAATCCAAAAGGTAATAGATTCCATACATTGTTCTTTTTCATTTTGTTCTATTGCTCATATTTTTTTAGTTGTAAAGTAACTTTTGTAACAGGGTTTTATCATTTAGTTGCAGTGTATCCAGGGCGCGGCAAGGTACATTTAAAAGACAAGCAACAAGGTTTTCTCCACGGCTTGCAGGTTTGCGATCAGAATGTGAACTAGGTAGCTCAGGGAAACCAATTGTTGTAAATTCACCAATTGTGGTTGAGGATATGATATCAAATAGTGGAAGGAAGGAGAATCCTATCATCATCAACTCTCCAAGCACCGGTGTAGATTGCATGATCAAACCTGGGAGTAGCAGGATGCCTCTTGTTCTTTCACCTTTGGTAAATGTCAACAATGCAACTGGTCATGGTAGTGTACCAAGCAGTAGGTGCGGCGTTGATGTTCCTGTATCTATTCAGCGGCTAGCAGCAAATTTCGTGGAGAGGAGGAGGACTGCAGCAAGCAGTAGTATGCCCACACCAGCAAGGAATGAGGTGGACAATCGACCTGGTATGTTCACACCACCAACGTTTGATTTGGGGATTCATTTCTCATCTCCAGCACATAGTACGACACCAGAACAAGCTGCTGTGTTTGAGCCACCACTTGCATGGGCTCCTCCAGAAGGTAGGTTTTGAATGATGTTTTTTGGGTAGATATTATCTGATAATTGTGCTAACCATATTTTATTCTGCTTGTTTTGTTTTATGTCTTGTCATACAGGATACACCGTTGCTGGTGATGAAGTATTGCCAAGTACATCAATGGATGGGTACCATGACGAGTTGGATGATGCATTTGAAATGAATGAGGCTTTTGCAGCGGCGCTTGATGAGATTGAAAGAGAACTTGAAGCTACAAGGGGCAGTCAATTTCAGAAGCAAAGGAAAGTAGAAGTTCAGAGGCCAGCAGTTTGTAAGTTGTGGAGGAAACTCAAAGATTAACAGGTAAAGTAAGCATAAGAGAGTCAGCAGGGGAAAGAGAAGGAGGGAGAGATTCAAAGGCTGCAGTTGAGGAGGTGGTTTTTGTACATGACACACAGGTGTATGGCAGGAGCAGCACACCTAAGGATCAACCTCGTAAGGAGAGAGTCAAGTTGCCGTCAAAGTACAAGCTATCACCATATGACAAAGTTAATGTGACCAGTGAGCAAGAAGACGTGTATAGAAAGATTTTGGGCAGTTGTAAGAATGCTAGAGGGTCAAAGATAAAGAAGTAAGTTGCATATATTTTTTGTTTTTCTTTGCTGTCTTTTTTGATTTTGTACCTTTTTTTATGTCATTTTCTTTTTAATGAGTTAATTGTGTTTTTGTAGGGTAAAAATCATCCAGTATGAATCTATGTGGGTGTACACAGAAGAATTTGCAGAATCAGTAAAACCGAGGGGTGAATTGTCTAATAATATGGGTGAAATTGGGATATGTTATGTAAGGCATCACCACAAGAAGGAAAATAAAATTATTTTTTCATACCTGGTTGCAAGGTACCTGCTGGAAGGTAATCTGGCTAAGAAGTTTATCAAAGATGAATTTGTAAGAGAGAGGGCAGGGGAGAAATTGAGTTGTCAGGAGCTAGTAAGTCCTAGCAACTTTTTCTTAATACTGCTCAGATTGTTTAGGCAGTTTTTATACATCTAGCACCTGCACAATATATGCCTGTTTACCTTCTTTTTCGATAGCTTGTAATTGTGTGTTTCTCAGTATCGTAACTTATTCTATATAATGATGATCACTGAATCATTTCAGGGGTGGTAATCTGAGTTGATGTGTTTATTTTTCATGTAAAACAGATTATGTTCCCAGTGTTGCAACAGCTAGGGAGAGGAAAGGATGACCCATCACATTGGTATGTTCTGGTGTTGAATCTTGTAGCTCAGAGGTTCGAAATTCTTGATTCACTTCGTGATGGAACCGATAAGGTTTTGATGGAGCATGCAACAGAGATAATGGTGAAAATCAAGGAAGCATGGCTAATTTATTATGGGCAGTCTAAAGTGCAGATAGCTGGATACAAGTTGATGTGTATTGAGACGCCCAAGCAAGATAATCTGTGAGCATTTGTTCACTTTTTTAATTGACTTTTCTTTGTATTCTTCATATTTTTATCTTTTTCTACATGTTTATTCGTGCAAAACAGGCGGGACTGTGGATTCTTCATGATCAAGTTCCTTGAGCTGTGGGATGGACAGAATGTGCCAGCAGTGTCACCAGGGCAAATCCCTAACATCAAGAAGGTGCTGACACATAAGTGGTTGTCATCGGAGCTGAATGCTATAAAGAATTGGAAGCATCGGCTTGACAACAATGCATAATAAGGTACTGCCTTTTATGTTATCATTCATATATAAACAGTAGCATTTTTGTTGTTATCATTTTTGTCAGTTGGAACTACTGGTAGCATTAGGTTGTTAAGTTATCCTTTTTTATTAGTTGGAGCTGCTGGTAGCATCATGTTGTAAAGTTATGTTTTCTGAAACAATAGCATAATGTAGCAAGCAGCCTGGTATTGAGATAAAAATCATCCTGGTAACAACATGGAACCGTCTTTTGTAATAACATAAACCATACTGGTAACAAGATGCAACACATTTTTTTTGTGGTAGCTGAGATAACATATGTGGCTACTGTGTAGTCTGGTAGGCTCTTTTTTTTTATCAATTGGAGCTCTTGGCAGCAGCAAGAGCAATCCTCCCCGGGCATCTGCGTACATCGTGTTCTTGTGATTGTCAAAACCTACACTTTCCCTTTTTCTTTGGAGCGATGTCCATGGGCGCTTGGTATCTTTTTTCATGTGGACGGCCTTTTGTGTTTGATCTTGGGGGGTCCCGTACAGTGTGGGAGTTGGATGCCTAGGACCCATCACCAGCAGTAGATGGTATGCTTGAGGTTGTAGGAGTAGTAGCATTAGCAAAACCTGTTGTTGTTGCAATTCTTTTTTCTCTCTTTCTCAATGCAGCCAGCTCTGATTTCATAGCCTTCATGTGTGAGGTAGCTATACGATTTGCATCTTGTGAAACACACGCTTCTTTTGCTATGTTGGTGAATGCAGCATTCAGAGTTGCATATCTCATCGTCCTTCTTGCTTGTTCTGGCATCTCTGGTGTTTCTTTAAGTGGTTCTGTAGCTGGTTCTATTAGGGCAGCCTCTTGATCCCAAGTCCATCTCCTCAGAATATAGTTCTGGGGGATTTCACATACCCCAAGTTGTGTCATAACTCTCATGATATGGCAGCAAAGCATGCCGTCTCTTTCAAACTTGCAGCACTCACATGAGTAAATGCCATCATCTTTGTTTGCCTCAACTTTATAGGATCTTTCACCATAGTTTGCTACACGGCCTCGTAGTGACACAAGATCATATGTGTTACCTCCCAGGTGCTGGCAGTGGTAAGATGTTGTCTCTTTCAGTTCGTGTTGGAATCAGAAGAATATCTTCCTTGTGTATATTCTGGCCATTTGCCTCTCAATTGGATTATAGCCCCACAATTGTGGATCTGAACATGTTGTGTCTGCCTCTTCTTTGTTCTCAGCATTCAATATTTTTTCCTGAATTGCTGAGTATTGTCGTGCAAAGTCAAACATTGAGTTCTGGGGGTTTACATATCGTTTCAGGACTGCATTAAATCCCTCACTGCGTTGGGTGGATTGTAAGAAGGGGTAGAAGTTGTGCATAAAATAGGCTGGCACCCAAGACTTCTTATTTTGCCACAGTGCCAGAAGGTCGGCGTTGTCCGCCACTTCATGTGTTTGTATCATCAAAGTCCACTTTTGTTCAAATTCTGTACCTGGTTATTGTAGATGTCATTAGATGGTAACAAGAGAGCATATAAAGTGGTAACAATAGATTATAAGGGAAGGTAGCTGTATGTTTTTATTCTTTTTTTTCGGATTGCTTTTGCAACATAAGGTGTTTCTTCAAGTACCTGTCAAACTGTTATCTACACAATCTTGAAAGTCAGCATGCAGCTGTGGCCTTCTAGCCATAAATGAGCCTAGTTTTTCTTGTGCCTTTTTCATGATGTGCCATCGGCAATTTCTGTGGGTTGTGTTGGGAAAAACTTGGTCAATTCCATTCCTCATTGCAAAGTCCTGGTCAGTGATGATGTTTTTTGGTGGAAGCCCATCCATAGCAAGAAGAAATGTTTCAAAGAGCCAGACAAAACTGTCGGTGACCTCATGCGCACAAAACCATACCCAAACTGTATTGACTGTCCATGGCTATTTATGCCAATGAATGGAGCACATGGCATTTTGTATATATTTGTTAGGTATGTGGTGTCAAATGAGAGGCAGTCATTGTACAGTTTGTATGCTCTTCGCGCTGCACCATCAACCCAATATATGTTCTGCACCCTGTCTTCATCATCTAGTTTTATTTTGTAGAAGAAATCTGCATCCTGATTTTTGAGTTGCTGGAAGTATGCAAGTGTGTCTTGTAGGTCAGTGTGTCGGTGTTGTAGGCGGAATGAAGCCCTGAGATTAGCAACATCTTTCACTGTGAATTGTACATCATGGAGAGACCCATATAGTTCATCCATTAGCTGCATTTGTCTACTTGTCGGCACATTGCAGTTGTGCAGTAGCTTGATGAATTGCTTTTCTTCTTGTGGTATGTGACGGTGTGAGCGTAAAAACTTTGACAGCGATGGTTTCTTGAGGAGGTAGTGGTTGTGAACGTCTGAAAATCCAACCACATGCCACCATGCATGGTTTCGCTTGACATACATGTGTGCCTGGCAGTTGGTTCTAGGTATTTTGCTCCTCTTCCTTTTCTTCACAATGCTCTTTGGGTTTTGCGTGTCTCCTTTCTCCTCACGAGGCTTGCCTGCCATACAACAGACTAGCATGACCCTGCTAAGTTGCCCATCAGTAGTTGTTCTTGAATAATCTTTTCTTATGCCAAATCCTTTTCTTTGTGCGTAAACCCTGTAGTGATTATAAGCTGATTCATAACTGTCAAACCGCATTGTTGTGGAAGGTGGTTGTGGGGTTGAATGAACCTCAGTATTAACATCATCTTGCTGATCATGATAAGAACCATTGCTGTGGTCTGTCGAGTCCACTTCAGTTGCTCCCGCAATTGCTGCATTCAGATCAGTTGGTTCTGCCATAGGTGGTATGTCAATAGTTCCTGTAGGAACCAAAAAAATATGGCTTATGTAATCTGTTGTTTTTTTTATGGTACAACTAAATAATTTTTTGCAAGCTACCACGTGCCTTCTGTGGTAACTATCTATACAAACTAACGGTAACTATTTTGTATGTTGCGTGGTAACTGTATATTTTTGACCATGGTAACTGTGCATCTGTGTTAACTGCGTATACGAATCTATTTCATTACTTTTTGGTTGGACAAGTAAAAATTGGTAATATTTGCTGACTTGAGGGTGAAAACACACGTTCATCAGGGTTTAGTGGTTGCAAGCTAATGGCATGTGAATGTTCTGTTTGCTGAGTGAAAACTTGTAAATCTTCTGCTGCGATCAGTACATCATCAGGTGTCAAATTCAGATTGAATTCCATGTTTGGACCTGAGATAGATCATAACAATATGAAATAGTTAGACATATGCATTATATACACTGAGACATAGGAACTAGAAGTACATTTTACTATACTTTTGATGTTTCTAATGCATTTTCTTTTTACTATTACATTTTTTTTGCAGCAAGATAAGGTGTGTGATTGTGCTGGCGTTTCTTTAGGGGATTCATGAACACTTTGCTGGAACGAAGTTGTGGATGATTTTGTAAAACGATAGTATCATGTAAGTGTGCATATTGCAGATTAGTAGCTTTTTTAGGCTATCAGTTCTTGATATACATGCAAACCAGGTATATTAGACAATTGTTTGAGATTCAACGCATGGTTTTCGTTCTTCCTGGAAGCATACATGTATGAATACCTGATTGTAGATGGGAGGTAGAAGGAGGGTTCTTCAACCGGATGCCCAGACTGATGGGGATCGTTTTGTTTTTCTTTTGATCTGTTTTTGATGGATCTGGATGGATTATTTGGGTTGATCTAGTAGGTGGGCAGGTAGATCTGATTTTTGTGGGTTCCTCATCCCTGCTTCAGTGGCTGTTCCCCATCTTTCCTTTTTAATCCCTGCTTCTGCGTGTGTGTGAGGAGTTCTCCCGCGCGTGTGCTCTGCGTGTGTGAAGAGTTCGCGCGTTCTGCGTGCGTGCTCGGCCTGTTTTCGCGCGCTCTGCCGCGCGCTCAGCTGTCTTCGCGTGCTCGCGGGCTGTGAGGTGGAATGCTGGGCCGGTAACTAATCACGTTCGGCCTGTCTCGCGCACGCGCGTGCTCGGCCTATCGGGCTGTCTCGGGTCCACGTGCGGCAAGTTGTCGGAATCGCGGGCCAAGGTGGGCTGTCGGCCCGTTCGATAGTTAGGCTAAGTGGGGCACAGTTGCCACACAGTCGCGTCCTTCTTATATAGGCACCAGGGGATCCCCGAATGAAAATACACCTCTGCCCCTACGCAGTTTTTGGTTAGACGTAGCTCTCATCTCGCCGTACACGAGGGCTATTTAAGTACTTTCCACCTTGCCGGAACAGCCCGCCTTGCTGGAACAGGACTCGCCGGAACAAGTCTTCGCCTTGCTCGACCCTTTCCTAGTGATCCCCACTCGGACCCGCTTCCCGAGCCCCGGCTCCTCGTCTTGGAGGCGACTCGCCCCGTCCTGATCTCGCCCACTGGATCTCGCCTCGTCCTCGCTCTGGGGGAAGCAAGTCGCCTGGCTGACTCATCGAAGTGCCTCGCCTGGCCTCCTCATCCCAGTCCCGCTTGTCCTGCCAATTCACTCAACCTCTCGTACCAAGGGAAACTCGATTAGAAGTAAGCAAAATTGACAAAGGGAACAGGGGGTACCTCGGCCAGGTGGTCATGTCGGACCCCTCCAACATATGTAATCTTAACCATAGTATAACGGGGCTTAATAACATGACTAACTATGATATAGCAATCATTAAATAAATAGAAATCAAACTATATGTGCAGCTATGATATATAAGAATATATGCACATACCACAATTTACTATACATCATGCAACAACAACTAAACTAAACCACATTAAGTAAATATAAAAAATAGGCAGAGGCTAAACATGTGTTATGTAGTACTATAGAGAACATTTTATAAATAGAAAATAGGAACTATATAAGAACAATAGATGAAACTATTGTCTAACATGAAATACTATTTAGTTGGGTGATGGAACAATGATCAAAATTATGAGATATGAACATAATGGTGATGCGGGTGGTTTTAGATAAAGAATAATATTGGAGAACAATGATATAGAGTACCACAAGATGATAGGAGACTAACTATATGGGTAGTTGCAGCAATTGCAACATGAAACAATCGAAACAATCCTAGACAGATCGGAGGGTTCTGGATGTTGCGTGGTGCTCTCTTAACGAAATTGTGATCCACCAATTGGGCTAGAAACCAAACACACAGAGGCACAATCCTACCAAATAATTTTCAAGAATTCTTACCGAGTCAAAGGCAAAAGGTCAGACAAGTCAGACGTTGTGCAGATTGAATCTAGACGTCCACGGATAGCACGTCGAAGACGGATGCATTCCCGAAAAAAACCTACATGGATCAAGGTGAAAATTTATAGAGGTCTTTATAGAAACCTAAGGCTCAAATTGACCAAAGGTATTCTCGAAAGACCCATCAGATCAACAGGAGAAGAGGTGGCAATGCTGGTCTACCGTTCGGGTAGTCACATCTAGTTTCCAGAAATTGGAGCACGAAGAAACTTGATTTCCGGAAATTGGTTTGTTGGGTTGCCTTGAAATTTTGTGGTGGTGATTTTGAAAATGATTTTCATGATCCCACCAAACGGATCTTGAAAAGGAGATCTGAGGCGACGAGGAAGCCGTTCCAATCTAGATACACACACAGAAAAACTAGGTGCAAACAGCACGTCGGTATTTGGAGGTTTCTTTGGTGATTTCACCGTTGGATCTTCAGCAAAGTTAGCAGAGAGATAGAGTGGAAGACTACACACAATCTCACCAAAGGGATCGTAAAAATGATTTCTGATACAACAAGAATTGGGAAACTACAAAAGCGCAGCGTGCTGTTTGGAAACTGCATGGGAAACAAAAGGTTGGGTGGCGGCTGTTTTGAGGGTGTGGAGGATAGGGTTTCATGGAATAGAGGTGTGAGGGAGTGGGAAAAAGGTGGAGGGATGTGGGGGTATTTATAGGACGGTGAGGGAAAGAGATTTGGTTCAAATCCAATTGGAAAAGGGGTACCGACGCATGTTGTGCTACACAACGCTAGCTGTGGTGGCTTCCCAAGGGATGAATGAGGTGGCGGAGCGCCGGGTGGAGACGGCCCAGGCGCGGCCAAAAAGGGAAGGAGAAAAAGAAAAGGAGATTTTATTTTTTAGAAAGCCAAATCAAAATAAAAGAACGACAGAGCGAGACTAAACCAAACGAACTCCAGAAATTCTGAGAAAATTCACGGTGGCATATTCCAAATTGAAAACCAAATCAAATTCAATTTGGATGAATTCTGACGATGTATAGTACGGTATCCCATATCATAGGAAGTATCTGTATACAAATTCCCTGGGTTTGCGGAAGGTATCGCGTGCTTAGTAAGGATCCCAGGACGATAAGGTAACCCCTCATACAAAGGGAAGATATCCCTTAAAACTAGGAAGTCTATCCCGACATTTAGGGAAGTTAGAGTCCTATACGGACGTAATTCCATGTTTGGTACAACTAGACGAATCCCCTATAAAAGGATCGATCAGCAATCCCATAGGGGAGGGGAGGTTCTGGAGACTAGACAAGTCGAGGTAGATCCCAGGAGGCGAAGTCCTAGAAGACCCGCTACCTCGAAGGAGTCGAGTTCTGCGGGATTAGCCATATTAGTCTACGATTAGGCCTAGGATAGCCACTAACATACACCTCCATTGTAAAGACGTTTTCTCCATCAATATATAAGAACAGGACGTAGGGTTATTATCCTAAAAGAGGCCCGAACCTGTATAAAAAAGGGCTATACCCTGCTGTCAGATCTCTTGGCCTTGTGCCCTAGAGGTCCCTACCCCCCAGTATCACCGTTCCACGGATACCGTAAGATCGCCGATTCACCGATCGTCGACAGATGGCGCCGACCGTGGGGACCTCTCCGGATCAAGCCGTCCAGGAAGAATCAAAGTCGGTAGGATGTGCAACTAATCGTGATCAGCTCCTTACGCCAACTGCACAGCCCTCGTCGATCCAACCCGAAGAGGAAGAAGCAGACCTGGCAGGGAATCCGATCGCCCCCACGCGTTGTGCTGGGTACTCAGACCAGGGCTTCTATGACAACTTTGGCCCTATGGATCCGTACCCGGTAACAGACCACGTGGATTTCAGAGAATACGCCCCTGGTGAATATTCAGATTGCGAAGCGGATCGCTTCAGGGCCGAGTGCGCCAGGGCCTTCGACGGGAAGTTGGTGCTAACCAACAACTTCCCAGCAGGAACGACCAGCCCGATGGTCAGAATTTCACCTGCGAGCTCTGATCGTCAGGACGATCATGACCACACCCACGCCGTGTCCGATGAGGACAACATGATGGAGTGTGATTATACATCATCTAACCAAGGACCTCGAGTAGTTCTCGTGATCGATGATGGTCGCGAAGGTCTCGAGGACGGAAACCAGCCTAGGGGCTCACAACGATGCAGTACGACGTCAACCCCCCTAGGAATAGGGATTTGCCTGCTGCTGCAGAAAGAACCCCTCCAGGAACGAGGGACTACGTCTCCTGGACTGCTCGAAGGCTCGCCGAGGTGCGCAATCTGCTGTCACAGCCACCGGCAGCGGATTTATCGACACCCGCGGGTAGGCAATGGCTAAACGGCTGGGGGCTGACCTCCAAGAGGCCCAGGACCAAGCCGAGTCTTCTCAAGCTCAGTCGGTGACACACAGCTCTACTCGGGCTAGAACCCCTTCTCAGCCAGAAGAATACGACCGAGAGGGACGACACCCCAGGAACAGGTCGCTTCAGGAGGCACCACCTGCTGACCTTTGAGACCAACTCAATAGGTGCCGACACCTGAGGCGCCAGCAAGAGCAACAGCCCGTTCGTGGCCGACCTTCGACCTCGAACAGCGACGAGAATGCACCTTATCAGGGAGCCTTCAGCGGATGCCGAGCATTGTCCCAGGAGCTCCGACAAGTGCGCTAGCCTTCTCGTTTCAAGCCTGGATCGTTAGAATCGTATGATGGCACCACGAATCCCGTGGAATTCCTACAGATCTACACCACCGCGATTGAGGCTGTAGGCGTGGACGAGAAGGTAATGGCCAACTATCTTCCTACCGCTCTCAGAGGAGCCGCTAGGACTTGGTTGACGAATCTACCCCCAGGAACAATCCATTCATGGGGACAGCTCTGCGACATGCTCCTCGGGAACTTCCAAGGTACCTTCCCCCGACCTGGTCGAGTCGACGACTTGTTCCTAGTCGTCCAATGACCAGACGAGACTTTCCGAGAGTTCACTAAGAGGTTTAGTGCTATCCGCAACACTATACCGGAGATAACAGACTCGGACGTCATTCGCGCCTTCACGCGAGGCAGCAAAAATGAGATGTGTACTCACGATTTGATCATGCGTCCGCCAAAAACCACCAGACAGCTCATGGACTTGGCCGAAAAGGCTGCCTGTGCGGAGGAAACCCTACGATACATCAAGCAGCAACAAGGCGGGTTGACCAGTTCTCCTCTCCGGACAAGGGACGATTCAAGGAAGACAAAACGCAAGAAGAAACTCTCTGGAGAGAATAGGGAAAAAAGAGTCAAAGCCGATGAGGTAATGGCCGACATCTCCAAGAAGTGCACCTAGCGGCCGCGCCCCAAAGATAAATCTACCAATGCCTCCGATAAGTCATCCAAGCCCTGGTGCAATTTCCACCAGACTGACTCGCATGATCTACGTCAGTGTCGCATCTTCAAGAAGTAACTTAGGGAAGAAAGAGAGAAGTTCCGTGAGGAAGATCCTCAGGTCGCTAACAACAGTCGGGACATGACTTCCGACGACGATGACTCCACGCCTGAGCCTTTCCAGGGGCATGTCAGAGCAATCGAGCACATATTCGGGGGCTCGACCTCCTATGAGTCGAAAAGGCAATACAAGGCGATTGCCTGAGAAGTCCTAGCGAGTGTACCACGGATCCCTCGGGCGGTCAAGTGGTCTGAGGTCACGATCTCCTTCGACCAGACAGACTGTCCCGAGAATTGTGCTCGACCGGGATGATATTCGATCGTTGTCGAAACAATCAACTGCTGCTGAGTAGGCCGAGTACTGGTAGATGGAGGAAGCTCCCTAAATATCCTATTCGCCAACGCTCTCGATGCAATGCAGGTGCCGCGATCTTCTATTCAGACGGTAACCCAGGCATTCCATGGTATTGTCCTGGGCTCATCGGCTATGCCGATCGGGCAAGTCACGCTCCCGGTTACCTTTGGTACACCGGAGAACTTCCGAATGGAGAAAATCCTGTTCGACGTAGTCAATTTTAAAACAGCATACAATGCCATCCTGGGGCGCCCAACTCTGGCCAAGTTCATGGCAGCAACGCACTATGCTTATCAATGCATAAAGATGCATGGCCCAAAGGGCGTCCTCACAATAAAAAGTTCCTCCAAAGAAGCACTTCTCTGCAACAAGCGCAGCCTCGACCTCGCAGAACAGCATCAACTCTCTAGTCGGGACATCGATGTAACGATATGTGCCTCCACGTCGTCAAGACCACTGCCGCAACTGCGAGCGAAACTTCGGAAAGTACCCCCTTCAAGTCGGAGAAAAAGTTTCATGACTAAACCGGAACTAGGGGGAAAACAGGGCCTTCTCCTCAGCAGGACAATGGTACCACAGGAGAAACCGCCCGATCCAAGTCACTCAGACCAGCAGCAAAAAGGTCGTTTCCCCTAGAGAGTCCTCCGTGCAAGCACCCTTGGTAAGACTGCACGGCCATCACCTCCTCGCTAGTGAGTTCCAAGTTGCACCAGCTCCAGCCCTAAAGATCGTCAAGCTATGAACAAACCAATGATAAGACGCTCTGGGCGCCGCCACCCAGCACGTGCAGTCAGTAAGCTTCGTCAGCAGGTCACGACAAGAGGATGCGAGTCTCTGGGGCAACCGACGACAAGCTGGAGGAGGAGGAGGAGACAGCTTAATCTTTTTTCTCTTAAGTTTCCTAGAATGTTTTTTTTTGCAGTAGCATGTAAAAGACACAATTCTAATATATCAAGTTTCTAGTTCGATATCTTTTTTCCCAGACTGCCTATCCAAGATACTTCTCGAATAAGACAGTCGGGGGCTAGATGAGTATATGGCAAATTGGTGTACACATACGAGTACTGATTTTCTCGACCTGCACGAAGGGAAAAGGTTCCGCACTACAACCGTTAGGGACGCAAGGAAAACCCCTTAACGTGTCTGCAGGTGACAGGGGAAGCCACTGAGCCCCCCACCTGACCAGATCTAAGGCCTGGTCGACTAAGCTACCCGGTTTCGTAGTAACATTCCTCGACCTCGAGTAAAGGAAGGGAAGGGAGGTACGAGTATGACTAGACCAACGGAACCCATACACTCATTCACATCCTCAACTACTTTGAACAGAAAACATCACGGGCAGAGTGTAATGCGGTCGATAGCAGGGCGAAAATGTGGAACTTACTAACTTATGTCCAGGACCTCTGCAACAAAGGAACATGAGTTGCCGCTACAACCAGGAAAGACTGTACGAGGACCTCTTATCGTGTTTACTGATGGCGAGGAGCCACGGAGCCCTCCATCCGACTAAACCTAAGGTTGGTCAATCATAGTCAACGAAAAAAATGGCACAATTCGAAGATCCTAAGTCAAGGGGGAAGAACAACGAGTTCGATTAAGTCCACGACAACCCCTTATCTGACAAAAGTTCCACAGAGCAGGCAAAAACTTTAAGAGAAGTCAAAAACACACAAGATTAAGTGCACAGTTACTAACAACTGTTTGTTACAAAGTTCCTATTCTACTTAGCAAAACTAGACGCCTGAACTCGATCGCCAAAAGCATCATCCGCACTCTACACAGCATCAAGGAGCTCTTCCTCCTTACCAGCTGGCATATCGGTGGCAAGGGCCTTCAACGACAAGTCCGGGTGCTTACACCGGAGAAGAGCCAGAGCGAAAGCCAAGGCATCCCGCACGCCTTGTTGGAGCTCATCCTCAAGAAGCTTCCTGAGAAGAGGCTTCAACCGAGAAACCGACGCCACGAGTTCCGCCAACCAAGTTGAAGGCGGAGGACTGGGAAAAAATGGCAACTCCAACTTCGATGAGCGCCTTCTCGAGTGTGCCAAGGGCGCGTTCGAGGTCCTCCTCCAGTTTTTCCGCATAGGCATGGCTCCTTTGCAGGGAAGACTCCGCTTTCGACAAGCGGGCCTTCGAAACCTGGAGTTCTGCCTCAGCTTTCTCCCTCTTCTTCTCGGCTTCTTGAGGCGCTTCAGCAGCCCCTCTTTCTCCGCGCGCTAGTTCCCAGACTCCTCGAGGAGCTCAAGGTTAGTATTAAAGTACGGTATGCATTTATCACTAACGCTTCAACTTACCTGCAGCAGAGATGACAAGCCGACACCGTCCGGCATCGGGGGTTCTGGTGCTAAGGGCTCGACTCGCTCGACAGGCACCAGCATCGGACTTGGTGCCGAAGAATGCTCCTCAACGGTCTCCTCCGCTGGGACACCGGCGGGAATGATGGTCACCCTAATCGAAGAGATCTCCAAGTCAGATTGTTAAGAAGGTAAGAAATAGAAGGAATTTCGAAGAAGGCCACGAGAAGAAACTTGCCTTGTGCACTTTGCCTGCGGCAGAAGTCCTCTCGACAAGGCATCAGGGCCTCACTTCTCAGCAGAGGCCAGCGGCACTTTCCCCTTCGTCGTTGCCACCTCCTCCTTGCGAGTAGTCGGAGAAGGAGGCGTCGGCTCTCGTGGGAGAAGACTGCTCGCTTCATGCTGTCCGACAAGCGACCCCTGTTAGCTTAATCAAGAGAAGCACGGAGAAGAACTAGTCAGACAGAAGGCCTAACCTGAGGCTGGGGATCCGGTGGAGGAGAAGAGGTCCGGGTAGAGGGCTCTACCCGAGCATCCTTCGCCATCGCCTCGGCCTCGGATGAACCTTCGACTCCCCCTTCGGGGGTTGGGATGGTTTCCCCAAGGACTTCAACGTCCTCATCCTAAATGGGGGCTCCAGCCCACTCGGCCTCCGCTTCAGGGCCTCCGCGGCCTACCCACTGCAGAAAGAAACCCGAAGTTGGTTAGCATTACCGTTTGGATGACAAAGGATCCAGACAAGGTAGAAGACTTCCAGCTTACTGAGAGGACTTCTCTTTGGTTGTCGGGATTGAGCCTTAGAATAGGCAGTGGCACTTCCGTCCGTCCGCCCTGGGGGGATTGCTCGAATAGGTTGTTGAACCTATTCTGAAGCTCCTTGGGGGACAGATCTAGGCAATCTAAAGAGGTCAACAAACAAGTTGGAGGTCACGCTGAATAGCACAACACAGGAAGGTAAAAGTACCTACCAGTGTCAAAGTCCCTTGACTGGTATTGCCTCTCCGGGGCTGCCCAGGCAGGCTAGATCCTCGACCGAAGAAGGCTAATTCGCCACCGAAGAAAATCCTCTGCGACATCCCATGCTGACAATCCTTTGGCGATGAGATTGGTGATGTCATGGACGAGGGCCTTGAATTGCTTGGTCTCCTTCAGGGCTTCTACCCAAGACTCATCGGGCAAGGAGCCAGGCCTTGGTAGCTGATCCCGGATTGAGGTGGGGGCTGACAGTAGAACCACCTCGAATGCCAGCCCGACCACGACAACTTCCAGGAAGAGGGAATGTAGGTATCTTTCTTCCCTTCCCGGAGTCAAAACCCGGCGCCACCGATGACTCCTCCGCCGCTGACCTTCATCCGGCAGAGGTTGTAGAAGAACCTCCAGAGCTCCATGCTCGGTCGGATGCCGAGGTACGCTTCGCACAGGTGTGCGAAGACCGCCAGCATCAGAACTGAGTTTGGGTTGAGGTGAATCAACTTGACTTTGTAGAACTGGAGCATGAGGAGGAAGAAGTGCGAAGGTGGGAACTGGAATCCACACCAGAAGAAATCCACGAAGATGACGACCCAGTCCGAACTGGAATCCACACCAGAAGAAATCCACGAAGACGACGACCCAGTCCGTATTCGGACTGGGAACCATCTCCTTCACGGCCTCTCGGAAAGGCACGAATACCTCCGGGAGGATCACCTCCTCTGCCATGAGTCTCTTGAGGGCGGAGGAGTCCATCACCGAAGCTTCGAATTTGGGGATGACGGAGATTTGCTCCCCCGAGGCCTCCCCCGATGACTTCTTGGGCTCAGGGGACTTCTTCGTGGCGCTCTTCTTGCCCATTTTTTTGGCTGATCGGAGACGATGGAGGCGAGGGATGTTTTGGGCAAGGGCGCAAGGAGGAAGATGATGGGGGCAAGAGTGCTAAGGGACAGAGAAGAATGCGGGCAAAAACCCCAACTCTTTGTTTCTTAAAGAATTTCAATTTTCGCCTGACCAAGCGCGGTTAATGGCACGATCTGTTCCATCGCATTTAATGCGAACAGTTGCTTTCCCCGCATACGAGACGTGGCGCGGGAAAAAGAGGGTCTGACAAACCCACGACCCAACGTCAGCCGGACAGTGGCGCAGAAAAAGGAAAGATTCTTCATCACCACGCGAAATTTCTGCCACGACGGTTCGGTTTTCCAAAAATCCGCCAGGCAGACGCGTGTCCGTGATCGACGGATCGGATTGACCCAGAAAAAGCTCTGGATTTCCAAGGGTTATTCCGTTGAAGCTATCGCAACTACTCGGTAGGGCTTAAACCTACTCGGGAATGTTATCAATAAGGAACACCCGCTTCACCTACTTGGAGTTGCTTCCCGAGAAGGGCAGCTTTTTACAGAACAGTCATGACCTCACTTCGCATACTGATAGGGGCTTGACGATGTATAGTACGGTATCTCGTATCATAGGAAGTATCCGTATACAAATTCCCTGGGTTTGCGGAAGGTATCGCGTGCTTAGTAAGGATCCCAGGACGATAAGGTAACCCCTCGTACAGAGGGAAGATATCCCTTAAAACTAGGAAGTCTATCCCGACGTTTAGGGAAGTCAGAATCCTATACGGACGTAAGTCCATGTTTGGTACGACTAGATGAATCCCCTATAAAAGGATCCGCAATCCCATAGGGGAGGGGAGGTTCTGGAGACCAGCCAAGTCGAGGTAGATCCCAGGAGGCGAAGTCCTAGAAGACCCGCTACCTCGAAGGAGTCGAGTTCTACGGGATTAGCCGTATTAGTCTACGATTAGGCCTAGGATAGCCACTAACATACACCTCCATTGTAAAGACGTTTTCTCCATCAATATATAAGAACAGGACGTAGGGTTATTATCCTGAAGGAGGCCTAAACCTGTATAAAAAGGGTTGTCCCCTGCTGTCAGATCTCTTGGCCTTGTGCCCTAGAGGTCCCTACCCCCCAGTATCACCGTTCCACGGATACCATAAGATCGCCGATTCACCGATCGTCGACAAATTCAAATTAACTCCGATCCAATTTGTGAAATTCTAGTTAAGCTTTAATTAATTCACGAATAAACGACAAAATTTTCTAGCTTGATTTTGAATGAATGATTTCAAAAAGCTCTGAAAATAAGGATGTTACAATTTCTCTCCTGAGCCCCGATGATAAAAATATCAAAATTGCCCCGAAGGTCAGTAAAGGTCAACTCTATGCCCTTAGTGGCAATCAAGTTCCACGTATTGAGGAGGTTCTGGTGATCTGCAACTTTTCGGATGTCTTTCTCCATGAGTTGCTAGGCATGCCACTTGATTGTGATGTGAAATTTGTTATCGAACCTCTACCCAGAACCGCTTCATTTTCAAAATGGCCATATCGGATTCCTCCGAATGAATTGGTCAAAATGAAGAAGCAATTGAAGGAGTTGTGAGACAAGGGCTATATTAGGCCTGGCTCTTCCCCAGGGGACCTTCTAGCCATGTTTGTGAAGAAGAAGGACAACTCTCTCCGAATGGTAGTCAATTATTGTGTGTTGAATAAAGTTACAATAAAAAATAAATATCCCCTTCCTCGAGTTGATGACCTATTTGATCAATTGAACGGAGCCAAGGTTTTCTCAAATTCGTAGTTTTCACAGATTGACAGGTTATTACTGTTGATTCATCGAGGGATTTTCCTCCCATGCCAAACCAATGACAAAATTTCTCAAGAAGGACAGGAAGTAAGTGTGTTCTCCCAAGTGTGAAGGGAGTATCCAAGAACTCAAGAGAAAGTTGACCACCGCACCTGTTCTAGTCCCTTCCGATATCCACAAAAACTTCAAGACCTATTGTGATGCTTCCTGTCAAGATCTTGGTTCTATTCTCATACTTATACTTCACATCAACTCTGCCCTCATGAGCTATATTATCCCACTCATGACTTAGAGCTGGCAGCCGTGGTCCATGCTCTACAAATTTGGCGACATTACTCATCAGTACCTGTTGCGAAATGTCTTGAACCGCAAATGAAGTATATTTTCACTCAATTACCCATGCATTAAGTCGGCAAACCTATTGCAATAACCTCATGAGCTATATTTTCACTTAATCACTAACCAAAGATTATGATATAGACCTCAATTACAACCCCGGTAAAGCCTATGTCATTTCCCACGCATTAAGTCGGCAAACCTATTGCAATAACTTGATGATTCAAGAGAAACAACCACTTCTTTGTGAAGAATTTCAGCGGCTCAACCTTGAGATGGTCAAGCAAGGTTTCCTTGCTACCCTTGAGGTGAAACCATCCCTCGAGGATTATGTCAAGGCCGCTCAACGAGCCATCACTTATTTTTCTGAAGATGAGCATGGAGTGCTTCGGCTCAGCAAACCGTCTGATGGTGCCCAAGGATGATGACTTGAAGTCTCTTGTACTCCAAAAAGCTCAAGACTCTCCTCTTTCCATTCACCCTGGGAGGACCAAGATGTATCAAGACCTACGATAATGGTTTTGGTGGACTCGAAGGAAAGAGACTGCCAAGTTTGTTGCTGAGTGCAGCACATGTTGTCTTGTGAAGGCCAAACATCAAATACCAATGGCACTCTACAACCTCTCCCCGTGCTCGATTGGAAATGAGAAGAAATATGTATGGATTTCATCGTCGAATTGCAGGAAACCCAAAATGGGCACAATGCCATTCGGGTAATTGTGGACTGCCTTTCTAAGATGGCACACTTCATTCCGGTCAATGTAACAGCCCAAATGTTTAAATAACCTTGTAAGCATCTAACCATGCACTCATGACATCTCTCATGCAATTTAGGCATTTCCCCAAAAACCTACTTATGTCATCCTCCAACTTCTCAAAATTTAAATAAACCAAAACTTCCTATCACTAAGAATTCTTCCATAACCACCCTTCAACCTCCTAATGTTCAACCAAGGTGAAATTACAAGATTTTGAGCAAAAGCTATTTTGAAAATTGATTCAAAACCATCCAAATTGTTTAGATGGCTGCACTGTAATTCTAGTATTTTATGTGGTTTAGTTTCATGAAAGATTATGAAATTTCATACTTAGGATTTAAACTATATTATCTACCTCCAGTATGAATTTCATAATTTTTGAAACTCTAAAACCACTAGTTGCAGTTCAAACCTAGTTTGGGGCAAATTTGAAATTTGGATAGAATTCAACCAAAAAATTCAAAAATTTTAACCCCTTTTCTATGGCAAAAACCCTCTCACCTGTAAGAAGAAATAAAATAACGTAACCCCCCAAGCCAAAGTTGGCGGGCCTAGCCCACTCAACCTCTCGGCCCAGCAAACCGGGCCCGCCGGTCGGACCGGCTCTTCCGAACGTGCCCATCGCCGCTTGGCCGCCTTCTCCACGTGAAGGCGCACCCGCGTGCGCCGCCTCCTCCCACCCTAGCAGGCCCACCCTCTAGGGCCTTCTCGCCACGTCGCCGCCGACGACAGGGACACGATGTCCCCCGACCGCGCCGGTCAGAATGCCACTGCTCCTTTTTAAATGCCGGCCGCCCTCCCAATTTTTCCCCTTTCACCTCCCTCCTCAGTTTCCTCTTTGGGAAATCGCCGCCTCCCCTAACCCTAGCGCTTCTGAGCTCTGCCGCCATCCGAGCTCACTGCCGGCAAGCTCCACCTCCATCCCCGCCCCTTCCCGCTGACCTCGCCACCCTTGAGGGCCCGCTCGGAAGCCACTGCTGACCTCCCGAGGACACTGACGAGTTCGTTGGCACCCCCAGGAGCCTCCCTGCCAACTGTCGCCCCCGCTACCTCGTCCCCGATGCCAGCGCCCGTCTTCTTCTTCGGCTCCGATGACCACAACCGCCACCACCAACCTCCAGCCAACCATCCACTTCTCCACTCCCTTTTCCACCTCGCTGAGACCCTCCCTGAGCTGTTCCAATGACATGCACCGCCCGCGAGCTACCGGCGTGCCCGACGGCCTGACCGATCGGTCTGACCAACCCAGAACACTGGTTTGATTGGCCTCCACGTCCGTGAACCTAGCCCTAGGCCATAACCACCTATGGACCTCCCCACTTCCTTGGCCCCACCAGTCAGTGTAAATGAGTAGATTAAGTTGAGTAGGAGAAGAAACTAAAGGATTTTAATTACTGAAGAAAAGACCAAAAATAGGTTAAATTGCTAGAATCTTGAAAAATTCATCACAAAGCCATATGAACTCCAAAAATTACAAATGATATATCAAAATGACTACAGTTATATATACTACCTGCCAAAAATATTTCTACTCATGTTCTGCTACTAGAAAATTTAAAATATTTAAATTGCCTTGAATCTTGTATAATGTATAGTAAACTCTACCCGAAAATTATGAACGTTTGTGTAGATGACCAACAAATAGTAACCTATCATCTAGAAATAGTTCCAAACCTGTTGCTGCACCAGAAAAAACCCTTAATCATTAATAATGGTAAAATGAATAGTTAAAGTGTCATTTTACACTCATACATGTATGCCTTTAATTCTGTAATTAATTTCAAATCACAAAAATCTCAAACTTGAAAATGTCAACCCATAGATTGCATGTCATGCACGTTCATGTCATTTCACCATGCATCAGTATTAATTTTCCCATTCCTTCCCTCGCCATAATTTTTGTATTTGCGCTAGAAATTGGAGACGAGGGAGTGGAACCTCAACAACTTGAATTCTAGGAATCCAAAGGATTTCCTAGTCTAGGCAAGTTGAGCTTGCGACATTGTCATGCTACTTTTAAATTGCTATTGCTTAAATTATCGTATGCCATGATTATTGATTTGTTACGCTATGGTTTAATGATTCTTGTATTCATGATCATGTTAATTTTAAGCTGCTGCTTAATCTACCTGAACCATTAATAATTGAGTGAGAGAGAGACATGGGAGCATGGTTGTGTAGATGGGCAGTAACATTGTTGGGGTTCGCTCAAGCCCAACGTTGAGCATTAAATTGGAGGTTATAGCAGTGATCCACACTTGGTGCTCCCTAAAAGCCGTAACTATCGGTCGTAAGAGATCCCCAAGTGTCGTCTGGTGGGTAACCGCTCAATGGGAGCTCGCTACCCCTATGTGAGGGCCCTTGAGAGTACCTGTGGGGTTGTCGAGCGACCAATGAACATGAACTGGTTGATGTTAACCCGCTGGGTTTTGTTAGTAAACTTTGTGCACATGTACCTTTATTTTCTCGCGCTTTTTGTTTCCGTAGCAGTAGTGCGCACGGTGCGTTTTGTGCGGCCGTGCATGTAGGAGCCCGAGACGTGCATGTCCACATCTAGGGGCACGTCCTGCTAACCGAACGTTTGATCCGCACTCGTGGGATGGCGCGAGTCACACGGGATAATGGCGCACAATTAGCGGTGACAGTTAGTTGTTTGTTTCCCTTTAAATAAGAGGAGAATGAAAGGAGAAAAGTAGCAGAACGTTGAGCTGCACAAAAGTCCCTCTCACGTCAAGTGTTCACCAGCCATTCGAGTAGGTTATATCCACGATCTCGAGTAGACTGTATCCAACTTCCGAGTATTGTAACTAGTCTGAGGATTCTCTGAGTAGGCTTGGAATGATAGGTTTTATCTTGAGTTCACATGTTGATTTTATGATACTGATCTGCTAGATCTTACCATGTTATGATGAATCATGTTAAGTTGATGATTATGTCTCCTTGTTGATTGTGGTCGAATCATTACTGTTATGATGATAATGATTAGTAGTATGATAGGTTTGCTACCTTAATCATTCTGTTGCTCTGTTAATGTTCATGTTCAAGCACTATTAAGACTTGCGAGTACATTTATACTCATTGGTAGTTATTATTGCATGCTTAGGAACAGGTGAGCCCTCCCTCGGCGAATACTTTCAGGATGACGCTTGATTGGTTGCCCCTTCGGCTTTCTGATCTTGTGAACCTATGTTGGTTATTTTGGGTCTATTGAGATACTAGCTTGTATCTTAGGGTTAAAACTGCAGGTTCCCCTGTTTACTCTTCATACTTTAGACCTTCGGGTCAGTTGTGTGTAAACTAAGTTATTGCCCAAACTTAAGAGATGTGTACTATCTATCTGTGTAAACCTTCTTTTAGAGTTTGTGCAATGATATTTGAAGTTATTCACCACGTCTCTTCGTACACAGTGCATGTATGTTTGAAGTGTACGAAGAGGTGATACAAAGTTTTCATTAATCTTCTGTGCGAGTCTAGTGACCATGAGTTGAGTGACCCGCCAGCTATGATGCAACCGCCGGCTAGGCAGGGTGTGGACGCCAGTGTCAGGCCTTTGGGTGACCCACTAGTTGTGCTTTGGCCGATTGGTTGGGGTGTGAACACGAGCATCGGGCTCCTCTCTTGATTGTGATTCTCGTCGTAGTGGACGTGTGCTAACCCCCTACAGAGTGTCTAGAATTGCATTTCACCCATGGCATGATATTTGTTTCTGACCGGGGGGACCAGTAGTGAAACATACAACCAAGTGATCAGGTGGAGTTCCTATGCTGTGCTGGTTCAGTGCCGGATGGCCTAACGAGGATTCCATGAGGTAAGCGTGCACCCAAGTTACCCAGTTTCTCTGTCTTTGACAAAATATCATACTCTGAGTCAGGTGCGATTCTAGGCTCCAACGGTCAAGACCACCTATAAAGTGAGTGGTAAACTTGTACACTTCAGAATCGTTTGCCTCCATGATGTCCCAAAAAGAATTCATTCCGATTGGGGCACTCAATTCGTCAATCCGTTTTGGAAATATTTGCATGAAGCTATGGAAACCCGTCTTTCCTTAGCACGACATATCAACCTCAAATAGGAGGCCAAACTGAAAGGACAAATAAAATCTTGGAGGACATGTTAAGGGCTTGTGTTCTCTCCTTCAGTGCAAATTGGGAAAATTCTTACCCTGTGCCGTATTCTTCTACAACAATACTATCATGCTAGCCTCAGCATGGTGCCTTTTGAAGCATAGTATGGGAGGAGATGTAGGATCCTTCTAAACTGGTTCAAGACCAGAGAGCGTCAGCTTTTTGGACAGGACTTGATAAAGAACCCAAAGCTCAAGTTTGAGTCATTCGGGAATGCCTTCATGTAGCGCACTCTTTCCAAAAGAAATACGCCGACCCAATGCATAAGAATATCACCTTTGATGTCGGTGAGAAGGCATACCTACAGGTCAATCCATTCAAAGGCACCCATCAATTCAAAGTTATGGGCAACCTAACTCCCCAATTCTTCAGACCTTTCAAAATCCTTGCCAACCGAGGAGCCGTGGCATATGAATTGGAACTTCCTCCCTCGTTGTCCCGAGTGCACAATATTTTTCATGTATGTCAGCAAAGGCGATGTCTTTGTCCTCCCATAGATGAAGCTCAACTGGAGAATCCCGAACTAATTGATGATCCTCCTTAGTGGGACCACTCAATTCGCATCCTCGACGAAAGCCAAGCATGAAACTCGGCATTGCTCCATCAAATTCTATGAAGTCCTGTGGAGTAACCATACTGACGATGAAGCAACTTGGGAGCTTGAAGATCGGCTTCGAGCCGTGTACCCCTAACTCAGTTCTAACTGTTAGGAATCTTGGGTCGAGATTCTTTTAAGGGAAAGGTTTCGTAATGACCCAAGTTGGTAACCCTATGTATTTGAGACCCTGATAATCATTAGAAATCAAGTGCATTTTCCTGGTATTGCATTTATGAATATTAGCTAATTAACAAATTTGACCTAAAAATCAAACCTAGATAAAAATTGTGAAACTAATATGCTCCAAAATCATTCCTAATAATTTTCATAGCTATTAAATACCTCAAATAAGGATCTAAAAAATTTTCAAGTGATTTGGAATCAATTTGAGTGTTTGAATAAAGTGTTATTTAAAAGTGTTCCAAATTGCCAGAACTGCAACATATTAATTGGGTGAATTTCCACTTATTCAAAATTTATGAAACCATTTTATTGGGCTCATTCAAAACCATTTTACTTAGCATGCTTGAGAGTGGCATTAAGTCTTTACAGGATCTGAAATTTTATTTCAACTCTTGTTTTGATGTACATCTTTGCCCAGCTTAACCAACAGTGACACATATACCAGAGGTGGTATAAGATGTTTGGCGGTGTTAAACTTTCCAATAATAATAAATGCATACATTCTTATACATACAGAATGTTTAGCAGTTGCTCAGATATGGCAGCATATTATTTATAAGTCAAGTTTCATTGTAGAGTCCTGCACAGTGCCTAGGTGGGGAGGGAGGAGCGATTGGGAAGAAGGCGTTGCTTTAGCTGCCACTAGCGCGGACGCCAAGAGGGGTAAGCACTGCGCCAGAAATCATTTGTACAGACGGTTCGGAACAACCGTGCGGGATGGTTTTTCGAACCGTCTGTACGAAAGAGTCTGTACAAATCAGGTTTGTACAGACGGTTCTTCAACCGTCTGTACACATCAGTACAGACGGTTCCCAACTAGAACCGTCTACACAAATAGAGTATTACAGACGGTTCCCAACGAGAACCGTCTGCACAAACGGAGAACTACAGACGGTTCCCAAATAGAACTGTCTGCACAAATCGAATATCACAGACGGTTCTGGTTAGGAGCCGTCTGCACAAATGCTTTGAACTGTACCTCGAAAATGTTTGTACAGACGGTTCTTTATACAGAGCCGTCTATACAAACGCCTTTGAGGTGCCGTTCAAAGCATTTGTGCAGACGGCTCCCAACTCGAACAGTCTGTACAAATAGTTTGTACAGACGGCTCTATACCTGGAACCATCTGTACAAATTCTTTGTACAGACGGCTCTGTACCTGGAACCATCTGTACTGTTGCCAGTTGCCCTACCACCCTGCTGCCGCGGCAGCAGAGAAACAAGCCGTTTCTACTGCCGCGGCAGCAGTGTGGCAGGGCGACGGTGCTGCGCCTGCTGCCGCGACAGCGGAAAACCGCCGTTTCTGCTGCCGCGGCAGCTGTGCGGCAGGGCGATGGTGATGCGGCTGCTGCCGCAACAGCAGAAACCAACGTTTCTGCTGCCGCGGCAGCAGTGCGGCAGGGCGACGGCTGCAGGGCGATGGTGATGCGGCTGCTGCCGCGGCAGCGGAACCAACATTTCTGCTGTCGCGGCAGCAGTGCGGTAGGGCAACGGTGCTACAGCGTGCTGCCGCGTTAGCGGAAACCGCCATTCCTGGTGCCGCGGCGGCAGTGCGTTCGGGTGTATAGTCATTGATCTCAAACTTTTCCATTCACAAGCAAACATTAAATGTCATTCTCAACCACAAAGTCATTCAGAAGCAGTAACTCATCCGTAATCACATTAATTGAACGTCATTCTCGAACACACAATTCACAAGCAGTAACTTATTAACCGTTTTTAGGTGCAAATTTTGAGGGGTATGGAACTCTCCGGTGTCCTTCAACAGCTGGGATAGTAGAAAACCTATTAACCATTTTTGAACATACCGGACCTCGTCACTCTGGAGCTCATTTGTAGGAAACTTGAATGTCTGCAGAAGGAAACTAAAACAAGTTAGGCAGAGCGTCAGAATGATGAACAATGTAACTGAATATGGTGTAATGACACTAACCTCTGGATCTACCGCACTAGAGGTAACGATCTGCAACATATATGTCGCGACATAGTATCCACAGAGGTTGTTGCCCGGCGGCTGCTTGTGGCACTACAGAAATCACGATTACGTGCAGGGTAAATTTAGTTTTACCGAATACATACTATAACGTGCGAGGTCATTATTCATGGGCGAGGGAGGAATTATTACCGGGAAATAAAATCGGTGGGTCGGTTCGGTTTTTTCTGTTTTGACAGGCCCCCCTTGGAAACATACATCTTGAATGCCCCGTTGAGCACCCTCGTCAAACTTCTCGGGTGGGTAGTCCCTAGAGTCGAAGTACACGACATGTTGACGTTGTGGGTCGATACAAACGAGCATCCAGTGGAAATCGTAGTTGTACGGTAGAAGAATGAGGTGCTTAGTACAGAGAATGAGCATGGCCTCCGCGATGTAATGCTCGACCTCCTCCAGATTCCATTCAACCATTGTGGCTATGACCACTTGTGGATCGAGGAATCCAATATTACGATTTTCTGTCCTAGCCTCTTGAATCATATGTCTACACATAAGAGTAATGTTATTGAAACAGCGTATCAATGAGTTAGGTAGTTCACTTAGCGTAAACCATGAGTCAGAATACTTACAGTGTACAGCACCTTAACAGGCTGACATCGAGGGCGTCGTGACGGTATAGGTCGGATAAATCCCTAAACTCGACGGTGAAGGTTCCAGGTGGATGGAGGAAATGTTGCCGCTCGAACCTGGCGTTGATATTTTGAGGAAGCTCTCTCTCCTCGTTGGACCTCTTCATATAAAACCTGTGCACAATCTGAGCTGCCCAACCAAGTCATTCTAACTCTGTCTGCATCACTAGCGGCTGCCTTTCCATGTAAACTCTTATCTCGGGTTCTTCTTTTACCTCTTTGCCCTTGGCCGAATTTCTGGTATTTCTGGTGGCCCTTCGCTGAGCTTGTGGAGTCGTCTTGGCGGCCTGTTGTGATGATTTGCTGAGATTATGCCGAAGCGGATTTAACCTTTGGCGGAGGACCACGGAATGAGAAATCTTTACCAACACGTACCGGAGATAGCGGCCGTGCAGGAGGTGGAGGGGCAACCAGGGAAATATACTTCTTCGGCCACTGGATGAACGAGTTAATGGCCTGCCCAAGTGTCGTGACGTCATCCTCCAGGGGCACAGGAAGTGGGTAGCACGACATATTGGCGTGCACCATGTCCACTGACACCTTAGCGTTACCCGCCGCTAGTGAAACTCCGTGCACAATGGCCAATTCCTCTGGTGGAAATACTAACCCCGTGCCAGCCTCAAGCGTGTGATCCGAGATGCCACTGGTGGGCACGAGGAGCTTGCACCTGGTTGCCATCGCTATGTCATCCACAGGTAATGTGGGGCTATGGACGTCACCTGTAATGTCCTCGAAAGGTAAGTCGGCATCGCGGTCGTCATCTGGAAAGTTGCCCTGAGGAGCTGGTTCTTGTACGTCCTCACCATTCCCATTTTCCACGGATGCGCAGCTACTCCAGTGCCAAGCCTATGGGGATGAGCCTGCGGGGCTGCGTTCGGCCGCGGCGTCTTCATCCCCCTGCCTTAGCTGCCGTACCCGTTCTTCGACTCTTGCGTCGATCCTTTGTTCTAGGCCGGCATATATTTCTTCCATCAGCTCTCTTTTTATCTGTTCATGCTTAGCTGCCTCGTGCTCTGCTTTGGATCTCCTCCGACTCCTGTATGAACCCGCATCGTCGGGGGATCCCAACTTCCATGGAACCGTGACCCCCACGCCACGCGTTCGACCCGGGTGCTCTTTGTTTCCCAGAGCCAAGGTTAGTATATCTTTTTCCCTGGCGGCTTGGAAAGTACCTTGAGAGGACTCTTCTGACAGTCGCATGATGTTTTCGGCCACTAGCATGGTTTCGGGCTTGCTGAAGGCGACGGTGCCATCAGCCGAGATGTTGGCCCTCGCGCGATACCAGTTCTGGGCCCGCCTCTCTAGGATCTGGGAGAACGGTGTCTCGCAACTCTCCTAAGATGCCTGCTCGTCCTCCCTTATCTATTCCAACTCTTTGCGTGCATACCCACCAGTGCCGAGCCTGTGGGGGTGAACGTTGCATGCCTGCCGCGCCTTGTTTGCTTGACTCCGCTGCACAAATTCCTCCGACGTGCACCTCTCCACAAATTCTGCCCATTGATCCTCCAAGTACCCATAAGTGTTCGGGTCCTACCTGTAGGGCATAAGATCGTTCTTCACGTAAGTGTTGTAAAGCTCGCTCTTGAAAGTCTTCCACGTTTTTCCTATCTTGGCTTTTGCCTATCTTTCCACTTCCTTCTCGGTGCCTTCTGGGAAGTCGAACTGCGCTTTGATTGTGTCCTACAGGAACTCTTTCTCAGTATTCAGCACTGATGGCCAGCTGGCGTACGTTATTGGGACCTTTGTCCTCGCAAGTGAAGCACACGCTCTACGGAATGCCGCCTGAGCCTGATGAGGCAATATGGACACATCCTCATCACTGACATGCGTTACTGTGTAGTGACCCTTGGGCATTTGATTTTTTCCTCGGCCACCTCGCTTTCGCTTCTGCCCTTCCGTTCCTTCGGTTTGCTCATGAGATGAGGCTTCTGCATGTTGTTCAGGCAACGGTTGAGCTGGTTGGGGACACAAGTACTGCTCATCTCGTCGAGGAGAAGATGCCGGACGCACTTCACGTTCATCTCCGGAGGCCATCTTATAAGTTTATTCACTATGAAAGCACATAAATCCAAAACTATCAAAGTTCATGCAATATCTGTGCTTGTAAGAATAGTAATAAGAGATGCCGAGGAAGATGACATATTTGCATCATATCATAACGGAACAAAGTCTTTTAGTTAGGTTTACCTAACTAGCTAGTGCTAAATCGACCGAAATTTGACAAGACTAACCCTAAGATTTTGACCTAGTGGCTATCAAATTAAAGAAAAAGAAAAAAACCTAAAAGTAAGAAAAGTAATGTTAGACCCACACAAAAATAGGACCCATGCATGCAACTTAGATTAAAAAAAATCTTGGTCGATTTAGAACTAGCAATTCTGCTATTAATTAGCCCCTACCCCTTTAGTTACATGCATATCGAAGGACTGAAGTTCATAACACAAATTGCATTGCACAAATGAAATCAAATTTGAACAAGGTATTTTAATTTATCCACTTCAATTGTCATGCATAGGAAGTACATATGTCCTCTTCTTCGACACAAGGGTAAATAGCATGCTAGTTTTACACGTAGCTAAACTAACCAGAAATATTTTGAGGAAAGGAGAAAAACGATAGGCCAAAAGTGTATTAACGGAAAATGCACTGCCACATAACTTCTGATTTCAAGTAAATCAAACACTTCCATGTCCATTTTAGATTTTCAATGTATATACTTCTGATTTCAAGTAAATTATGTGCCAAATTCATTTCTGCAAGTTTAAGAAATGACCCAAACATCAATAACACAACTTTCTGATTAACTGCATAAGCTAAAAAGATAATAAGGAAATCAAACATCTTAATCGTACTGCTATCATTTCTCATGGAAGTCCTTCAACAGCATAATTTCACATTTAACGCCACATCCAGTTTTCCTTTCAATTCACCCAAACATCATCTAGTTCTAGTAAGAGTACAAATATAACAACATGAGTACAAATATATCAAACGGCATACCTGGCAAATACAACAGGATCCTTAACAACATTTGTTTACAAAATGAGCAACCCCATTGCTATGATATTCATAGCACCAAATTGTTCTGTTGCTGCTGACATTGACACATGAGGGGCCGTCCGGCGAGGGCGCAGGGAAGGCGCAAGACCTGGAAGCGGAGGCGGGAGGAGGTGGACTAGAATAGGGAGGGGGCTTACCTGGGAATGCGAGGTCGGGGAGTGGTCCGTCAGTCGGGGAAGTGGTACGGCAGCGGCGGGAGTGATCTACGACGCCGGAAGAGGGGGCGGCTCGGGAGGTCATCGTAGTAGCACGAGGAGGACGTCGTCGGGGAGGAGCGCGGGTAGAGGGCCGGCGGGGAGGAGCACCGGCGGGTATGAGACCGTCGGGGAGGAGATCGTGGGGGAGGAGGGCGTCGGGAACCGGCGGCGGGTGCGGGGGAGGAGCAGGGCAGGAAGATGTCAAAACCTAGGGCGAGAGAGTGGGAGTGGCGGCGCGGGTTTGGGAAGGGATGAGAGTTGGCGAAAATACATTTGGTACTTATTAAACGGTAGAACAGACAGTTCGCAACATAGAACCGTCTGCGATAATACTAGTTCGGACGGCTCGTAGTACAGAATCGTCTGAAGTATTGTTAGTACAGACGGTTCTCAATAATGAACCGTCTGCACTAATAATACAGCGGGACGCCTGACCAATATTAGTACAGACGGCTCGTAGTAGCCAGCCGTCTGTACTATTACTACTACAGACGGTTCGCAATGCTGAACCGTCTGCACTAATGTTGTAGGCGGGACGCCTGACCTAATTATTGTACAGACGACTCGCGGTAGAGGACCGTCTGTACTACTAATAGCAGACGGCTCTATACTACGAGCCGTCTACAGAGCCAACCTTCGGCCCCACTTGTCATTCTGTCAGCCTCGGGGAGGATCAATACAAAAGGTATTACATAATTGATTTATTGAGATAAATACAGAAAATGCAAAAACTGACTTAATAAACTTGTAAAAATCATACAAAATTCATAAGAACTCCAAAAGAGTTGAACTTTTTTTGTAAATTCATATTTTAATCTAATCCCCTTTAACAACTAGTCCTTCTTGATGATCGACGCGCAGATACCAAGTGGCCCCAATCGGTAGTTGTTCTTCGATCAGCCCGGTGCCGTCTCCGAGAGGGAACTCATCAAATTGATTGTACTCTTCTTCGTCCATGACATTCTCAACTCTGACAATCCTTCTTTTCCCCTGCAGGACTACGTGAAGCTTCTGATTTGCCAGGTCTTGGACGTAAAATACCTGAGCTGCTTGCTTAGCGAGTACAAATGGTTCGTCTTTGTAGGCGGCACGCTCGAGGTCCACTGTAGTCATGCCGTACTTGTCGACCTTAACTCTTGAAAGTGCGACCCAGCGGCACCGAAAGAGGGGGGTCTTGAAACGTACATAGTCCAGTTCTCAAATTTCCTCAATGTACCCGTAGTACGCACACACCCCACGTTTGTCCTGAAAGGCATCTATGCGGACACCACTGTTCTGTACCGTGCTCTTCCCATCCTGTGCTCTGGTATAAAAGGTGTACCCATTTATGTCATATGCTTCGAATTTTAGGATTGTGTGACTTGGCCATCTTGCCAACTAGCCAATATTCTCCTCAGTTGAACTGTTACTAATTTGGACCTTCAACCAGTTGTTGAAGCTGCGGTTGTGCTGTCTCGTGAGTCAAGCCTCCGTACGGCCTGGATTCTGTCTGCGTAGCTCTTCCTTATGCATGTTGATATGTGGGGCCACCTTAGTCATGTGTTGCAAGACTGTGAAATGGGCTTGAGATAACGCCGCGTAGTCTGCAATGAGTGATTTCCTCCCTATGGTCCCTTTGCCATCCAGTCTCCCCTCATGGCGAGACACAGGCACACCTATTGGGTTGAGCTGGTCCATGTACTCGATGCAGAACTCGACCACCTCTTCGGTTGTGTAACCTTTGACGATGCTGCCCTCGGGACGAGATCTGTTTCATACGTAGTGTTTGAGAATTCTCATGTACCACTCAAACGGGTACATCTGATGTAGAAATACCGGTCCACAGATCTTTATCTCTTTCACGAGGTGGACGATAACATGGACCATGATATCAAAAAACGACGGAGGAAAATACATCTCAAGATGACACAGTGTCTTCACCACATCGGCCTGCAAAACATCTAGTGCTTCGGGATCGATGACCTTCTGAGAGATTGTGTTGAAGAAGTAACACAGCCTAATGATTGTGTCTCGGAGATAGCTCGGCTGGATATTTCGGATCGTAACAGGAATCATCTGTGTCATCAACATATGGCAATCATGGGACTTCATGCCAACTAATTTCAGATCTTCCATCGATACAAGTTTCGAGACGTTGGCGGAGTAACCAGATGGAACTTTCACCCCTTTCAAGCACCGGCACAGATCGGTCCGCTCGGACTTTTTCAGGTTATAGCAGGCCGGAGGAAGCCTCGTTCTGCCTTTTTCAGAGGGCTCAGGTGCCAACTTGGGCCTGATATTCATGTCAACCAAGTCGAGACGTGTGTTGAGGCCGTCCTTCGTCTTCCCCGGAATATTAAGTAACAGACCAACCAAGCTGTCACACATGTTCTTCTCTACATGCATGACGTTGATGCAGTGACGCACTTCAAGGTGCCGCCAATACGGTAACTCCCAAAATATTGATTTCTTCTTCCACATGCCACTGGCCTTCACTTTTTTACCACTCTTTCCAAGGACAACATTGATATCCTTAACCATATTGTACACCTCTTGGCCGGAGTAATGCCTTGGAAATAAACCTCTCTCCCTCGTCCCGTCAAATTGTTCCTTCATATTGCGGTACGGGTGATTCCTGTTAAGGAACCTACGGTGGCGCATGAACACCGTTTTAGGGGAGTGGGGCAGCCACCTACTCGCAGTACCATCCAAGCACTGAGGGCAAGCCTAGTCTGGTTCTTTACTCTGGCCCGAAAGGTTACACAGGGTAGGCAAATCATTGACCGTGCAGAACAACATGGCGTGTAGGGTGAAGTTTTCCTATTTGTACGCATCCCATACGTGCGCCCCTTCGTTCCACAGTGTTTTCAGATCTTCCACCAAAGGTCTTAGGTATACATCAATATCATTCCCAGGTTGCTGCGGCCCTTGGATAAGCAGCGACATCATGATGTACTTCCGCTTCATACACAGCCAAGGTGGTAGGTTGTACATACTAAGAGCAACTGGCCAAGTACTGTGCCGGCTACTCATGTTGCCGAAAGGATTCATTCCGTCCGTGCTCAATGCAAACCTTATAATCCTCGGTTCCGCCCCGAAGTCTTGGAAGATCATGTCGATGTTTCTCCACTGCATGGAATCGGCGGGGTGTCTTAGCTTTCCATCTTCTTTACGGTCCTCCGAGTGCCAGCACAACAATTTGGCCTCTTTTGAATTCGCGAAGAGACGCTTCAGATGCGGAATTACAGGCAGATACCACACCACCTTAGCGGGAATTCCTTTCTTCTGCTCCACGAAAGACTCGCCGTCGTCTGACTGACTCTTACGCTTGTAACGAGATGCTTTGCACACTGGATATGAATGCAAGGTTGATAATTCATTACGGTACAGGATACAGTCGTTCGGACATGCATGTATCCTTTCTACCTCCATCCCCAATGGACAAACAACCTGCTTTGCTCGGTATGTGTTTTTGGGCAGCTCGTTTCCATCCGGGAGCATCTTCGATAGGAGACCTAAGAGTGCCGTGAAACTCTTGTCTGACCACCCATAGCTTGCTTTCAATTTAAGTAACTCGAGCACGGATGAGAGCTTTGTGTATTTCGGCTTGCAACCCGGGAAGAAAGGTTTTTCAGAGTCCTCAATCAAACACATGAACTTGTTGAAGTCTCTCTTAGTATTAAAGTTCACGTCAGCATCGCGCAGCATCTGATCCAACCTATCATCATCATCTGCACCTAGTTCCTCCGTGCAACCACAATCATTGTCTGCACCTAGTTCCTCCGTGCGGCCACAATCATCGTCTGCACCTACTTTCTCGTCATCTTTTCTCCCGTCGGTGACTTCGGGTTCTTCAACGATGCGAACGTCTTCGTGTAACATGTTCAGCTCCTCACCATATTTGGTCCAACACGTGTAGTCCGGTTTGAAGCCCCTAATAATCAAGTGCGCTTGGATCTGTAGGGCTGAGTTCTGTCCGAGAAATGATCTCTCATTTCTACAGTCGCAACAAGGACAATATATATATTGAACACCCTTCTTCAACCTATCCTACTCGGCAGCTGTCAAAAAATTCGTCACACCATCAAGGTACCCTTGGTTCGTACGGGAACCATACATCCACCCCCGATCCATCTTGCAACATGGGCTGCAGAATGAGTAAATTACTGTTAAATTGACGTAATAAAACAAAGACACCTAGCTTTTCATAGAAAAAAGGAGCTGTCAAGGTAATGTTCATGTAATAACATATATAATTTTTGGAGCTAGCATGATTTTTGTAAAATTCATACTTATATTTTTGGGTTTAAGGGCATTTTGGTCATTTTCAAAATTTTACATCACTGTGACATGAACAAAAGTTATACCATAAAATTCTACAGATTAAATGATGAATTTACAAAAAAGAATCACCTCATTTCGAGTTCGTATGAATTTTCTATGATTTTTAGAAGTTTAAAGCATCTTTAGCATTTTCTTCCTTTTTCTCAGAAAATCAAAAATACGAAAAACTTTTGTTACTCAGCCTAACTTAGCCAGTGAGCATGACAAGTGGGGTCCTCTGTCATATTAAATTTTCTTTTTTTTTCCTTCTCTCTATGACATGGGTCCCACATTTCTTTTATTTTTCTTTTAATTCTTTTTCCCAACTAGCTGACTGTGGCACGGAGTGCACGCGATCGCTAGCTACTGATCATTGACGATCATCCAGCATGGAATCAAGAAGGGCACGAAAAAGTTCTATGGCTCACCGTGGAGCTATAGGAAGAGTCGGCCGATGCTGGGGAGGCCGGAGATGACAGCGGGACGGCGAGCGGCGGCGGCAGCTCGGTGAGGTTGTCGGCGAGCAAGGCTTGCAGTGCCCCGAGCTTGATTCCTTCCAGCACGTGCTTCGCCGGCTCTTCCTGGACCGGCTGCGTGTGCGGGCGGCTCGAGAGGAGGTCACGAGGAGGGCCGGCGACAATGGGGATAGCAGCGAATCGAGCTAGGAGTGAGCTTATAGCTATTGGTACAGACGGCTCCTAACCGGGAACCGTCTGTACAAATATCACAGACGGTTCCTAAGTTGGAACCGTCTGTACTTCATTTTCTCAGACGGTTCCCAACCGAGAACCGTCTGTACTGTGCCATTCTCAGAGACGATTGTAACGGGACGGCACAGTACAGACGGCTTGCAACAGCAACCGTCTGTAGTTACATTACAGACGGTCCAAGCTGACGAACCGTCTGTACTATGGCGTTCGCCACCGTGTGTATATTTTTCTCAGACGGTTCGCGTTTGGAGCCGTCGGTGAAAGTTTTTGTGATTTTTGGAGATCGAACGATTGGAAAATAATTTACACGGTACGCTAATATTAATTGAAGTAGTAATTGAAGTAGTAGTAATATTAATACAAAGTACTACTAATTTTTACAAAGTACTAGTAATTAGTGCACTAATTCTTGTGCAAAAAATATATCTAATACAGTCTGTGCCTCTTGCTGGGCGGAGCTGAATGCGCCGTCGTCGCCGTGGAGGCCGTGTCATCGCCGTCACCGACGTCGCTGCCATCATCGTCATCGGTGTCGTCCCAGCCATAGTCGTCGTCGGTGGTGTCCTCCCAGCCGTCCTCGGTGCAGTACCCGTGGGCGGCGGCACCGGCGCCTTGCTGGTAGTCATCGTCACCGCCGCCGCCGCCGTCGTCGTCGTCGTTGTCGTCGTCGTCGTCCTCGATGTCATCGTCATCGTCGTCGTCGTCGGCCTCCTCCTCCGACATCCACCAATCGGCGTCGTCCGAGCTCGACGGACGACTCAGCCAATCAGCGGACCGATTAGTCTCCTCGTCGGAGGAGAGCACATTCTTCGCTGCCGAGTCCTCGTCCCACAAGTTGTTCGATGGCCAACTAATTGGCAACGGCGCCGGACCCGCGTAGGGCGATGGGACGGGTGGCGGCGCCGGTGAAGACGACGGCGGGACGCATGGCATGGCGGAGGAGAGAAGTGGGCAGGAGGGAATGGATTGGGCGGAGGCCGGTGGAAGCGGAGTACTTAATACGGAGACGCGGAGGGAGCGAAGCGACGCGCGCGAAACGAAGCGGCAGTTCCGACCGAAGGTTGAAGACGAAGCGGCACACTTAAAATATCTAGCACAGACGGTTTCCAGTTGGGAACCGCCTGTACTATGACCGCAGTACAGACGGCTCCCAACTGGAGCCGTCTGTACAAATATCACAGACGGTTCCAGTTGGGAGCCGTCTGTACTGGGCTGGATAGTATAGACGCTTCCCAACTGGTACCGTCTATTCTAATATCACAGACGATCCCCGTTGGGAGCCGTCTGTACTGGCAGGGATAGTACAGGCGGTTCTCAACTGGTACCGTCTGTAATAATATCACAGACGGTTCCATTTGTGATATCCTTCATAGTACAGACGGTCCCTGTTGGGAACCGTCTGTGATATTTGTACAAACGGTTCTTCGTACGAACCGTCTGTACTGTAGTGTCCCGCTTGTTTGCCATCGCTGATAGTCATTTTCTCAGACGGTTCGAGTTTAGAACCGTCTGTGATAAGAACTGTACAGACGGCTCGGAGTAGCCGTCTGTAAAGGTTGTGTCCTGTTAAATGGAATCTGTAGTAGGGAAGAGTGCATTTTCTATTTTTGTTCACGCGATAAAAACTTGGGAACACAGATAATGGAGAATGAACATACGTGCGAATACTATGCCCACTTGAGAATGCTTGTGAAAAAAATATGCCCTTCTTTGTTCCGTGAGAAAATTACACATGATGTTGTTATACGTCTTTTTTGTGTAGAATATAAACGAATATATATTATCACATAAATTTACAAGGACACATAGTATTCCCAAATGTATACTTTGTGAAAAATTTTGAATCTTATTTGAAATTTCCAAACGTACTGTCAATTTTTTATTTTTGGACATGTAGTAGGTGATCTCAAGAGCAAAACTACCTGCTTAGAGAAGCCAACTCGGCACTCGAGGCGTTGGATTGAGATTTGGACACTTCGGATTGATGATTTGTTGCCAGATATTTAAATGTGTCACGTTGATGGTGTACCATTCAAAAATCTACTATATATTAAAAGGAGAATATAATAGAAAAAAAAGGTAAAGACTAAAAATTCTCATAAAAAAGTAAAACATATGACCGTTAGTCTAATGGACTCTTTTATTATGAGTAGATCATAACCGATAGATTTTCATAACTGTGCCTAAACAGATCACAGTCAATAGATCTTCATAACTGCACCTAAATAGGTTATAGTCGATAGATCTTCATAACTGTATCTAAATAGATCATAACCAATAGATTTTCATAATTGTACATAAATAGATCATATCCTTCTATTTCCTATACTGATATAATATCACGCGTACAGGTAAAAATTAAAGATAAGTAAAAAC
The DNA here is from genome assembly GCA_019208055.1 of Stipa capillata. Classification (NCBI taxonomy): domain Eukaryota; kingdom Viridiplantae; phylum Streptophyta; class Magnoliopsida; order Poales; family Poaceae; genus Stipa; species Stipa capillata. The sequence goes on along the minus strand of JAGXJF010005835.1, from coordinate 36,990 downwards.
ATTTTCTATGCAATTATTACTGATCTAGCATCATGCATATAGGTAAAAAATATAATTAAATATGTTTCCCGCGTAATTAGTATTGATCTAATATCACGTGTACAGGTAAAATCATAAAGATAATTAAACAGATCACATCCAATAGATCATCATAACTATGCCTAAATAGATGGCTTAGTACAGGTCGGCTGGCGATTTGAATTTTTATTTCCCGTACTGATCTGATATCATGCGTACGAATAAAAAATAAAGATAATTAAAAACTTTTGTTGCGTAATTAGTACTAATCTAATATCACACATACAGACAAAAAAATAAAGATAATTAAAAATATTTCCCGTGCAATTAGTACTAATCTAATGTCACACGCATAGGTAAAAGAATAAAGATAATTAAATAAATCATATCCGATAGATCATCATAACTGTACCTAAATAGACGACTTAGTACAACGACTAGCAGGCCGGGTCGCGAATTGAACTTTTATTTCCCGTACTGATCTGATACTCCCTTCAGTGTCAAAAAAGTGACGTTTTAGACATAGTTTCAGTCAAACTTTTAAAACTTTGACTACTGAAATCGTTTTAAATATTTAGATTAGGCACTTGAAAATCATATGCATAGATTCGTCTCGAAAAGTATTTTCATAATATCATGATTTGTTGGGTTCTATACATATATTACAATAGAAATTAGTGGTCAATGTTGTATTTTGAAGACCGTGTCAATGTCCAAGTCAAGTTTTTTGACAGGGGAGGGAGTATTACGCATACAGGTAAAAAAGTAAAGATAATTAATAACACTTTCTATGTAGTTGCGTAGGACAGTGCTAGCTCAACGAAAAGCAAAAATCACATTCCTGTCAAAGGAAAAGAAAAAGGAAACCACCATTGAGACCGAGAGTTGCTAAGTAATGGGATTCTGTCCAACGGGGACACTTGCCAACATCCCATCGTCTTCCTCCTTAAGATCAATCTGCCTCCACCCAACTTGTTCATTTTCTTCTTGCCCCGTCTCTCAAGTGCCACCCCTACTCACTACTTCCGGAAGCTACATGCCGTCGTTTCCCCATTCCACCACCCACAAACACCTAACCACAGCAGCTCGCTGCCACCACGCTCCTCTCACGTCTCCGATGGCCACCGATGCTAGATCTGCCGCCTCCTAACTATAACATATTGTTCCCGTCTTGCCGTCCCGCCTCAAGAACCCGTGACCACCTCCTGCCAGCCATCCCACTAAGCCTAGGGGGGCTTCAGCTTCGGTGACCTCCGCCCTCCCGGCACCCTGAACCACCAGACCGAACCCTAATCGATGGCGGATTTGCACAAGTCTAGAAGAAGACAACTCGATAGGGAAGAGAATGCCCTCACCGTTAGATCCTATTGGCTGAATGGTGGGATGTGATCCCGTTGGTTTGGAGCATCAATTGTAAATCAAGGGTAGGAGCATTATTGTCCATATAAAATCTCAACCGTAGATCTTTGATATAAGTCCGTCACCAAATTTAGGTTTCCATGAAGTAATCATATTTTTCTTCCATTGTAAACGCTACAAGCGGCTCCTCGAAACACAAAGATGCTTTTAATGGCAGAGAGTATTTTTCTTATGGTTGAATTGAAAATTTTAGGCAAGTTTTGTGCACGACTTCCTCGTGGACTGAGCTTCTGAGCCACGGGATCATCATGAGGTACTTTGTGCTCTCCGTCGGAAAGAGGCCATGCATGAATAATGAGTATTCGGCACTCATGAAAAACAAGATATAGGCGCTTGCTCTTCATCGGCCTGGTGTCAATGTCATAGACTGCAAAATGAGAGTCTGCTCAGTTTGAGGTTCTTGAACTAATCTAATGTGGAAAAGTAACCACAAAGGTAGAAAATAATTAGTTAACTAGATGATAAAATAGGCAAAAACTGGTTAGACAAACGGGACTATCATAATCTACCTTAATACCAAATGCTGCCTAAAACCAATAAGAAGGCTGTTGGCTCCCTGTGATTTTGTGATCTCATGTAAGGGAAAAAAAATGCACTATCATCTTATTGTATACAAATACAAATTGTGTATCTTCTGCAGCTATTGGAACTCTACTACCATTTAATAGATCTACTTGTCCGATAATTCTTTCGATTTTGCCCACAGGAAAACGTAGAGCCCAACAATCACCGTTGTTGTGCCAAGGAGGCTGCACATTCAGAAGAGAGAAGAACAATTCAATCGATTTTCTGTTTAATAGATTCAGGGAGAGCGCAACTGAACAAGGAGAAGTGTCTTTCTACTAAACTCGGAAAGATAGCACTACGAGAAGTCAAAGAAACATACCTTCCTACTGTAATATCGTCCCCTATGAAGATGGAGTCCAACACAATCGTGAATATCACCGATAATGGGCTGAACATTGGAGGATATGCTGGGCCTCGCTTAGCCACGGCCCATGAGTTCAGGCTATATTTCCCTGCCGTTGCAAGTGCCCCCTACACAAAATGGTTTGATGTCAACTTCCTAGAGAATAATTTTTCATCTGAGTTTGTCAGTTACTCAAATTTAATCCCTGATGAATCAATAAAGAGTTATCGCACAATTTCAAAGAAAAACGAGGTCAGATTCGTTACAGCATCTAGTTTGAGGTTTTTAGCTTCAAATGTATATCAGGCTGTAGTTTGGCTTTTAGGAATGTTTGCAAGATCTGATGACTCACCGAGTACAAGATGGTTACAAGGTTCAGATCCCATCCTATCTTCCAAGTATTCCTGTCTCTTCTCATTATTATTCCAACAAGTGCTGTCTGAAATCCCCCAACCAAGCATGTCGCCATGGACGACCAGTATTTGTATGGATAAACCTTGAGAACCTTTGACTGCAACAGCACGTTACGATCTTCACACTGATTTTTGCTACATAAATACATTATTGGCTTAGAGAGACTAGGAAGGGTACCGGCAACATTTCATCACATGATCACCTGAATCAGGTACCAGCAAGCAAAGGCGAAGCTGCTGCCTACCAAGAAGATCGTCCCTCTTAGCTGGTTTCTTGCAACCTCAGCCGTCTGATTTTCCTTGTGGTTCTCCAGGATGGGTTTCCAGAGATGCAGCGTCTTGCCCTTGTAAAGGCTGATGAGCATTGTGCCTCCGACGGAGAGCAGAACGCCTCCAATCTTCAGTGATCCAGCTACGCTCCCAACTCGCAGTGTCTCCATTCTAATATGTTCAGGCGTACGTATGATTCAAAAATGGAAGATAGAATCTGTTTAGTAGTTAGCTAGAGCGCTTAAATCTGCATTGGATTGGAGTTTACATTCTTTTGCAGATTATTGAGAAGTTAATTTCGGGCCTCGTAAATTAAATCTGAAGTTTATTGTGAAAGGTATAAATAGTGAAAGAAATTATAAATGTACCTGAAGATGAGGGAGAGGATGAAGGTGACCAGAGGAATTATGTTCACAAAGATGACGGCATAAGATGGCGTGGTATCACGGAGGCCGTAGTAGTATAGGCTCATTGGCACCGCGTACCTACGTACCATGACGTGCGTTCATTTAAATTAGTCTATGTGCACTGACATTTCATCACCAAATTGGCAATCTAGTCAGCCAAGTACTATATTGAAAATGACCATCTTTCTCTTTAATTGAAGCTCTCTGCAGGCAAACTCTGTTTATATATATAGTTGACCTGAAGAACAATTTTCACCCTGTTACTAATAATCAGTATATTATGGCGGCTTTGACTTATCATGAGTTCATTTGCTGGTGAAGCATCTAACCGAAGTTTGCGCAAGAGATCCTTCCAAGGAAATTCTTAACTTGCTTTAAAAATGGCGCTTCATGAGTACATGAGGTAGGCTAGCTACGGAATGTACACGTTGAAACAAACAGAGGCATTTTGCACATAACAACCCAAATTGCAATGTGCTCTTCCTTTCTGTTTAAAGAGGTGCCTCGGTGTATAATTAGCTTTTTACTGATCTTTGGTTAGTACTGAAAAAAATCAGCTATATATCTCGAACAGTGCAGTATTTTTGCAACGAAGAGCAGAACGTGATAAGCAAAATATAATCAAACTGGGGTATTGAATGGATGGTTTGAGGGCCTCTTTCGAAGACAAGAATTGAAAAACACAGAAAATAGAAAAATGTACGAATTGGATGTCATGGTATTTTGTATCCTATAGGAACTGAAAATACAGGAATAGGTGATAGAAGTTGTTTGGTTGTATCACAGAAAAATGCATGAATCTTCTTTAGTGATTTGGTGCATAAGAATTTTTTTTAAAAGGTTAGAGTCAATGTAATTTTTTCTGAAATTGAGTGCAAAGTGTCCCATAGGAAAATTCTCTGAGATTTCTAATCCGAGAAACCAAACCACTTTAGAAAAAATTTCTAAGGAATGAAATTCTACAAAATTTCTTTAAAAATCCTCTGAATCAAAGAAATCATAAAAGCTTTTCTCAAGCTGTCTGGCGAAGAATCTGCAGCTTGGTGATTCGATGCCTACATGAACTCTTCCTTTGGCTCGTTAATATAAAATATAGGCAATGGCTAACAAGTACTAAGTGTTTCTTCACTTTGGGCGTGCTCGAATTTCCATCGTCTGGTTTTCCTAGTGTAAGGTAAGAAGAGGAGGGTGAAAATTCATTGGTTGGAGATCTAAAGGATACGAGATTCATTGGACGGAGATCTAAAGGATACGAATTTGAGTAGTCTATTAAAAGAAACTCGATTACTCCCTGGACACTCCCTGAAACATTTTGGTTCGGGTGTTGATTGGTTGGCTGAATCGAATGGAAGCAACTATGGTCTGATTACACTAAATAATGCGTGTAAATTTTGGCCATATAGGTTTATATGCGTACCAAATATATAGTGTGAAAGTGTGGTAATAGTTGCTAGCTAGCAGAAAGGAGTATTAATCATTCCCAAAACAGTAGAATATTGTTAGTAGCATGTGCAGGTGCAAAATAACTGCATTTGAACACATGTACGTACCCGATGAGCGCATTGAGGAAGATCCATCCCGTGGCGTGCCAACCCAACTCCCTCCACTTCTCCCTACATAACACGAAATTAACAGGCAGCGAAAATCCATGAGCGCATTCTTTTCCATGACTCTTTGAACAGCTAAATCTCCTTTTAATCAGGCGCATGCACGCTATCTCGTAGGTAATTTCCATTTTATCAATTGGTTTTGAACTATTCCAAATATGTATAACTTAGCGTCTCGTAAGAGATAAATTACAATTGTTTTTTGAGCGTTAAAAAATAGTAAGTTACAAAGCTAGCGATAAGAGCAGATAGATAGATACTTCTCGAAGATGAGCGCGAAAGGGAGGATGAACGCGGCGCCGAAGAGGCTGCGGTAGGCGAGGAGGGCGAAGATGAACATGCCGCCGCCGATGGACACCTTGGACAGCAGAATCATCCCCGTGATGAACAGCTGCACCAGCACCATCGACGCCGGCGTCTTCCACGAGGCTGCCGCCTTCGTCGCTGTCTCCGGCGTGTCCGCGTTGATCTCCATCGCGCTCGCTCGATCAATCTCCTATTCAGCCGACTCCCAGCTCGATCTCCAAGGTCCAAGCTGTCCGGGGATGGACAGGTCTGGTCAGGCTAGAGGCATTACATGTATGCATGCACTTTGAAGTTGTGAATACATAGGAGCTAGCGGATCTCTGGCTGGGCTCCGTGGTCGATCTCGTGCAACTCGATATATGCTCCCTGATCGGTCTCGGTTAATTCTGGGAAGGGAAAGGGAATTTTGACCTGTATAGCTACGTGCTCCCCCTTATAAAGGCATCTTGTCTGTTGTAACTACCTCGACGGCCTGCATGGGTCATGCACCCAGCAACGTCGTGTTCCCGGCCTGTTTACCACCGGTTGAATTAGATTCCTCTCGTGGGCCACACAGCCTCTCGCCGGCCATGAATAAATGAGTTTCTGTTTCCTGCCTTTCCCTCGATTGGGCGAACGATTGTCCCTTATTTTCTCCTTCGTTTTATTTTCTTCACCATCACGGTGCGTGGGCAAGAGAAAAAGATGAAACGGAGAGAAGAATCCTTGGCATGGTGTTCGTATTGACTACGTACTACTGATCTAATCGTCCCTAGCCCGATTTCGCCGCTTTATGCGACTGCTCCCATCATGGTTTAACGTACCACTGATGCATGCATATGCCGTTTGCAAAGATGGAAATGAAAACAAAACGTAGGTCCTTCGGAACGGAGCTTACCAAAGAAACCCGGGCCGTTGGACGCGAAACAGGGATCCGGCCAAGGGGTGGCATTCGGTTTAATCCGTGAAATTGGTTCGGTTTCTTAAGTTTATTCTTAATTCAGCTTTCGAGAATTGCCAAACAAAGTAATCGCAGGGAAATAGGCCAGCGAACCTAATAGACAAAAAATAAAAAACCGGTTCAGTTTTCCGGTTTACTGATTCAGCGAAATTCCCTTCTCCAATCAAAAGAAGAAGATGCAAGCAAGATTTCCAATGAAGGAAAAGATACAAGCAATATTTCCAAGGAAGAACGGGAGGACGGTGTCGTCTGTCGATGCTGCGGAGCCATCCGCCTGGGAAGAATACGGTAGGACACCCTTGTTGCATGCATGCAGCCTCGCCCGGTCGCCTGGCACGGTGGCCGCGAGGCTAGGACTGGAGGGTGGCGCGCCGGCCAGGTCGACTAGGGTTGACGCCGCCTTGTTTTCGTTGTAGAAGAGGGTGCACCGCGCCGAGGCGAGGAAGGAAGCGGCCGCCGCCGGCCAGGATGGCTAGGTCGGGAGGCTTCGTAATGGGATAGGGGCTTAGGGGTTGGGTGTTGGTGTTGCCTCTAGGCTCTTGCGCTAGGGTTTGCTTCGTGTCGGTCACCGTGGTTAATATCTTTGCATAAAATCAACGGAGCCGGCCGAACGTGGTACAATCAGCCGGTACGGTTAGGCTGACCGTACCATATGCAGCTCAAACATCTGGAATCTCAGCTTCTCCTGAAATTTCTTTAGGAATATCTTCTCCATGAATACTTTTAAAATAAGTTAGGTTTTGCATTTATTGAGGACTTATCTACATGCAAGACAACCAAAAAAGGCTCGTCACAATTTGGTAATTAATTAGTCATTAGCTGGTAATTAAAATATGAAAGTCCATGGATAATTAAGAAAATACTTAATTAACAAAGTGATACCTTTCACACGTATCTGCACTGCGCCGCCCTGTATCTCCAATGCCACCGTGGCATCCTCCCTTCTCTCCGCGAGGTGCCACGGCTTCAACCCAGCTTCCTCGCGTTGCGCCACCTGCCACAAGGCCACATCGTCGACGTCAGAAGCAAGCTCCCGATCGTCGAAACGTTCAATTTTCTGATTTCAATTCTTTTTGTTTCATTTGAATTTTCAAGAACTGAAATTTCAAACCCCTCTTGAACAAAATTTGCATATTTGACTTCGATCTTGTAAGTTAATTAAAACATCCTGAATTTGAAAGTCGGAAAGTTCGAGTTAAAATTAGGAATCTCAAGACAACACTTTCTTTTTTTTTACTAAATGTATAGCTACCAAACTTGTACATAAACTTTTGTCCGCAGAATTCAAATTTGAAAATTTCGTAGCCTTTGAACCAAACATCCAAAATGAGGATCTTCGGCCCCCCCTATGTTTCTTGTAACAGATTTTCAAACAAGATCTCACTTTTTATGGAACACATGAAAAAAGAAAACTCATGTCAGACACCCTTCCGCCATCCAATCATACCCACCTGTATTGTCTGATTCCCACTCCCACCCGCAGCTCTTCCTCCCCTACCCATTCATGCATGTCCTCGCACGGTCCTGCCCGCACCCATGTGCTTAGGGGCGCCACCTATCCAACCTCCTAACTAATACCTTCACAGCCGCCAGCCCCCATCCTCCTACACCATCTCTAGGGTATAATCTGAATTGCAGTATATGATCTTTTCAATTTGTTGCAATATTGTGTCTTTGTTTTATTGTGTCATTTATACAATCTTCAACTATATAATTTTTGAGAACCTCAAAAGAGTAGGGTGTTCCTGCAATTCATAAGAAGAATTGAAATTGCCCAGTTTATGAGGGAAACCAGGCCAAAAACCTTACAAACTCGGTTTATTAAAGAGACACCAAGCGAAAACCTTCACAATAGCCATGCCACCTAGCTAAACTAGATCTAGAGCACTGCCAAACGAAAAAAACATGCCGACAAAAGCCGATCAAGGCTCACACAAACCGATAAAGACACACCGCCGACAGTTCCAGTAGTGTCATCATAATCACCCATCGCTCCTATGACCTAGCGAATCTGACTTCACCGCAACAAAGCCTGAAGGGAGCACATCTCCCCTGACGTGTCGAGACCAACATCCGCCATGAGCACGTCTGCTGAAACCACCAGCGTTGGAGAGAGATGTCAAGTCTGAAGGGAAGCAAATCTGGGCCTCTCCAGCCTCAATACGACAACTAACACACACACCACCTAGCTCCGCCTACTTGCCGGCCACACCCCTGCAACCCGAAGCCACAATTGCCGACATCTTGCCGGCCTCTCCATCACCAACCATGAGCCTACACCACTAGCCAGCCGAGGCCATGGTCTCCAAGATAACGCCTTCACTACAAGAAATCTGTTAATCCATGATGGATTTAAACCGTCATAGATGTTACAAAAATCGTCACAGATGCAAATTTGTGACGGTTCTTAAATCCGTCATGTATATCGCGTCATAGATTGACAGTCGCACCTTTAATGATGGATTTCCTGAACCGTCACAGATGTTCTCCAATCCGTGACGGTATTAAACCGTCATAGATCAGTCCCCAAGGCCCTAGCCAAGCCTGGTTCTCTGTGACGTGGCATCTACGTGGATCCGACGTGTCATCTGCGTGGATCCGACGTGGCAGTCTACGAAGCCCGCGTTGTGTACGGCCCAATATGGTTTTGGGCCCACGTATTTCGATCCAGCCCAGCCCATTAGTTTATTTTTGGGCAATCTAGCCCGGCCCACTCGCCCTTTTTTAGCAACCAGCCCGGCCCTGGCAATCCAGCCCAGCTCAGCCCATTAGCTTTTTTTTCAGGTAGGTTTATTTCAGTCCAGTCCAATGCTATTTTCTGGTCCAACCCAGTAGCCCGTTTGAGTCCATAGCCATTTTTTGGTCCAGCTCATTAACTCTTTTTACTCTATCCAGCCCATTAACTCTTTTTCTTATGTGTTTCTAGGCTGGGCCAGATTCATTTAGTTCACTGTGCAATCACAATTCACACAGCACAAGTATTCAAACTCCAGCACAAGTATTCAAGTGCAATGTTAAATAGACAAAGAAGCACATCATCACACAACACAAGTATTCAAACTCCAGCACCACTGTCTAACAGCAAAATACATGCTGTTCTCCAAACCGTAGCACCACTGTCAGCACCACTACAGCAAAATGCATACATTCATGCATCAATACATCCATCAAGATGCATACATTCATGCATCCATCAACAAAATGCATGCAGTTTGCAGCAGCAAAAGCATTACAAAATAGGGTCCAGCAATATCACATTCACATAGCTTCCAGCAATACTTTCTTACCCCGTAGCTGAGTTTGAACGCAACTGGCTTAGCAAGAAGTCAAGCTTTTCATCCAAATCAGCTTGCTTCTTCCTGTTCTCCTCTTCTTGCCTAAGCCTTGCTTCTTCTGATTCCTTTACCTGGTTGGTCAAGTTGTCGATAAGCTCTCGAAGCTCAGCATTTCCTCTCTTCTCCGCTGCCAGTTCTGCTTCAAGGTTGCTAGCACTGGATCTCGCATGCACATGCTGGATCCCCACCTGCTGAAGAAACCTGGGTTTCTTAGTGTGCTCAGCAAGCACGTCAGCTACAGCCTCGGTCACAGAGTTGGATTGTTGGCCATCTTCTGTAGGTTGAGAGGCCTTCTCTTCCATTTCAGTCTAGCAATGCAAGCAAGAAGCATGGTTATGAGAGCACAAGGACAGATATAGACATGTAGTTATGCTCTAGTTTGTACATCTATGCAGCAAGTACTTTAGCACAAGAATATCAAATATTTTAGCACAAGGACAGAGGACATCAAGTATTTTACCACCAGGACAGCAAGACAAAAGATCATGTTCAAGTATGACTCCCTAGTCAGTACAACCAAGCCAAAAACAGACCATAATGATAGAACCTGCACATGTTTAACATGCTTGTACTGAATAAGCAATGTAAAATATGTGTGTCTCTACTGTAAATTATTAGTGCTAGTTACGTCATACAAGAAATAAATAGTTTCTTGCGAATACCATCTTCATATATATACTCATTTAAATTCCATCTCTTCCTCTTCAAATTTAGAAAATATAGAAACCTTATCTTATCTCTGGATTATCAAAGCATTTAAAATCAACTCATGTCACAACTACACATTACATATCATTCAAGCAGCCCATTACACACATTCAATTCAATATGCAGAAAGAACACTTAATATTCTCCATAGCAGCCTACTAGTATCTACAACTGCACAAGGACAGCAAGACTTACAATTGCACAAGGACAGCAAGTACTTTAGCACAAGCTAAATATCTACAATAGCACAAGGACAGCAAGACTTACAGTTTCAAAAGACAGCAAGTACTTTAGCCAAACTAAATATCTACAATTGCACAAGGACAACAACTAAATATCCACAAATTGCACAAGGACAGCAAATACTTCACAAGGACAGCAGACTAAACACCATGATCAAGCTTACTTACAATTGCAGCTTGTACAGTATCGGTGTAGCGTTTCTTTTTATTGCTGTAGTGGCACTCCTTGAACAAATCCAGTGCAGTAGGTTCTTTATCTTTGTATTTGTCTCCCTGAAACGATATACATGCAGCAAGCTTATATTTGTGTTCGCCACCGCTTTGAGAGTTGGTAAACTATGAAGAAACAACATGTATAGTACAAACATGTATACAATTACTACATGGAAGCAAAATTTCACAAGCTGCACATGCACAGCCACAAGTTTAACTTACCAAATTTTCACAGTGCACCAGGTAGCTGCGTGAACCAGTAGTTTGATGAAACTTGACTTGAGATCGGTTAACTTTGTTCTTTTCACAAATCTCCTATGTCGAAAGACCAAATACATGTAAGGCACTTTCCAGATTAGCATGTAGAAGGAAGGAGTTTGGTTTTCCGTAAGAAACGTACCATCTTTTTGGGATCCTTCCAGCTTTCCACCAGCTCATTCCACTGGTCATCAGTCATAGATTTGATAGGAGAAGTTCTCCTCACCAATGGAGTGGGTAAGGATCAAAGTACTTTCGTTTGAGCCTATGTCGCTGTTGGCGAAGCGCATACTTCATCATTTGTGTACAAGCCTTCGTAACTGGCTCAGCATTTGCATTCATCTCGAACTTGTTCTAGTCAGATTAAAGAACATGTACAAAAATTAGAATAACACATAATTGACAGGTTGCTAGCCATTAAAGAGAGAAAGGCTTGGACTATGTACTTACACCAACTTTGCCTACAAAGTTCATGAAGATCCCATTTTGTTTCTTGTAATGCTTCCAGTGCGTAAACACAGGCACATGGTTCCTGACTGTGATGTTGCATTCAGTTGCAAACTTTGCAGCAATAATAGGTGCCTCCGGCCTTAACCTCCCTTCTGGAATGACCAGTGGCAGTTTGCCTCGCTGACGTCGACCCATCCTATTGAGACCTTTTCCCATGTTGGTTCCCCTTTCCCTTGCCTCCTCTGCTGGTTGTGGATCTACAAAGAAGGTAAAGTCAAAAGAATTAAAAAAGTATAGGAATCCAACTGCGTCAAGAATGGGTGATAACCCAACCGCAATTAGAAAGCATACAAGTTCACTGCTAAATAGAGAACACCATTTCCAAATGAGTAATTATATTACATACCATAACAATGACTTAAAGGATATCAACAATGAATGTTCACAAAATTTTAAAATAAGAACCATATAAGTCGGTATTTTGAGCTTCTTTTACACAGGAAGATGCAGTCAGCAGGATGACAAAATAAAGCCTATATGCTTGAATTGCTGACTTCAGATTCTAAGAATTCATTTGATGGCTAATCCCTAGGAAAAATATGTATGTAAAGGTCTGCACGATACCAACTCAACATACTGATACAGCATTTCATAGAAGGATAGATTGAGCAACAAGCTTTAACTCAACAAACATGCTAGAAAGTTTTAGGGTGTTATTACATGCCTTGAGAGTTATTGTCAAGTTGAATTTCCTGATCTGGTTGGGCACTACCATCACCTTCCTCGGTGGCCGTCTGGTTCACGTCATCGTGATGGGCAATGAGATCACCTCCGTTGGCCATCCAGTTGTCGTCATCCCGATGGGCAAGGTCATCATCTTCTTTTTAAAAAATAAAGCATCTAGTGAGAGTGCGTTCATAATGGAATCAAAGATAACATAGTAAGAAACTTGCCTTCAACACCACGTTGTGTGTGGTCATCAAAGTTGTGAAAAGTTTCTCCATCTTGGCTAGCACGAACCACAGATGCAGATGCAGTTGGCTTATGGATGTCACTTGCGTCAACATCTTGTACTAGTCTTTTGTTCAACCTAGTAACTCTACTGTTGGTTGGCAGCTCTGCATGAACTCTCTTAGGAGGTCGAGGCCTGATTCCACCAGGAGCCATGTCAACAGTACTTTTCTTACTAGTTTTGTGACTAGTCCTCTCAGAGTTTTCCAAGTTCTTATAGAAATGAAAATCCTGCATCAATCAACAAAGCATGACAAAAAGGTATGCTGCATTACCAAACAAGCAATATAGCTAGCCACTAAATGATGAAATTAGCACCTTAGACTTTAAACTAGCAGGTGTGGACTCAAACGAATCTCCTTCACTGGTATCGTCCTCTTCAGGATGGTACTCAGCTTCAGAGTCATCACTAGTATGCTTGGGCTTTGCTTTTTCTGGTGAAATGGAGGTTTTGTTTGCAAAGATCTGTGATAATGTAGGAAGTCCAAGCGCTTGAAGCCTTGCATTGTTCCGCATGCATTGTTTCAGGCGCAACTCTTCCAGTGGATGTATTGGCGGTTCTAAGATGAACGGAGAGATGAACAAAAATTACTATTTCTATAACAGTACTTAACAAAAAATTAATATTTTTAGTGACTAATTTTACATCTACACGAGATCGAAATCTACACTTTACGGCCAGAACTGTAATGAACCACAAGCTCTAGAAGTGAAATCAGTCAGAAGCATGAATTGATTTTTTTAGACAATCAACAGATCTCAGACTATATACCTACTAAAATCAGGCACAAGCATGAATTCTTTTCTTTAGACAATCAACAGAGGTCAGATAATGTAACTACTAAAATCAGGCACAAGCACTAACTCTTTTTCTTTTTTTTGACAATCAACAGAGCTCAGATTTTATACCTACTGTCTTGCGTCCTCGAGGTCTCTTCGCTGCAGGCCTCTTCGGCATCACGAGAAGTAGGGGAGATGTCCTTCAACCAGCGGGCGGTGAGGTGGTGGAGGCGTCTTTACAGCGGAGACGTAGCCGGCGATGGAGGGGGGGTGATGGTGGGGGGTGGTGGTGGGGGTGTGGGGGGGACGTACCCGGCGATGGAGGGGGGTGATGGTGGGGGTGGTGGTGGGGGGGTGTGGGGGAGACGTACCCGGTGATGGAGGCGGGAGGGGGAGGTCGAGTCGTGGCCGACGAGCGATGGAGGGGGCTAGGGTTTGGTCGCCGGGGGGTGGTGGTGGGGGGTGCGGGGGAGTCGTAGCCGGAAAGGGAGATGTGGTCGGCGGTGGAGGAGGAAGTCGTGGCCGGCGTGGAGGAGGAAGACGTGGCCGGCGTGGAGGTGGAGGAGCGGCCGGCGTGCGTAGCGGAAGGGGAGGTGTGGGAGTGGTTTTTCTTTTTTGAGGGAAGGAAGGGAGTGGTTTGGGGCGACGTGGCACTGGTCGGGGCGTGGGGTGGGGATTATATTTTGCCGAATTTTCTAGAAAGCTGATTTCGGGTTGGCGCCAATTCGACCGTGCGCGTGCCAACTGTAGCCAACAATGGCCGTGTGCGCGCCAATTGGACCCAAAAAATGACCGTGTGACCATATTTTAGAATTTTCTAGAAGATAGGTTATACATCAATATCATATTTAATATTTGTTACATTATATGGTAAAAGATTAGTGGTGCTAATAAAACACAAACACTTGGTGGTCAAAATACCAAGTATAATTTATTATTCATTTCCTTTTAGATTGAAAAGTAAATATTTGGATATGGAACAGATTTTCAGCATCTTATTCACAGAAGCAGAAAAGGCTTACTTTGGACGACCACGAATCCGAGACATCCAACCCACGTGATCCTCACCGCACACCAAAGACAAGATCCTCGCCGCACACCAGAGATCGATTGTCTGACGGACACCGGACAACACTTGAAGAGTGTCGGCACTGAATGCCATTGCCGCCGCCACTTCTTCCGTAATAACCTATACGTAGTGTGAACTCCGGTGGCCCAGGTTGACATTGTCCTTCCGGTTATCCTCTAACAATCTCTCCACCATGCAATAGAGCGGTGAGGCAGAGATCGATTGTCTGACGGACACCGGACAACACTTGAAGAGTGTCGGCACTGAATGCCATTGCCGCCGCCACTTCTTCCGTAATAACCTATACCTAGTGTGAACTCGCGGTGCGCTGCACTACCTTGGACATTTTATCAGAATCATCGTGTGATGCACAGATGGGGGCTGCCACCCCATGTTTGACCTGAACGCTCGGATTGTTTTCAAATGCGTGAACATTTATAAAATTTTAATGAATAGCATCGTTCATTACTGTATCCTTTAGGCGACGCGATGCTCCCGCTCGCACTAAGCGACGCATAGCAGATAAAAATTTTATGTTTTCTGAAGAACTAAACACCTAATAAATAGAGTTTTCCCCCCGAAGAGTTAACTTGCCGGGATTATGTGATATGTGATATTGTGCTGGGTGTTGGGGCAGGCAAACGCCAGCTTAGCTGGCGTTCGGATACTAGAGGCAAATGCCAGGTTAGCTGGCGTTTTATTTGCATGACAAACGCCAGTGTATGTGGCGTTTGACTGCGTGGGCTAAACGCTGCCGTGCTGGCCGGAACAGAAGTGTGCCTGCGCGGGTCTCTGTTCTGCGGAAACAGGCAGCGTTTGGATTTTCAGATTAAACACCGCGGGACCTGGCGTTTGGATTTTCAGATTAAACGCCACGGGACCTGGCGTTTGGGTTAGCAGGCCAAACGCTCACCAACTGACCAGAACAGTAGCGTGTTTTTTTTGGAATTAACTCAACTGCAGCCTTGCACTGAACAGCACACACACACATTTGCACAATCAGAACACAAGAGACATATTTGCACATTCAGAACGCAACTGAATCAAAAGCCTAGTACATTTTTGATGAACTGAATCAAAGATGAAATTGCACATGTAACAAATGGATTTTTTAATAGAATTTCTGTATTTGATGAACTGAAGCTGACACTACAAAACAAGTGCTTCAAGCAAGCCACATAAATTCTTCACCAGCAATTCTTCACCAATGCTTCTGTGTAGCTCCATAATACCTTGTATGTTAAAGCATCTACTCGTCATCGCTGTCGATATCCAGTGTGGCGCCTTCTTCGTTTTCGCTGCAATACTCCATACCTGTGTCATCTGCTTCACCTTCGCTGCCATCTTCATACACTTCTCTGTTTCTGTCTTTCATCAAACGGGCAACTACATCAGCTTCAAAAATAATGCCTTGCTCATCATCTCTATGTAAAGGCTCCTCAGATATAAGATCAGAAACTGCTCTTCGCCTACCCTCCTCATCACAACACTCCTCCTCTTGATATGCAGGAGCAGTGAAAGGTACACCCTCAGTTTCACTAATATTGAAGAGATGCCTATGGTCGAATGTTTGCACAACTTACCAATTTCTCCCAAACTTTGTGTCTGGGAGATAGAAGACCTTTCTTGCCTGAGTAGCCAAAATGAAAGAATCATTCTTGTACCATAAACTTCCAACATTGATGCTTTTAAAAAATCCATCATTTTTAAGTTCAGTCCTCTTCCCATCAAGCTTAAACCAATCACATTTAAACAAAATAACTGACCTGTCGTCCAAGTTATAGTCTAACTGAACGATCTCTTTCAGGGTTCCATAAAAATCAATGACCTTACCGTCATGTTTACCTTCGGTCATGACTCCACTGTTCTGTGTTTTCCTATTGTTATCACGGTCAACAGTGCTAAATCGAACCCCATTCACTACGCATGATGAGTATTTCCTTACTCTCGAATCAGGACCACAGGCCAAGGCAAACAGATCTTCATCTACCTCTTCACCATCCTCATTCTGCAGCCCCATCATCTGCAATAGCACACACAAGCACATACATTAGAATCTGTAGTGAAAATCTGATAACCAAAAAATTGAAACTAGATGTGAATGAAAACTAACATAGTTCCTGAACCATGTCTGAAATCCTTCCTGAAGCTTTGTATCAATGTTTGGCACCCGTTCTCTCTCTAACTCATCTTTGAACATTCTGTACAAAAAAATTAGTCAATAGATCACATATGTACGATAGAAAGGTAACATACCCAAGTTCAAAAGTGAGAACATACCCGATATATTTCTCAGATTGACTACAGTTGTTCAACACATACCACAACATTTGATCAAATTCTTTTTTATCATATACATATTCATATGCTGACGTAAAATTAACTCCATGCCCGAAAACGTCAACACCATAGGCTTCTTCATCTGAAAAACCTATATTTCTCTGTTCCCGATTAAATCTTGTTTCAACATCATCACCCATGTACTTGGAGCAAAATGTCAAGCACTCATCGGCAATATATGCCTCAGCAATCGAATCTTCTGGTCGTGCCCTATTCCTCACATAGCGCTTTAAAGTATACAACCTCCTTTCAATTGGGTACATCCACCCATATTGCACAGGACCTCGGAGCAATGCCTCTTCAGGTAAATGTACAGCAAGGTGCACCATGACATCAAAGAAAGCAGGGGGGAAAATTTTCTCAAGCTTGCACAAAATCACAGGAATTTCCTTTTTCATTTCAGCCAACATATCCTTGTTAAGAGTTTTGCTGCACAATTCCCTGAAAAACTTGCCTAACTCAGCTATTGCTTGATATATATTATTGTCCAAAAATCCTCTCATGCCAGCAGGTAAGATTCTTTGCAAAAGAATGTGACAATCATGTGTTTTTAGGCCTTGTACCTTGGTTCCATCAACACTTGTACATCTTGAGATGTTGGAAGCAAACCCATCTGGAAACTTTAACTCCCTCAAAAATTGACAAAATGCAACCACTTGTTCTTTGGACAAGGTATATCGGGCTGGAAGCATCACATATGAGTTTCTTTCCTCCCTCAATTGCAGCCCCTTTCTAATATTCAAATCTTTGAGATCAATCCTAGCATTAATTGTGTCATTTGTCTTTCCCTCAATGTTCAGAATTGTTCCAATGAGGTTTTCACATATGTTTTTCTCAATGTGCATGACATCAAGATTATGTCTCAGCTTCAAGTATTTCCAATACTTCAAATCCCACAAACAAACCCTCCGGCTCCAAATTGGCACATGACTCTTCTTGCTGCCCAAGTCAGAACACTGCCTTTTCCTGCTTTTTTGTTGTTCCCCAGCTCTAACCTTCTCCAATTCTGCTTGCAGCTCTTCTCTAGAGAATTTACCTGGCTCATCATTGCTTTCATGAAGACCAACAAATTCATTGTTTCTCCGCAAACGATGGCCCCTTGGAAGGAAACGATAGTGCCCAATATACGCAATTTTGTTCCTTAGGCCATATGAAAGTGGGTGCTTGTCACAATGAATACATGCAAAATAGCCTCTTGCGGTACGCCCTGAAGAGTGCTCAGAGCTGGGTAATCGTGAATGCACCATAGAACTGCGGCATGAAGATCAAACATTTTTCCACTAAGAGGATCATATGTACGCACACCCTTCCAAAGCTCAAGTAAATCTTCTACAAGAGGCTGTAGAAAGACATCGAAGTGCTTGCCAGGTGATTTAGGACCCGGAATTAGCAGAGCCATCATGAAATTTGATTGCTCCATGCATGCCCAGGGTGGAAGGTTGTATGGCACAACAAATACAGGCCACATACTATAGTTTGTGTTAAAGTTGCCAAAAGGATTGAACCCATCAGTGGCAAGGCCAAGTCTAATGTTTCTGCCATCTTCTGCAAACTCTGGATATTTTTTGTCAAAGTCTTGCCATGCCACACCGTCAGCTGGATGGTTCATTTCCTTCTCACTGGGCTGCCTCTTTAACTTGTGCCACTGTGCTTGTTTTGATGCTTCTTTGGAAATAAACATCCTCTTCGGCCTAGGTACCAGTGGAAAATGCCTCAAAACTTTCTGTGGAATCTTCTTCCTACCAGGGTTTTTCCATCTTGACAGACCACAAACTGGGCAATTGTCATGCTTGGCATATTGTTTTTTGAACAGAACACAATTATTGAAGCACAAATGTATCGATTCATATCCAAGGCCTAATTCGTTTAGAAGATTCTTTGCTTCATTATACGATTTTGGGAGTGTATTGGGTTCAGGGAATGCTTCAGCCAATAGCTTCAATATTTCAGTAAATGCAGTATTGGTGATCCTATGGTATGACTTCATATGAAGAAGCTTTACCACAAAGGAGAACTTTGAAAACTTGGTACAACCATGATAAAGCTGACACTTTGCCTCTTTCATCACGTTTGCCAAAAAAGACTCATTCTCAGGAGGGTTTGCGCCATTGTTCCCATCTTGATTTTCAGCTTCATTTTCAGCTTGTTCTACTGCTGTGCGTAGGTCTGCAAACATCCCTTCAAGTCGATCAGCACCATTGTTCTCATCCCCGGTGTCATGCACATCAACAGGATGATCAATAACATCTGCATCAAAGTCCTCTCCGTGATGTATCCACCGAGTGTATGTACTTTCCATGCCATTCATCAATATGTGCTTGTTCACAATGGTCTGATGCAGGTATTTCTGATTAAGGCATTTACTACAGGGGCAGAGTATTTCATCATCCTCACCGAATTTCTGTTGAATGAATTTCATAAATTCTTTAACACCATCGATGTATTCACGGGAAAACAGTGTACCATGAACCCAACTTCTATCCATCTGCATTGCAGCAAAAGAACACATCTGAATAAAGTTGCCTAAGAAACTAAGATATTTTTGTTAGATACAGAAGTATACCCAACAAGGCATGTGTAGGCAATATTTTTCTCTGTTGTTATGGATGTCAATATTTGTACAAATAACTTACTCTATATGCTCTAATATTTTTGTATGGATGACTTTATCTACATGCTCTAATAACTGTACAGATGACAAGCTCAAAATTCAGCAAAAAAAAAGAACACTTCTGTTTTATTTGTTCCTTGCGAACATCTTGTGTTGTCATCGTCATCTTTTGAACAGGAGTTCTATCACAACTCTGAACACAAGCCAAAGGTGTTCGGTATGACAACACCACCTGACAGCAAGAAAAGGCAAGCATTCACAAAAATATATAATACTCTTCTGTTTTGCTACATTGCCTTTGCATACAACACTGCATGCTCTGAATTATTTTTCTACTTACATGCTCAAATATTAGATAAACTGATGAACCTCGTGTCAGATACATAATTTAAGTTAATGATTGGTAAATATGATGGCATGGGTGAACTTGATTGAAGACTATGATGAAACGTGTTGAAGTAGTGGCAGGAGAGCTGCCCAGTACCACCAATTCATTAAGATGTTTGACAAAATATAAATTCAAGAAGTTCACTGATTTGATTTGCTCACTACACCCCAAAAATCTTCTCTGATAATTTTAGTTTTCTCTATCATCTTTCCAGGTGTCTCTTCTGATTTGGATTGTGAAGGTCAGTTTGCTGAATTGGAAAACCTTCTAAATGCTAAGGTACATCCTATTTTTCTGCTTACACTAGCTGGGTCAAATTATTCAGCATATTGTAGTTGTGATCACTGCAATATTCTGTTTTGTTTATTGAACTACAAACATATAGCCATATCTAAATGTGCTTCCAGATTGTGGTTTTGAACTGCAAATTTGAATTGCTTAATTGTATGTTCCACTTGAGAACTATGCCTGCCTTTTTTACTTTTTAAGTGAAATATATCTGTTTTACCCATGTAATTTTGGGACATGTATATGGACAATGTGAAACAGTGTTAGGTTGTAAGTTGCATTGTTATCTATGTTTATCTTTTGCTCCAGATCTACACATTGGCTGATAGAGAAGAGATAGAGATTTGTGCCCCTCCTGCAAAAGATCTGAACAGATACTATGACCCAATAACAGTTTGTTTCAAAGATTTGAGTGAAGAGTTGGGACGTTTGTGTTCCAAGGTTCCACATCTGTTTGTTTCTCCACTCTATTGTTCAAATATGTTACTAAAGTTTTGTGGCTTAACATTTTTTGTCTAACGACAGTTCATTTTTGTTTGTGCAGTATGATGCATTAATAACAGAGTTGCAGAATAAGCCAAAATACCAGAATAAAGAAGCTAATGACATAGCAATCTGATAAACAAATAACCTGTATTTCTGACAACAATCTTTTATTGCATTCTGAAAGGTACAACCAAACGAAAGGAGGTACATGGTACAACTAGAGTATGTGCCTTGTCTGGTACCTGGGCATTTAAGAGAACTGTTATTAAGCTTCAAGGCTACAAGTTGAATTTTTTGTGTGACCAAGTTGGTCAAAATTACTCTGATTTTGTTCTGTTAATTGATACAACTATAGCAAATGAAGCTGCTAATTTGGATATTGATCTATATCTGCATGACAAGATGGTAAAAGCTTCAGCTGCTCCTTGTGGGCTTGTTGAGTTGGATATTCAACAGGTATTCTCAAGTTTTGTTTTGTCTTTGCTACCTTAGTTGCTCGTTCTATTCATTTTGATTTGATATGAAAGATTCCTTCTGTTTTTCTCTTAGATGGAGCAAGCAAGGCTATTTCAAGCGCTTCTCTTTAATGGTTTGTTCGGAAAGTTGTTTACTGGAACAAAATCATCTAACACTCCAAGGGAGTTTATTCTCAAGAAAGATGATACATTTATGTGGAATAATGCAAACATGTATTTATTTGTTCAACACTTTTTGCCAGAGACATACCATGGCTGCCGGCCGATGTTGAGGTGGGGAGCAACGGGAAATTTCAGAACGGAGACACAGCAGCGGTCGGAGGAGGTGGCTGGCGCGGCAATGGCGGCCGGTGGCTGCGTACTAGATCGGCTCGTCGGCGCGGCAATGGCGGGCTGGGACGAGGTGGGACGGCGCGCCGGATCTTGCAGATGGTGCTGACACGGGATGGCTGGCCGGATCTAATTACCCTAGCCGGGCAGTCGGCGCCGGCGTGGCGGCGCCGACTCGGCGTGGAGCAACTGGTGCTAAGTCTGCAACTCTGCTAGTTCATGGTACAGGCCAGGCAAAGTACTAAACTATTAGACACCACTATCCATCAGTTCATGAATCATAGCCCAGCGGTAAGGACACAGCGCGTACAGCCGTGAGGTCCCGGGTTCGATCGCCAGTGGCCTCAATTTTTTACTAACCGACTATTTTAACACACCCATCTGGCATGTGGGCCCTAAAGGTCGGTCCCACGCAAACTGACATGCGGGTCCATCAGCAATCCAGTTGGACCAACGAATCCTGACAGCTGGGTCCCACAACGAGCTGACTACTGGGTCCCCACTGCTAGCTGACAAGTTGGGCCCGAGCTAGCTGACGTGGCTCAGCTCAGCACGACATATCAGTAGGCGCAATCCGTGACGGATCGCACATTGCAAAAAAACATTCTCAAATCTGTGACGGATTAGTATCTCCCAACTATGACGGTCATGGTTGTCCGTCACAAAGACACCACCGTTTTGGGGCGCCCCGTCCGCCTCTTGCGGATCCATGACGGTTTTTTTTAAACGTCACGAGAAAACCGTCACGGATTAACAGGTTTCTTGTAGTGCTCCAAGGAAGAAGCAACGTCAAAGATGTCACCGTTGCCTGATCCAGCAAGCAGATTTTGATGCTTTCACCCAGAGAGCATAGGCTCCAGGGCAAGAAGTGAATGTGGCTCTTGGATGATGCCCTCCAAGGAGGAGAATGATGCTTGAGGGTGTAGTCATCACTAGCACTGACCCCAGCCGGGATAAGGTTTTCACCTAGAACACATCACCAGCCCCCTAGCTTGGCCACCTTCAACTGGCACATAGGGACACACATCGCCAACCAAGCAGGAAGACAGGCCCCACCAACGGGATGAGCCACAACACGCCACCACACACGTTAGTACCATCAAGCCGCCTGCAGGGCTATGGCAGCCGGCCAAACCGAGCTGCTACTGGATCTTGGCGCACATGAGACCATGCAGCCAAACCCAACCGTGTAGTCGTAGCCAACCTAGCCTAGAGCACGGCCGTGACAGCCAGTTCCAGGCACCAGACCGACCACACCTGCCAGGAGACTCCCGCGGTTGCAGCCAGTCCCGCGAGCCATCACACCTCCATCTAGCACTATGGTGCGAGCCTGAGATCTACTAAGAGGAGCCGCCGCCAGCGTAGGAAACACGTGGATCCGTGAAGTAGCTCCACCACGAAGGCTCCACTGCAACCACCTTGCCCGGTGCCAGATCTGGAAGGACGACGCGTGCCGACCCACCCCTGATCCCCGCGAGAGTCATCGTCGAGTTTCCTGAACATGCCAGCCTAGATGCCACTCACGAGAGGAGCGCCGATGAGCACGCTACGTAAGCTGCCACTGCGTAACCACCACTCGCACAACATGCCCACCACCTTTGGTAGCAAGCCTCGTCGCCGCTGTCGGCGACCACCGGCAGTGGCGACAAGTAGGGGCGCGGGAGGGATTCTAGGGTTAGGGGTTTGGGTCGCCTCTGGTGTCGCCCTAGCGAGCAACACGGGAGGCCTATTTTTTGAAGCATGCTTTTCCCTTATTCCCTACGTCTTCTACGTTGATGTGTAGCCTTTTTTGGTATTCAAATAATAAGTTGTCAATGTTGTACTATTTCATCTTGTTACAGCAATACCCTTTTATTTTTATAGTGTACTCTTTTCTACTGTTGCAGCTTCATGTTACAATGTGCTATTTCATCTTGTAGCAATAATATGTCTGCGATGTTGCACAGAGACTTTTTAGGTTATTTGCAGTAATGAATTTTCCATGTTGCACATTGCGTTTTGCCTTGGTTAAGTTGTACTGAAAGATCGATGTTGTTCAAAACATTTTTGTTTGTTGCAGTAGTATCGAGTTTGTTGAATGCGGGAGTATGTGCCAAGAAGAACTAATAGTGATATTTCCATCTAAATCTAGAGGAAGTTCACTCATTGAAAAAGGTGAACCTCAGTACCGCTTACGCTAAATTGTTTAAGCGTAACGTATGCGAATGGAGTCTTTTTTCGAAGGTCACATTGCAAGGAACGAGATGGTTCAAAATGGATCGTAGTTTGAAAACTCGGTTTAAAAGCCATGGCATTTTGAAATTTTGGAAATCAGGACTAAAGTTCACGTACAGATCTACACCAACCAAACCATATACCATAACTACATCTTGTCCTTGATTGCATGCATTGGAGCGCGACTACGCGGGACGCCGAGCGCGCGGAAGGCACCACTTGAAGGAAATGGCACGGCTCTCTAGCATCCTATGGCCGTCGTGGCGTCCGAGTGTGCGACATGAGCACGTCCGACGCCTAGGCTTCCCCTTTTTTAGGACCCAGCGCGACACGTACACTCCAACTATACGTACGCCCCGTAACCCTAGCGCCTCCACGCCTCTCGACGCCTTTCGCCGGCGATCGGAAAGAAGCAGCACCGCGAGTCTCTCGTCCTCTCAATTCATACAGTATACTATCTCTCAAGTCGTGTCAACCTGTTTTAGTTTGCATGTTGGAATATGTACTTCTCTTCTTTCCCTGTAAAAGTCAATCACATATCTTATAAATACCTTATCCCAATAAGTTAAAAGTAGAACTTCAGATGGACATATATTCTGTTAGAACTCAGGAATGCTTTGTTCCAAAAGTACTTGTTCCCGAAAATCTTGTAACGGAAATAAAGTTGTGTAGCAACTGCTTTGTTTCCACTTTCTAATGACTTCTTTGTTTCCTTGTTTCAAGCATTAGTTTTGTTTCTTATTCTGATAGTTAATTTTTTCCTTCCAGCAAGATACGATGAAGACATGGACCGTAAAAAGAGGGTTACTGCTGCTAACTTAACTGATGATCTAGTGGTCGAAATCCTCTCGCGGCTGCCGTACAGGTCCTTCTGCCGCCGCAAATGTGTCTGGAAAGCCTGGTCTGTCTTCTCCTCTTATCCATACTACCGCCAGAAGTTGCCCAAAATAGTAACCACTGGTCTTCTGTACCAGAGCGACAACAACTCTGCCGTCTCGCTTGTTAGCCTGTCCCAAAATGAGGGAGAAACCGATGGAATTCTTGGTTACGTGACACACTATGAGCAATTAGAATTTCTCGACTGCTCCAATGGTCTAGACCTTCGTAAGTACAGGAACAGCTATATTTCTCCAGGCATTTGCCGCTTCGTTGTGTGCAATCCAGCAACACGAGAGTGGAGGATACTTCCCGATACTCATCCTGGGCAAGATGACCCTCGTGACGAAACTATTCTGGCCTTCGATCCATCATTTTCACCACAGTTCTACGTCCTCAACTTTCATCGGAAGCATAACCACGGTTTGAAACTTGGTACAAGAAAACTTGAAATATTTTCCTCTGCTTGTTCCGCGTGGCTTGCGGATGATAACTGGGGTTCTGAAAGGGCGCTTTCTGGAAGCCGCACTTGTTTCTTCATGGAATGTTGTATGTGGAGCCTACTGGGCAGAAAGTTTTGGTGTTCGAAAGCTTGGAGGCCAGTGAGTGATAGAATACCGCCAAATCAATGGACTACTGAGTTGCCATCTGATGCTTTATACGTGGGTAATTTCACCTGTGGTTGCCTTGGGAAATATTCAGGGATCCTCCACTATGCTTTGCCACATGAGAATGGCCGCTCAATTGTAGTTTAGAATTTTGATGATTATGCTCCTTATGAGTGACTGTGAAGTGTCGTCTTAGTATGAAAGATGCATTTGGAAGGGACGACTTTGTTCATTATGAAAATGGTGGACTTGATGGTGATAGGGATTTGTTCTGGAGGTGCAATTACCGGATTCTCTCTCTTGACTTGGAGAGAGAGGTTCTTTTCCTCTTTGACGAGACAACAAAGAAGCTTCTTTTGTACAACATCAGCAATGGGGAACTTAATGAGGTTCGAGATGGCTTTCAGTGGTATCAATATTATGTGCTATGCTACTCAGAGCTTCCAGCCTGGAAAACCCTTCGGTGTAGTGAATGACGCCTTACGCCTGGCTTTTTATTTCCTAAATGCAGACTTTGCCTCTGTTCTGTATCTTCAGATGTTGAACCACATACTATATGACGTAGTCAGTGTCATCTTCTGTGTGCCTTTTGTCATTTGTATATGATGTAGTCAATGGCATCTTTCTGCGTGCCTTGTTACGTTTTATTTTGTAGATGTGGAGTTTGGATCTGCTACTCCAATAATGTAAGTTGCGTTACATGAAGGTTTTTAGATGAGTGGTTATGTAAAAAAAAACTAGTTTATTTTGCCACGCCACCAGGTGCTTGCCGATTCTAGGAGTTGGTTCGGTGAGTGAGTGTTAATAGAAAATTGAACAATTTAAGTACATGTATAGCTTTGTTAGTAGTAGAGGTGATATCTTTTATACAACTACTTAGTGACATAGCAACGTTATCACTTTTTAAACATTTATATAAGAGCACCTTGTATTGTACGTGTCCTTATAATGATGTATTGACTTGGGATGCTACATCAAAACTCGCCATCCCTGTTCTCAATTGACAAACAAAAAAAAACTAAAGGAATAGCATGGATAAGTAGCTTTACTTCCTCATAAGTAACAGCAGTACTATTATGGAAGATTGCACTGCAGATAGCTTACCTGCCTGACCATCAATGAGTGGTAAAATGGCTCTTCTACTCCCCAAGTGTTCCCGAGTTTAGGTCTACCAAACATTAGAGGCCCCACTTTATGTGGAGATGCATGCACGTGACTTTAGTTAAATAGTGAACACCCTCGCTACTCCTAATAGGCCACATTCCTATCGGTTATGGAACCAAAAAAAGCAAAAAATGGCCCCGGCCAAGTTGCAATTGCGGGAGTAGCCCCTGGCCGGGAGCAAAACTGGAATAGTCTCCGTGAAGGGTTGGGCACTCGACGCGTGGAAAATTCGCGGGCCGAACGTGTGACGCCGCAAAATCACACTCCGTGCCCGCGACGCTTAACCAGGAGACGAAAATGCCGCGATACACACCTGGCTGCAGCCCCAGACCGCGACGGCCTGCTCGTCGCACCCCCAGCCGCGATGGCCCACTGCTCGCGCCCTGGCTCCGCGAGTCAAGTTCGCGCGCCAGCCCCACGACGCGGCCGTTTAGCGGCCAGCCCGCACGAGTGACGAAAATTTAACTCTTACTAACGTACTTGAGAAAGAATAGTAGTATATACTTGCAGTTACTAAGCAACGCCACCCCCCATCTTAAATATATATTTCTTTTGTTTTGTATACACACAAAGTATAGATTTGTTGCTGTAATGGCCATGATCAATGGGCATGGCAGATTAGGTTCCTCTCCAATCAAATGGTGTCTTGCATCGATCAATATCAACAAAGGGGCTCAGTTCGTGGCCATCAAATCACGCAGCCATATATACGTAAACAAATAAGAGTAGGCATCCGTGTTTGCAAGTGTATTGTCTTATCTGTGAGAGTCTAGTTTCAACTACTAGACCCCCCTGTGTATATCCTCGTCAGTTCAGGATCACGCTGACGATACACAGGCGAAATGAATAACATTGCATGCATTCAAATTTAAAACTTAATTTAAGTACGATATGCCACATGGCTCACAAAGTTTCATGTCTTAACAACATTATTACATTAGAGGAAACAGCGGAAATAAAAGCGAAGCGGCTCCATCCATGCCACAGGCAATTGATGAAAGCCACGCGACCTATTCTTCGGGATCATCATAGAAGAAGTCTTCATCGGCTCCTTCTTCAGCATACTCCTCTGCACACCACCACCACAAAACATGCACGATGAGTACTTCGCGTACTCAGCAAGCCACCTGGCGGCAGATGGTCCTACCATACTATATGCAAGGCTTCAAAGGAAGGCTTTATAGTTTGGTTGCGTAAAGCAATATTTTAGTTGAAATATTAGGATAGATTCGAAGGTATTATTTTGATGAAAAACAGCTTTGTTATCAGGGGTATTTTCCAGTGTGTGGTCCTCAACCAACACAATCGAGCAAGGAACTCCTGCCTTAGCTCGTCCATAGGTTCCATCAGCAAAGGGGTAGAGGGAAGTAGCAAGGGGGAGAGAGACAGGTCCTTTTCATCAAGAATGAGTCATGTGCTGTCCATAACAGTGAACACGGCTAATCGATTAGTTTAAACTCTGCAGAGTTTGTACACTTTACCCACACGACACAATCTCGTCTTGTTGCCACTGACCGTCGCCAGCGTAGTACACACCCATCGGTGTACCGGCAGGGAGATTGTGACGAGGTCTTTTAGCTAGATCCCCCTAAGGTGTTACATACCCACCGGGTCTGGCCCGGAGTCGAGAGTACATCCCCGCACTCCGTTCCCCCCATCTGTGCCGAGGGTCCTCATCGCTACGTCCACCCCTTCTGCGGTACGGCAACATCGGCACCAAAGGCTGACTAACCTACTTGACCAAGCCAGTGCCCATGTAGCATGTGGTTATACTTGGTTTCACAATTCTCCGACTTCAAGACTTCGGCCTTATTCGATATGGAGGACTAATGGTTTCTTCATCTCATGAAGAACGACCATTGCTCCTTCATCACAATGATCCAGCTGTCGCCCGCACCTTTAGATGGTAAGTTTCACCCAGAGTAGAATAGGAAGAATAGAGAGAGAGGGAATCATCAGGCATCCGGCCCTAGCTCGGCGAGCTCAACAATTTTCAACAGGGATCATTAATTCGATATTCATTCCTCCGTAGAGGCAATTCAAAACAACCTAAAGATATATATAAGCATGGCTAAGTATTTTCTACTCTATTCAGAATAAAATATATTAATCTACTCAGGGTATCAAGTATTCAGGGCGACAAGCGGAAAAGGTAAAGGTGTGTCAATCGACACGCTAGCTACTGGATTAAAACAATTTGCATGTTTGCAATTAACAAAATATAATGACTTTTAGAAATATAGGATCAAATATGATCAAGAGAAAAGGGCATGCCTTCGTGGTAGTACTCTCCTTCTTCAGCTGCTTCGGTCTTCGGGTCGGTCCCTTCACTCCCTAACGTCGTAACGAAACGAGAGCAAAGCAAATAAATACCGACTCCAATAAAACATTTCAGAAAGCAACACGAGAGAGAGAAGCACGACGAAGGTAAGATATGAACGGAATGGAACGATGGCGCGATAGCATCATCGCGAAGATGATAGAATAGTCTTCTAAGATTGGCCATAACCATATATATATATATACATATAATAATATATATAGAAATAACATATATCATATATCCCTTACCGGGTATTAGAATAGATATTCTTATATATACACACACAACATACACCTTAATATGCTAGTAATCATGATAAAGAGGTATAACAAATCATAATTAACCACAAATAAATATTTAGGTGAATCCTAAATATTTATAATGGTTAATAACAGTAAAAGTAAATTAATAACATATAACCACAATTACACATGCATTTCTATTAATTTAAAGACTAGAATTTAGCTAAAAGCTATTCTCTACCATTAGCATCAATTAATTAAACATGGATCAACTTAGGGTGTGACAACAGTACCATAACAGTACCAAAATGATTTAATATAAATTTTAATTCTGAACATTATTTAATTAAAGCAATTGCTAGCATTTCTAGTGTAACAATTAGATAGAAAATAATAATTAACATTAATAAATCATACAAATGGGTTCTCATGATGTAATACCAATTTTAGAGACATTTCATGTTTAAAAGTGTTCTGGAAATGTATTTTAAATAATTAAAACTATTATTCTAAGCATAAAAATTACACTAAAAACATGATAAAATATTATTTAATTATGCTAAATGGGTTCTCATGAGTTGACATCATTCACATAACATAACATGATTTATTGGGTACTGGACATGAATTTTTAAAGGCTAAAACAGATTTATAAAGGCACTATTGCTAATTCAGCATTTCATTTATGTATTTTTAACCAACCTAGAGCGCATCCTGATTTTTATAGCTCAACCATTGCAGGAAAAATGTTTTGGTTTACATGGTAAATTAGTTCTACGGTTCTCTGATCCTATGCAAAAATTGGATATAAATAACACAAAGCATTTCTATTTTTATTAATTAAAACAGAGCTTAATTTAATTGTAGGAAATTCTACACAAGTCCAAAAATTATGAAAATTTATAGAGATGCTCCCTAGCATACTAGTAATCTACAGAAAAACAAAAACAAAATAATCATCCAGCATCAAGTTACCACAAAATTTGGTTAAATTTTATCTAAATTCGAATATAATTTAAAATCTAGCGGTCGGATTAAAAATCCGATGTCACTGTTAGACTCATGGGGTCCCAAGGGTTCCATTTTACTACTGAGATTGAAGATCGGACATGGATTAGATGGATTCCAAAATTGGACAAAAAGGTAGGTGCAAGAGGTACGGTACATGTGCTACTGTACACGCGAAGCACTGTAGCTGAGTACTGTAGCAGAAGGGTTTTAGATGGATTCAACAAATTGTTGCACCAAGGTGGGTGATCTATAGACAAAATTGATGGAGGGGAAACATTCTATGGGTCGATGGGAGTCCACCATAGGAACGGATCGAAGAGAAGCTCACCGTGCGTGAAGAAATCGAGGAGAGAAAGAGTTCGCCAGAGTTGAGGAAGAACTCGCGGTACGGTTGATGTAGAGGAAGAAGCTCGCGTCCGCTTGCGGTAGGAGATGCGCGACGGCGTGGGGAAGCTCCTCGTAGCAGCGCCTTGGGTGGAGATGCCTCGGTGTCGCCGGAATTGCTCGCCGGAGTTCCGCCGGAGTTGAGGAAGAAGAAGAGGTGGAGGAGGGAAAATTTGGGTGAAGAAACAAAGGGAAAAAATGCATGGGAGAAGGGGCTTTTTATAGGAGAAATGGGGGAGGGGAAAGGGCACTAATCACTGTGTTAACTACCGAAATTTATTTGCCAAAACGGCCGACGAATTAACGCGGCGGAAACGGAAAACACCGGCGGCGGCGGGCGCTACGTGCGGCGTTACTCGCGCGCGTGCTGCAGTCGAGGCACACGGCCGGCTGGCCTGTCCAGCACACAAGGTGGCCCAGGCGCGGTCTGCTGAGACGGCCTGCTGGCCTGGCCCGGCTCGGTCGGCCTTGCGGCCCAAGGCGGAGGGAGCAGCGGCCTAGGCCGGCCTGCTAGGCCACGGCCCAGGAGGGGGAGAAGGCAGCCGGGCTAGGGGCAACCCAAGGGGAAGGAGGGGGGGCGGCTTGGCCTGGCAGCCCAGGTGGGAGGAAGCTGCTGGGCTGGGGACAGGCCGGCCCAAGATGGGGGGCGGCGGACCAGGGGCAGGTCGGCGGGGTGGGTTGAGCCCAGGCGGGCCAAGGCGCCCGCCCAGGCAGGCCCAATAGGGGAGAGGGAGTGGGCCGCCGGCCTAGGAAGCCCAAAAAAAGGAAAAAAAACAGGTTTTCGATTTAAAATAAATCTAGAAAATAGCAAGGGGCCTTTAAAAATAGCAAAACGCTTCCGAAAATTCCCAGAAAATTCCAATAAATCAAATTGAGCATGGAGAACTCAATAAAAATATTTTTGGAGTAAATTTTCAAATGATGATCACATGAAAAATCAAAACATCACTTATAGCTCTCAAATTAATTCAAAACCTTGAATTAATTTAAAATAAAATCCAGTTAAAATACATATAAATATATTATATAGTTGCACATCCTCTTCTCTTTAAAAAAAATTCAAGCCCGAAAAATCGAGGATGTTACATTATCTCATCTGTGGGCAAATGAATTATTAACAAAAACTGTATTACCTAGTAAATCGCTGCTAAACGGCCGCGTCGCGTGGCTGGCCCGCGAACTTGACTCGCCCGATTTTACTTTCATGTAGATCATGTGATGCCAATGTACAAGTTTTAGTTTACACCGAGCAAAAAACCTAGCTAAAGGTACAGTATGGACTCACGCTACCAAGCCTATGTGTTAGTCGTGCTAGATAGATGGCGAGGGCGTAACTGTCCACTGGTCGTGTGTTTTCTACATTTCATTCAAACGATGACCAGACCATGTAACTTTTTAGGAACTACTCATATCTACAGATCCAATCACCCACACATACACATCTGTAATTTGATCCATCACACGCAATTGCATTACTTACACAGGGGAGTTCCAGTCATATGTTCATGCATCATTGTATATAATATAAAGTCACTGTCACTGCTCTTGATAGGTCCAGCTCCAATCACACCCCTTTACTGCTAAACATTGGAGCGGCGTTTCATGGGGGAAATCAATCACTGTTCAAATTTGAACTTGGATGATTGGCTCGTAATGGATTTTTTCAACATGGTGTTCGATGTTTGGCAACAGGAGAGTGTCTGTCCGCCATGAAACGATGGCAATTTAAAATTCGCAGGCTTCGATAACACCTTAGGGGTTGGGCAGGGAGCACCAGCGGGACGTATAGAAAGAGAAAAAAGGACTTATTGCAAGAGTTTTTTCTCGGTACCCCGGTACTCCGTAAACAGAAACTGGAGTACCGAATAAATCCAATCGTCCATTGTCAGGGATAAAATAGATATTTGACCTTACCTTGCAGTGTACGTTGTCCCGTTTCCAATCCATCCAGCACGGCACCGCATCTCCGACTGATCCAGCACGCCGCCTGGCTGCGGCCTCACCTCCATTGCCTACGCCCGCACCTCCATCGGCCGACGCCACCGCCTGGCCGCGGCTGCACCTCCGTCCGCGTGCGTGTCGCCCGGCATCCGGCCGGCCCGCCCCTCCGCCTAGGCTGGGCTCCACCCGCGTGCAGGTGCCTCCGCACCGCTGCGCTCATCGTCGGCCGCCTGCCCGCCTCGCCGCCTACCCGCGCGTTCGCCCGGCTGTGGCCGCGTCTTTGCGCCTCCGTCCGCGCGCGCGTGGCCCGGCCTCCGTCCGGCCAGCTCCTCCGTCCGGCCCGAGCCTTCGGCTGGGCTTGCCCTCGCCCCCGGCGGCCATGGCCGCCTTCGGAGGGCTGCTCGCGCGTCCGGTCGGCCGTGCCCTCGTCTCCGCGCGCGCGCGTCCGCCCAGCCGCCTGCCGGCCCGCACCTCCGCCTCCGCCTAGTAAGCAATTTCTCTCTGCTTGTGCTTGTGTGTGCGCAAGACATATTGGACGTACTTCATTTGATTGCATGACATGTCTATATCACTCTCTCTCTAAACAAACATGTGTATGGAGATGCTGTTAAGAATGTGGAAAGTTTCTTGATTTCTTTAGAAATTATGCAGTTTCTGTAAAAGTCATACATTTGAAAAGAGGCATAAAGATTCATGTCCTGCTTCAAACTTGGTAGCTCAATTTTGGTAGGGGCTTAAATACTTAATTAGAAGAAGATATGCTCTATCGATTCAATTGAAGAAATAGGATCCAAATGCATATGTTTTAAAATTTGGAGCCAAAATAGGTCAGCAGAAGCTTTCTAATTGTGATTTTTGTAATGTGATCAGCAAAAGCTTTGCTTTGTCACCTGAGGTGCAAAGCAACGAATCTTTCTTCATGTCTGAGGACCAAAAGGTTTAGAGTCTGACTATATATACACTTAATTGTACCTGACCAAAAGTTTTACTAATTTATGGCTTGACTTGCATGGCATTTACGTACCACTGAACCAGAAAATGTCAAACAGTTTGACAAGTGTGGCTGCTTTGCAGGCCTTCCTCCTCTCCCTTCAGAGAGCAATGACTGGAATTTGCTAGTAGCTTTGGCATTCTTATTTGGAGTTGTGATTCAAATGTGCTACAACTTGCTCAGACGGTGCTCCATATAACAAAACTGAGAGGTGTTCCATTGTTTTTTATCAGCTGGGAGAAGCAATCACTGTCAAACCTATTTGTTGTATCATGAGGCGGCACTTATTTTTATACTGCTGACTGTTATTCATTGATGCCTTGGATGCACTGTATGAACATGCTAAACAAGAACATTCTCTAGCTTAGTTGGTAGATTTACAAGTCTACAACCTTGTGGTCGAGGGTTAACGCCACACAGCGGGCCACATTTTGTTTTTTTTTATGCACCTCTCACGAATTAGCTACATAATGATTCTTCCTGGCATAATAAACAAGAATCTACTCTACCTCAGTTGGTAGATTTGCAAGTCTGCAACTCTGTGGTTGAGGGTTCAAAAAGTCCCCATCGTGCTTGATTTTTGCAAATGTAGCCAATGTTAGGCGATTATTTGATTTTCCTTTTTATTGAAGAATTGCTACGAGATGATATGTGTGTATCAACCTTAATCAGTCATAGATTAGAATTGTAATTAGAATTATCATCGCTGTGTGTCTTCTTTGCTCCAATCACTTGGTACAGTTTAGTATGGATAATCTGGAATCCTGTAACAGAAGTTATGCTCGTGTGTTTGCAATTGATTTTTAGTGTCTGTAATTCATCTGGTATTTAACAATTTATTGTTATCGGAATATATGCTCGTGTTGTTCTGCAGCCTGTGAGATGCGCTTCTGTCGATTTAGCTACTTAAATCTCTAGATGGTATACTCATTGAGAACCTTAGTTAGCTCAGTTGGTAGATGGGCAATGTTGCCCACATTGAGGTCCCGGGTTCAAGCCCCAAAGGTATGCCACTTTTTGATTGTTTTTACATGCACCTCTCTCATTTGGGTACTTGTAGCTTCTGCGTGGTATACAAAACGAGAAACCTTGTCTAGCTTAGTTGGAAGATTGCGTGGTTGCCAACTGTGAGGCCGTGGGTTCAAACCCCACTGTCCGCCACTTTTTGAAATTAGAGATCCCAAATTGGAGATTAGGGTTCTACCAGAAATTAGGGGTTAGGGTTTGGAAGATGTGAAAAATATATTTAAAAATAACTATATAAAAAATTTGGTTAATTATTTTTTTATTCTGATTTTACCCTTAATATGAAGGTACTCCTTAATTTTTTTAAAAATGTAGAGGTGGTACTCCTTACTCTAGTATTGGAGTACCAAATAATATTAGCCATTAGATTAGGATGAATGGATGATTTATATTCATTCCGGGGTACTGTAAAAGAGCTCTATTGCAAATCATTGTGAGCTGAATAAAAAAATCAGAGCACATTGGGCTATCGAATCTTGATATCAATACTAAACAATGATCCAATGAACTGCTCGCTCAATTGTTACGAGAAGAGGAAATTAAATGGTATAAACGAGCCAAAGTGAAACATTTGCTTGCAGGTGATAGTAATACTAGCTATTTTCATTTAGTTGCCAATGGCAGATATAGGAAACAACGAATATTTCAGCTCGAACAGGATGAGAGAGTGTGATTATTTTGGAGGTACAGCTAAAGCAGTACAACACCAAGTATTACAATGGTCTGTTTGCGCCACCAGACAAAAATCACTTCTGTATGATTAAATCTGTTCACCGAAAATGATTTCCTTACAGAGATGTTCACCGAAAATGAGGTGAGGAATGCAATAGTCAAGATGGAACATAATATAACACCCTGGCCGAATGAATAACCGTCACTACTACAGAACACACAATTACAGCCGGTGAAAATTTGCTTTCTCAGCCGGTTTATCATCCGACTATAGAGAAAGGGTGCTAATAATACGAATTATCTCAGCCGGTTATAAAACCGACTGAGATAATAACGCTTCAGCCGGTTATAATAAAAAACCGACTGAGATATGATATAATCTCAGTCAGTTTCCCACAAAGAACCGTCAGCCATATTCAACTTCCTCACTCGGTTCAAACTTTTGAACCGGCTGGGATGCTAATTAATGAATTAAAAAATACATCCATGTTCCGTGAAGAGTACATCTGCAGCAAGATCAGGAAAAATGGTGGCTAATAAGTCTCAATTGGTATATATACAAATAGCTCTATTAGGTGCCCTTCTAAAAGAAAATACAACAAGCAATTGACAACCGACAAAACAACAACAAGTCCACACCCTTTCAGCTTTTCTATTGAATAACTGATTCTAATGCAAGGTGTCAGCAGTTAGATTTTATCGCAACTATTCCTCAATGGAAGTACAACAATACTTAGCAAAACCCCACTTGTTACAATTATTCATAAGGACAATTAATGGGCATAGAGACAATTAACGATACTTACATGAATTGGGCAACCATCATTGAACCGATGAATTCAAATGCAAACATTTGTGGCTCTTCTGCAGATCGGACAAGAGCACCTACTGCTAAGAGAAATCAGACAATGGTAGCCTGGAAAGATAACCATGTAACTGGGAATTGAATTGAAGTAGCAATGAAGTAACCCACCTCGTTTCTTATGATCCGTAGTGGAGTTGTAGAGAAGAGAGGTGAAGAAGAGGGTCTAGGCCATGTACTCCGCCATGTGCTCGGCGAGCAGCAGGTATTGGACGCCGGCGAAGAGCCCTTCCAGAGGATGATGTGCGGGGGCTCGATGTAGCACATCCCGAAGTGGTAAACCGCCGCCACGTGGTACGGGCACAGGCGGTCATGCTCACGTAGTGCGCTCAACTGAAGTAGGCGGCGGCCATGCTCACGTAGTGCGCTCAACTTGAAGTAGGCGGCCGGCGAGGGCAGGGAGGGCGGGGGAGGGAAGGACTCGAAGTAGGCGGCCGGCGAGGGTGGGGAGGGCAGGGAAGGCGAGGAGGGCGGCGAGGGCGGGGAAGGCGGGAGGGCGGGAAGGGCGGGGAAGGTGAGGAGGGCGGGGAGGGCGGGGAGGCAGTGTGGAAGGCAAGGAGGGCGAGGAGGATGGGGATGGCGGTGAAGGCGGGAGGACGGAGAGGGCGAGGGCGGGGCGGGGGACGAGGAGGCGGCGTGAGGCTTCAGGGCAGCCGGCATCGAGGCCGATAGCCCGGCTGGCGACCTCGAGGGCCTTGAGGATGATGCCGGGATCCGGGAGATGGAGGATTGGGGGTGGCGGCGAAGGAGGATTAGGGATCTAGAGGTGAGGAAGATCGGGTGGATTGGGGATCTAGAGGATGAGTCGGTCGGGTAGCTAGGTCTGCGGTGTTGGGCCTGGGCTAAGTCGGTTTTTATTTTTGAACTGATTGGGTTTTTTTTCTTAGTCAGTTATTATTTTAAACCGACTGAGATATACTATTATTATAGTTGGTTTTAAAAAAATCGACTGAGCTATTTTTAACCAGCTGAGGATCAGAAGGGAAATAGTTGTACTGATGAAAAGCTTCAGATCATGCAAGTTACCTTCAGATCATCCCTGTCTTTTTAGTTGCTCCATCTTTTAGAGTTTTGTGATTGTAATTTGAAGTATTGAATCGCCCTCGCTCAGTGTCGCGGGGATTTCGCGGCAATATACATTTCTAGTAGGATTTTTGGGGAGCACGTGAGGAAGATTCAAGCGGGTTCACACAAGAGGTTTTACCCAGGTTCAGGCCTTCCAATGGCGGAGGTAACACCCTACTCCTGCTGATTGTATAATAAGTCTTGTGCGAGAAAAAATGTCGAACCCCAGAATTCATAACAGAGAGGCTTAAGAGAAACCACCCGCTAAGTCGAAACGTCAACCCCGACCTCAACTCCTGGGTGTCAATTCCAAGAGGAGTGGAGTGATATGGCTCC